>OX103898.1:44145413-44745413 GCA_944470375.2 Schistosoma guineensis
GGCTGGACAACATCCCATGTCTTGTTTAATTGTTGCTCTTAGAGCTAACATTACTAGGGGAAGTTTATTAGACCAATCGTTGTTAACGATGACGGCTGTAAGGGATGCTTTTAATTGCCTATGTAAGCGTTCGACCATTCCGTTTGCCATTGGATGGTACGACGTCGTTCGGATTCGTTTAATACCGAGGAGTTCTGTAAGCTGCTGAAAGAGTCGACTTTCGAATTGTGCTCCTCTATCGGTTGTGATAATCGTTGGTACACCGTAGTAAGAAATCCAATTTTCGACTAGGGTTTTAGCTACCGTTTCAGCTGAGGTGTCTTTTATCGGCACTGCTACCGGCCATCGTGTAAACCTATCGATGCATGTAAAGATATAGTTGTATCCATTTGAAACGGGCAGTGGTCCTACAATATCGATGTGCATATGTTCAAATCTAGTGTCTGGGTGCGAAAACGGACCTACTGCAGAGCTAGTATGACGATGTACCTTAACTTTTTGGCACTTCATGCATGCTTGTGTCCAATTACGTACATCGTGATTCATGTTTGTCCATACGAATCGTTCACTAATCAGCTTTATCGTGGCTTTTATTCCTGGGTGCGACATGTTGTGCATGCTTTCGAATATTTTGTGTCGCAACGTTTTCGGGATAAATGGTCGCGGTCGGCCTGTTGATGTATCGCAAATTACTTTCGTGTTACCAAACCGCACCTCTTCGAGTACTAATGATGTTGTACCACCGGATCTGAGTTTATTTAACTCGATGTCTCTCTCCTGCAACTTTGCTGGACCGTTATAATCGATTCCACTTGCCACAAGTGTGCTTATCGTTGCTCGTGACAATGCGTCGGCCACATCGTTTTCTTGTCCTTTAACATACTGTATGTCGGACGTGAACTGTGAAATGAAATCTAGTTGTCGGATCTCTCTCGAGGAATAATTGTCTTGCTTTGCGCTTAATGCTTTCGTTAGCGGTTTGTGGTCTGTATAGACGGTAGAACTTATGCCTTCGACCATATGACGGAAGTGTTTTATTGCTAAGTAGATTGCTAATAATTCTCGTCCAAACGTACTATATCTCGCTTGGGTAGGATTTAATCTTTTCGAGAAAAATGAAAGTGGCTCCCATACACCGTTTACTAACTGCTGCAAAACGGCTCCTACTGCTAAGTTCGATGCGTCTGTCATTACTGCTAATGGCGCTTCGTTCTTTCGTCGTACCAACATCATCTTCTCGTTTAGCGCTCGCTTAGCGTTCTCGAAAGCCTGTATAGCATCCGCTGATAGACGGAATGTTCGAGTATGTCCTCGCAAGGCGTCCGTCAATGGCTGTAATATTGCTGCGCAGTTTGGGATAAATCGTCTATAATAGTTTATTAGCCCCAAGAATCTTCGTAATTTTCTTTGTGAATCGGGCAACGGATAATTACGAATAGCAGCAACTTCTGTCGGAACTGGCATGATACCATGTGAATTTATCATATGACCTAGGAATTGCAATGATTCCTTTCCAAATTCACACTTTTCCACGTTAATGGTGACGCCATGTTCTTGAAGTCTCGTAAACAACTGTCGTAGATGTTGTAGATGTTCTTCTCTGGTAGAGCTAGCTACTAGTATATCATCGATATATGCGTGAACTCCTGTCAATCCCCTGACGACCTGATCGATGAATCTTTGGAAGGTTTGGGCTGCATTAGTTAATCCGAAGGGCATTCGCAAAAACTCGAATAACCCAAATGGAGTAGTTATAGCCGTTTTAGATATATCTTCTGCCGCTATGGGAATATGGTAATAAGCTCGAACGAGATCGATTTTCGAAAATATCGTGGCACCTTCCATATTGGTAGTAATGTCGTGAATATGTGGTATCGGATATGTGTCTGCTATCGTTTGCTTGTTAAGGGCTCTATAGTCTCCGCATGGCCTGATTTCCCCATTCTTCTTCGACACCATATGCAATGGGGACGCCCAGGGACAATTAGAAGGTCTTATGATACCAAGCTTCGTCAACTTTTCGAACTCTCGTTTCGCGACATTCAACCTTTTCGGGTCTAGCCTTCGTGGTCTTGATTTAGTCGGTGGACCTTTCGTTATAATATGGTGCTGTACCGTATGTTTAAGATCTCTGTTATCGTATGATACCTTCGTCAGATCGGCATACTCGTTTAGAAGCGATCTATATGGCTCGTTTTTGTCTTTCGACACTACTAAATTCATGGATGCGTGATCAGTCGTCAGTCCTCTTATCACTACTGAATGGTCGCCGTTCACGAGCCGGTTTCGTCGGGTATCCACTAGTAAGTGAAAATTCTTTAAGAAATCAATACCAATTATAGGTACGGATACATCTGCGATAATGAATTCCCAGCGGAATGAGGTAGTACGACCGAAATTCAAGGTTACTTTTCGCTTGCCATATGTTTTTATATCGGATTTATTTGCTGCTTTAAGTGTTAGCGCTGTATCGATATTTCGTGTTTCGTTACTTATTGGAGGCACGACACTTACTTCTGCTCCCGTATCCACTAAGAATTGAGCGCCTGTTACTCTATCCTGAACGTAAAATAAACGACTGTTTCTAGGAGCTGTTGTAGTTGTTGCGGCGGTTATCGACAATCGGTGTGTTCGTTTGAATTTACATGGTGATCTACAGTTTCGAGCTTTATCGCCGAAAGTTTGATGGTACCAACATATTGTAGGAGCTGAGCGTCTCCTAGAACGTGATCGACTTCTTTCCCTTGATCTACTTCGTGACCATCCTCTTTGCGTCTCGCTCTGATTTAGTTTCATCAGCTTGTGGCATAAAACATTAATCTCCTTTTGTAATGCATCGATTCGTCCATCTATTGTGGTACTATGCCCTTGCGGACTCGTTTGTTTCATTCTCTCATAAATCCTATCGGCTATTTTAGCAATGTTGTCTATATCGACATCGCTGTGCTCAACCGCAAGGATCTGCTGCACGTTCGCTGGAAGTCGTCGTAACCACAACTGATAAAATATGTTTTTATCTACTTCTCTGTCATCGATTATGCTTCTCATGTAGTTTTTTAGTTGAGATGGAGTCCTATCTCCTATCTGCACTTGACTGAGAAGTTGTTCGATGGCTTGCCGGTCGCTTAATGAGACGGCTTTAATCACTGCCTGTTTTAATGCGTCGTATGGCTTTTCTATGTCTGGCTTGATTAAAATCTCTCGTACATTATCTGCTACTTCATCTGGAAGTAGCGAGCTCGCGTGGCCAAATTTATCTCGCTGTGTATGAACACGATTAGCTACAAAGTAATGTTCAAGTCTGGTAAACCAAAGTTGAGGATCTGTGACCTTAAAAGGAGGAATAGTTACATTAATGGACCTCACGGACGGCGTTTGGGAAAGTTCTATTGTATCGTTGCTTAAAGACATATTCATAAAGATCAAAAAGTACACGAATATAATGCGAATGTCACAGAGAAAAGCGAGTCGATAAAAACAATGATAAAAACAAATGGTATAATTTATAACAAAGAACAGACTTACTAAATTGCACCAAAATATCAATTGTTTGTAAAAATATCGTTGTTTATTATGAATATTATCGTTATGTTCTATAATGTTTGTGAGATAATGTACGTATAATTAAAATAATGAGATAATAAATCCACAGTTATAATTATAATCCAAATGATAGGTACAATTGTAATCGAATACGTTGGATTTTAGGAATTGGATTACGTCGTTCAAGATTGTTTCGTGTTCACGCGTCGGGATCGCCAATTATGTGGTGGTCGGTATTCGATATAATCCTTAAACTTCGTATACAGTTCGTCGTGATAACCGTTCTATATAACGTACCAACGATATATTAATCAGAAGGCAAACACAAAGTGTTGATTACGTTTATTATGAAACCACACACATATATCCAAATGTACAGATGTGTTAAACAGGCATAGAAGAGTTGTGACGAAAGGCAAGCAAGCGAGCAGGAGCCAGAGCAAGAGCGGGACGAGACCGTGCGAGCGAGTGAGTGATTGCGAGTTCAATATGAATAACATGGACACATATATATACCATGTGAAATGAATGAGTAATCGAATCGAATAAACGGTTAGTGGTAAGACTAGCAGACTGAATAAATGCGTAGGCAGTAATCAATATTCAAGCATACGTATTTCATACAAGCTCAAAATAATAATAAGGATACAATAAATTGTTGTGGTGCGGATGGCTTTGTCCGTTAAATAAGTTACCAAAAAGGGCTTAACTGGGTTAAATGAAAATAAACCCATTTGCACGTGAGTCGCTATAGGACTTCCTTGATACTGAATGCATACCCGTAGATATGGAAGGACATTTGGAGAAAGGGAGCTGATCCTCTTAATCTTCATATAAACCAGTGCATTTGGGAGTACACTGTCTGCGTGATTATTCAAAAGATCATAGTCGGAAAACGATTGCAACAGCAAAAGTGGTGGAACAGATGTATGTGTTTGAATTGCTCATCACTCAGTAATGTTGATTGTTATATTATGCAGTATTAATGAAATTTAAACCAAGAAATATAGACGGGAACACCTTTTTACTATGAATTCACAGAATTATTATTTAGTTTATGCTGTAGCAGGTCTAACTAACGTGGCACACACAACGTAATCTTCGTCAACCGTGCACTGCAATCCACATCACATTTACACCAAATATTTTCACCAACTTATGAGATACAAGTGTGTGTATTATGTGCCTTTTCTGTCAAACTGAAATGTCTTCGAGTATTTAAAGGTGATCTGAACTCCGTACAACCACCCGGAGCAGTGGATACCAGTTGCTCCACCTCTTTCCAAAGGCAGTTAACAGAACTAACGAGTCAACTAGCGTCACTGCAGACGACGGTATCAACTGTTCAAACTAGACAACAAAAATCCTCTTCTAGACGGAGATCTCTATCCCGAAAACGTTCACTTTATCATCAAATACTGATGGCACCTGACGATATCGAAAAACGGCCGTAATCACAGGTTTTGGCTTGTTTGAATTCCTGAGGATGCCTTTCGGAGTAAAAAACGCTGCTCAAACCTTTCAGAGATTTACGGACGATGTAACCAGAGGTTCGGATTTCGTATTTGTCTATGTCGACGATGTTTTAATCGTTAGTTGTTCCACTGAAGAACATGTTCAGCACTTACACACTCTTTTCGACGGTTTCAAAAGTTATGGTGTTGTTATCAATCCTTCGAAGTGCATATTCAGCGCCTCAGCTCTGGAATTCCTGGGACATTACATTGATTATCAAGTCGATAAAGACATTACGCCGGTTCCTAAGGATAAGTAATTTTTACTGACGTTTTCTCCTTAGCTGTGCGGCCATTTTGCAATTAATGACGGATTTACTGAAGACGGATAAAACCGCAGCTCAGACCAAAAAAGAGAATACCTTCACGTTAACGCACGAGGCCAGAGAGGCTTTCGCTAAAGCGAAAGTGATGATATTCAATGCTACCATGCTACAGCACCTAAACACCGATCCCACAACAAACCCCATCCTCTGCACTGACGCCTCCTAGAAAGTAGTAGGAGCAGTATTACAGCAATGCGCTAACGAAAAGATTACTCCCATAGCGTTCTTTTCCAAACGATTATCAACAACTCAGGAGCGTTATAGCACCTTCGTACGCGAACTTCTGGCAATGAACTTAGCTGTAAAACACTTTAACCTCCTGCTTCAGGGACGTGATTTCACTACTATGACTTATCATAAACCACTTTGCTATTCTTTCAACAAGTTATACGACAAATATTCTCCATGGGAAGCCAGACAAGTGGATTACATTTCTCAATTCACCACGGACATCCAATTTATCAAAAACTCCTCCAACATTGTCGCTGACGCTCTATCTAGGAAGAATGTCAACACGATGGTACACAACCACAACATCGGCCTCGAAGGTTTAGCTAAACTACAAGTGGACGATGCAGATTTGAAGGCCTGCAAAGAGAAGTCTAACTTGAATCTTAAACCTGTACCTATTCCTTTCTTAGATGCATCTATTATTTGCGACACTTCAACGGGTAATAATGGCCCCTTTGTACCACAACCCTGTCGACGAAAAATATTTCAACAACTACATGGACTGCCGCATCCAGGCATCAGAGCTACCACGAAGCTTATCACAGAACGCTTTGCTTGGCCAAAAATAAATTCAGATGTTAAACGTTGGACACTGGCTGCTTACAGTGCCAACGCAGCAAAATCAAAAAGCACACTATCAGCCCAATCGGGGAATTACTTATTCCCGACAAACGTTTTCAACATATTCATTTTGGACTTACTTGGGCCACTGCCTCTTTCAAATTCCTTCACCCACATTCTCATCGCGCTGGACAGGTTTACAAGATGGACTATAGCATGCTCTATCAAAGACACTTCGGCTGAAACAGTAGCAACGGTTTTCCTTGACCACTGGATATCGAACTACGGAGTGCCTCCAATAATCACTACAGATCGTGGTTCCCAGTTTCAGTCTATCTTATTTCAGGAATTTACAAGACTTCTGAGCGTAAACCACATCAAAACAACGGCTCATCATCCGGCAGCTAATGGTATGATCGAAAAACTCCAAAAATGGGAACAAGAAGACCGTTTCCATAAACAGAATAAAACCAGTAATCTACGAAGCTCCTCAAGACAAAGAAGACAACTCTCCGTATAAACAATCCCTCCCATCAATTGCTGCGAAACAAGAGGCGGAGGAAAAACTTAACACGTTCTGGTGGACTGATAAAAATCCCGAGCGTTTTGTACATTTCGCCATATAAAAAAACAAACAATCAACGCAACGAATTATCGAGGTCCTACACTACCAGGTTCACTCAAACATTTATTTCTTTTCACAGTGTGAATAATCAATCGTTTTTCTCCACAATTATTCGTTTTGTCACATTATGTTTAAAAAAAGTTGTTACAATAATAAATGTGTAAACCATATTTAATTATTTATTCATTATACACAAAAATAAACAGTTCAATTCTTTTTGTGTGTGAGTTGATTATTAGTTTTGCACATTATTAGCATTGTTAGCAAGTGAAGACATTAAATGACAGTAATTTCTATTTTTTGTGTGTTACGCTATGCTACATCATCACTATTCTCACACAATAACATTTGGTATATCTCACTAATATAATATCATACGTATCTCCACATCTTTGTTGGTTATAACTGTAAATATTATTTTGTATGCATGTAAATATCATATTTTTAAATTTTTGTTGTTGTTGTTATAACCAGTGTCACTTCCGGACATTCTGGGTCGAGCTTATTTTGTAAATAGTTTTTATTATTATTTGTATTTATCTAGTCAACCTTTCACTATTCGAATGTTTATCATTAAATGACTGTTTCTGTTGTTTTAGTGTACGACCTTGAAGACACTTTCCGTTGTGTAAATACATACAACTTTATACCGAAGCGTGAGAGTTGAGTTAAATCTAAACTGTCAGCAGAATTCCAATCATCTTACCACGTTCACTCTGTATTTCGTTACTAAATTATTATGTCTGTTGTTAGTATTCACATTAAGTTATCTAGTTTTATAGTATTTCGAGTACATCATCATGATTATTCCGTGTTACGATGTCTTCACGTGTTACGGGAGAACTGAAGACATTTGGCGGATTAAAACCTTTTATTGTACATTATTAATTTACTGTGTTTTTGGATGTAATTGTTTTACTTAAGTTTTGAACTTGTTTGTTTATATCATTACTTCGGACATTTTGGTTTGTCTTTGGTTTGGTATTTTGGTGCTCTCTTTGTCTTTGGTTTGGTATTTGGAAGTTTTGCTCCGGGAACCTACAAAATTGAAGGTTTGTTTTGTAAGTGTTATAATTATTGTTATTAGAATGACATTTGGTCGATTACTTGTGAATTACGAATAAATTTGGTATCTAAATTGGGACTTGGTTCTGTTGTTAATTTGGGTTCGTAATTTGCGAGTAGATCGATAGTCCGTACTTCAATAACTGGAACGAGCAAAACTTGGACGTAACACAAAAGTTCTTCAATTATTGGTTCTGTGTTCATACCTTGGATTTTCTGGATATTTTGGGTCCAAATTCCTGGTCTTATTGGTGGATTTCGTTTGGATTAATTCGGATTTGTTTTGGTGATTGATTATTCGGAACAACGATAACGATGGAAACACGGAGCAGAAGGCTGAAGGAAAATGACGAAATGGATGGTAAAACTTCCAAAGCTGTTTGTGGTATGTCTGATGTTAATGATGATAAATGTGATGATGTTAGTCTTAATAGTATGTCCTCTAGCCAGCTAAGTACTTCTAGACTAAAGTTAGATAAAGCATTACTGAGGAAAAGGAATTTAGAGAAGAGACTTGAATTAGAACGGCAACTTAAGATGTTAGATCTACAAGAGGAGGTTGATATCGCTGAACTAGAATGCAAGGCCATTGAGGACGATGAACGATTACCCATAGATACATGTGGGATAAATGCTAAAGTGAAAAATTATTTGTATTATGATACTGGGTGTAATGATCATTCAGAGAAGGTATGTAACATCTCAAAAATTGATTGGGTTGAGGAACTGAAGGATACGTTACATACAATGGTTAGTAACATGGTTTTACCTAAGATCGATATGATGTACTTTGATGGGCAACCGGGTCAGTATTACCGTTTCATTAGTCAGTTTAATAGCCTCATAGAGAGCAAATTGTCAGATAAGGGCCAATTGTTGTCGTATTTGTTTTACTATTGTAAGGGAAAGGCCAGGACAGCTATTGAAGCTTGCATCTCATTGCCCATTCATCTGGGTTATGATAGGGCTAAACAGATTTTGTATGATTTATTTGGTAAAGAACATCTTGTTGCACGAGAACTAATTATTGAGTTGAATTGCCCGAACCCGTTATGGTAGATTAGTACAGTGTAACTCAAGGTTCGGTAAAAGGAATTCTGAAGGCCAAGCTGATAGAAGATCACGCTTTCATGCAATTAGACGAGACCCAAATAGCTCAGTCGAGGTATCACGTTGTGAAATCTGCGTAGGTGATCATCAGGCGACAGATTGTCCAAGGTTAGCAAAAATGAATGTAAAAGAAAGGAGGCAGGAGGTAAGAAAACGTGGTCTATGTTACTTATGTTTAAGGAAAGGTCACATAGCTATGACATGCAACTCAGGCTTCAAGTGCGACGTTGAGAATTGCAAGGTTAGGCATAATTCATTGTTGCATGTTGATAGTACTGATAACCATGTGGTGAACCTAGCTAAGGATTGGGACTCTTCAAAGGTTTGTTTGGGGATCGTTCCAGTCAGATTATACGGTCCCAAAGGATGTTTGGAAACATATGCACTTCTAGATAGTGGTTCGGACACTTCTCTTGTATGTGAAGAATTAATTAAGCAGTTGGGTATCAAAGGTAAAGAGACTTCGATAAAGGTGGCTACTGTGAACGGAACTACCAATTGTGAATGTTTGGAGGCAAATTTAGAGGTATTTTCATTAGATGAACGGGGTTCTATAAGGATCAACAAAGTTTACACGACCAAGAAACTTCCGATTGATCATGCAGCCCCTTTAACCGAACTCCAACTGAAGCGGTGGAAACATCTGAAGGACATAACCCTTCCTAGGTTGCAAAGTAATTTCGTAGGAATATTAATTGGGTGTGATGCTCCGGATGCACATTGGGTCTTGGAACAACGTCTGGGGGACAGGAAGCATCCGTTTGCTGTGCGTACTCATCTTGGTTGGATGATTATAGGTCCTAAGGGAGTATCAAGGTCTCTACATCAAGTTCAGTGGTGTCATTGTTCCACTAATGATATTTTGCGAGATTATATGATCATGAGTTCGAGGATACAAATAAGTTTCGTAATGGATATCCTGTCAAAGATAAAAAAGCTCTAGAAATAGTTAGCAGTTCGTTTAGATTGGGGGGTGGTCATTTCCAAGTTGGTCTACCATGGAAGTATGATAAGCCAAGGCTACCAAATAATTTGGAACTAGCTGAACGCAGACTAGAATGCTTAAGTGAAGAGGGATTTGACTATGATGCTGTTTGTTGGTATATTCCTCATCATCCTGTTATCAACCCTAAAAGGCCTGGAAAATTGAGAATTGTTTTTGATTGTGCGGCTGTCTATCAAGGTTGTTATCTTAATGACCAGCTTTTGAAAGGACCGAATACTGTAAATAGTTTAATTGGTGTACTTCTACGATTCAGATTAGGTAACGTAGTATTAGCTGCTGATATCGAAGAGATGTTTCTTCAAGTAAAGATTCCGAGACAAGACAGGGGAGCATTTCGTCTATTGTGGTGGGGAGACGGTGATATACGACGAACGGATAAGGCAAGAGTAGCCCCGTCGAAGGTCCAAGCTATACCGCACTTGGAACTTACAGCAGCAGTTTTGACAGCTCGCATGGGATCCCAGCTGTAGTCAGAATTAGATATTAAGTTGGCAGAGGTTAATTTTTGGACGGATTCTATGATTGTCTTACACTATATTAGAAATGAGAAAAGCCAGTTTAAAACATTCATAGCAAATCGAATTTCGACTATTCAGAGTCTTACTAAGGTGGACCAATTGAGGTTCGTACCTTCTAAAGAAAACATATCAGACTTTGCATCCAGAGGGGTCAACTTTGGCATTGATGATGTCAAGGTATGGGAGGAGGGTCCACGTTTTCCCAAGAAGTCGAAGGAGTGTTGGCCTGCCGATGATGTACAAGGTCCTGACCCTCATCTAATGGAAGTAACGAAGGCAATGTCGGCGCATGTAATGGCTGAAAAATCCACTGTTGATCAACTTATTAATTACTATTCAGATTATACTAAATTACTTAAGGCCGTTGCATGGTTAATCCGATTCAAGCGATATCTATTGATCATGCGTTTTGGTAGAACAGATCTGTCTCTACAGGTGGGTATGCTCAGAGTTGATGAATTAAACTTAGCCTGTTTAGACTTAATTCGATATGTCCAATGCAGAGTATTTCGGAAAGAAATTGAAATATTGTCGTCTGAAACTATTAGCAAGGTGAAGATAACGAATTCACCGTTACGAACTTTAAATCCAATGATGATTGAAAGATGGGCTTTATGTTCTGCGGACTCAAATAGTTGTTTGTGTGTGAATATGCAATGGTACCTGAAGCCATGTGTTATGGTTATTCATTTTCTAAAAGAACTAGAAGGGTCCAGTGTTACGATTTGGAATCAGAATAGAGAGTTCGCAGTAAATAAAGGAATTAATGGTTTGGTCCTCTATATGTGTTTATATATCCATATTTACGTTAGCGTGTATGAGCTTCTATGGAGGATGAAGCATTTTGTTAGATGGTTGATATTGCGATTGTTTATGTTGGCGCAAATATTTTGGAAACGTTTTTCTAAGGAATATGTTTCATTGTTGCAACTTAGACACAAATGGACTCAACCAGAGATGAACATAGGAGAGAGTAACTTGGTGACGACATGTACTGGGTTTTTAGAGAAAGACAAATGGTTATTAGGTCTGGTAATGAAAATGATACCTAAAAGTGATGGGTTAGGACCGATGGAGTTGCGGACAAGCGTAGGGATCTTGATAAGAGATATTAGAAAATTGCGTCTAGAAGTTGTAGATATTAGGTAGCTACTCGGATCCCTAGGCGTACTGGTGTAAGTCCTAGGGCTCACGAGATTGTTGGTATATTGAGTGTTTGTTGTTGATTGTTTGTGATGCATATATTTGGATTCTTGTTGTCTATTTATTTGTCTGTGAAAAGAACCAAGGTTCTTTTCGTCGTGAGTGTTACGGGAGAACTGAAGACATTTGGCGGATTAAAACCTTTTATTGTACATTATTAATTTACTGTGTTTTTGGATGTAATTGTTTTACTTAAGTTTTGAACTTGTTTGTTTATATCATTACTTCGGACATTTTGGTTTGTCTTTGGTATGGTATTTTGGTGCTCTCTTTGTCTTTGGTTTGGTATTTGGAAGTTTTGCTCCGGGAACCTACAAAATTGAAGGTTTGTTTTGTAAGTGTTATAATTATTGTTATTAGAATGACATTTGGTCGATTACTTGTGAATTACGAATAAATTTGGTATCTAAATTGGGACTTGGTTCTGTTGTTAATTTGGGTTCGTAATTTGCGAGTAGATCGATAGTCCGTACTTCAATAACTGGAACGAGCAAAACTTGGACGCAACATCACGAAACCCCAACGTTGAGAATAATGATCTTCATATATACATATATATTGATGGGTACGACTGTACAGCTTGATAATGAAATCGGTGAAAAAGATCACATTGCTAAACGACGCAATTTTGAAAATTAATCAATTAGTTTGAATCTTCAAAGTAAACAATACGCCAGTTATCAGAGTTCATATTCTATGGTGTTCATACGAACTCCCGGTGTTAAGAATTCGTTTGAAACATGAAAGTAAATATTATTTGATGTTTATAAAACGACGATAATTTTCAGATATTTGAGTACGTTTGTCATCAACAACATGATTTAGAACTCAGTTCATCTTCAATGATGTTCGAGTAAACAGTAAAATAACTGTAAAAACATTCAAAACACGCAGGTAGATGTATGGCATATATTGTTAAAACAAACTAATATAATCTAAAACAATCATAGTATCAATAAACACTACATATCAAGTTGTCTATAATGCCTATAAGCTCGGTTTGTTTAAGCTGGCATTTGAGCTTGCTTGTATGCTGAAATGGTGAATATGTCGATGGAACCTGGACCAGATTGCTTGCTCCATGCAAAGATACCGCCATACACCTGTATACCGAAGCGGGAGAGTTGAGTCAAATCTAGAGGTGGTGAATCGGGTTTCGGTTCTCCACGAAAGTATGGTTTGAATGTACTAAATGGCAACTCTATTCGTTGTCGTTCTCCAGATGTCTACAAAGATTTCATAGAAATAACATTGAATTATTCTACACACTTGAACACCACATTACCTCGAAAAACGACTCATACGATGGACAAGTGAATATTTCCGAACAGTTTCCATAGAAGATCAATTTGAAGTTGGAATTTTCACCTTGTCTATGTAGATCAATTACAACACCAGTATATTTTGACAAGTTCCAGGTATCCAATATGTAGTCGATACCAGCGAAACCCGATCCATCTGGTTGTGGATTGAGTAGATAGAAGAATACTGCCGACTGATAATTCTAAACATGGTGTTAGTCAAATTATATCTATAAATAAAATTTACATAAGCAGTATGTGGTACGAGTGCAGCTATAGACCGTCCTTCAACTCGAAATGTATCTGATACTTCAATCCAATCTTCGAATAGAGAAGATTCAGGTTCCGTGAAGTTGAACATAGTTAAATTGACCGAGTCACCTGACTGCGTGAGGGTTATTGCTGTCGAATCGTCATTGAAATCATATGTCATGATGCTATCGCTTATAGTCGATGATTGAGTTGCATCAGTTTGTGATGAGTATTCATCCATAGCGTTGCAAGTATTGAGCAATAGAGATGTGAGTATTAAAACAGCAACAGAAGTATTTGTAATTGCCATTCTGAGGTGAAACAGTCTAAAATTCAGTTGAACTATTTATCTGCAAGGCAAAGTGAAATTTTATTTGAAGTTCAGTTGACAATGTATTATCAGTTCAGTGTGAGATGTTCGTGCACTATGGTGGATTGATTAGAGTTATACATAGACATCGTTGGGTACGGAATCAATGCTCTGTAGTTTAAGCGTCCAAGGATGGTATCTGGTCGATTCAACGTGGTCAGATATTCGAAGTTGTTTTGTTACGATGTGCATAGAGACTCGACTTTGTGTAAGACATCGAGTACGTTGGTTAAATTACTGTGTTCTATTTATGATTATAAATAATGAAGAAAATCCACTATTTACTTATTATTTATCAGATATGTGTATCTTTTGTTTAACTTCTAAGTTATCATGAAACCAGCTCGAATTAAATAACTGTGAGAAGTACATTTTCGAGTATGAAACTCCAGATCAGTGTTCTACCGTGATCAAGTGGAGTATCATATCGAGTACTTAACTGCTTGATCACCAGGTTGGCATCTATCATTTCATATTTCTAGCTATGTTCGTTTCTCAATATTGCACTACATTAATCTATTCTGAAGGGGAAACTTCACGAATTATTTCACTGTTTCTATTACTGACAAACTATACATCAGTGTGAATCCATTGTTTAGAGGTAAATCTGAAAAGTGTAATGAAACGCCAATTGAGTACTGAACCTTCCAATTACTCACCTGTACAATAGAATATTTTGCCACTTCATCCGATCACATACACATTTGCTTTTATACTTTTATTTCACGATCACATTGTGAGTTTCAGCCAATCATCTCATCATGAATACGATCAGGTTCATAATGCCTGTTCAGAGTGGAATACAAAGTTAAGCGGATTATATACAGTGGACGTGTGAAACATTGATGCATGACATAATTGAGAAATAATACCAGTGGTAATCTTAATGCAACTAACATGAGGTCAATAGGTACACGCACACATACACACAAGTGGATGAATGAATGTTGTTCAGATAAAGGATAAGTTTATCCTGTGACCTGAATAAAGAATATTAAGGACAACAATCGTTATTTTCTCGTACTTCACATTACAGACTGATCTGAGTTTGAGGTTCATTTAAAACAAGGATGCGTTTGACTGCTGTCGTGTCCAATCGTGTGACTCGTCAGAGGTGTTCATAGAAGACCTCACCAATGGTTAGAAGTTTAACTGTCGGATTTTGTCGATAGCATTCAACCTGTAGAATTCTGATCCGATATCCAACAGTTTGCATAGTTCTCTCCAGCAAGTTGATGATGTTCAGCGCATCATAACCGGATTTATGAGTGCAGATGATCTCTATGGTTTGATTTGTACAGATTGGTGTCACTAGTTTGTTGGAATATTCGTGCAATTTATCATAAGCTTCTACAATATGTATTTATATTTTCAATTACAAAATTTACTGAAAGACATCGGAATCCAGTGTACATTATGAGAATGAGCAGTAGGAAATATAAAGTCAAATCAAATAGATTTATTGATCCAGTGACAGCTTGTGATTTCGGTACAGAACGATGAGTGATGTTCAAATGAATGCGTTCATGATTCTAATTTGAATAGAACATATTACTGTGTGTACACAGTATAATGGCTTATTTGAGTGAGTGGTGGTTAATTCATTATCACTGGAGAATGCAGTGAATAGATGTGAGAATTACTAAATCTCAAATTACACCACAGTCACTAGTTCTATCTCGAATTATCATAAATATTTTTCAATAGTTCACGTCTTTGAATTGTATAAGGAGAAAGCAACAGAAAGGAAATATGGAAGTTGAGTAGTTCACATGTATCATTACCACGGTTGGAATTGATAGTTTGAAATAAATTGAGCATTGTTTAGTGTGTTGATAATATGTACACTATTTGTTATGCTCCATTGAGTAAGATAATTTTGGTCCTCTTCAATCGTTTCACTTAGCTATATGTGATCAAATTACCAGTTGGCATTGATTACAAACGTACTTGGAACCATTTCATTGACTTTTCCATGCTTCTATTGAAGATATGCGAACGATGGAATGTGAGTAGTCTATAGATTATGCTGCTAGGCAATCAACACATTAGTCAATTGAGTGTTCTTTATCAGCGTGTTCAATTGAGAAGATAACCATATCTGTTTCAGTCATCTACGTTGTTTGTCTGACTAACTAGATCATTTGAGATGATGCAAAACGTATCGAATTGAAAACAAATCAGATAAATTGTGAGGTTATCTGGAAATATTTAATTCTTTTATATCAGATGATGCAAGTTGTCAGTTAAACATGATATACATGTTCTCCTACATCTGTTATATGATTATTTAATTTCTCACAAGATGAACACTGCAATGATTCATTTGGACTTAATCAGATGAATGGATCGTACTTAGCATTCAAAATCTTCACAGTGAATATTCGGCGGAATAAACGATTGGGCGATTCAATTCAAATGAATTCAATCGCAGTTGAAGTTAAACACATCAGTTGCATTTTCAGACTCTCTAAATACACACACAGATACATCTACATGAAGCCAATAAATTCTACATAAAAAAATACGATTTCGAATATCTGACAGTCGCGCGTATTCGTTACAGTGCCATTGCTTATTGTGTTGAGGCTTGTAGTGAGCTACTACAAACTAGTTTATTGTATTGTACACATGACAGTTGTGTTTCATTTGTTCTTTTTTTATACATAAATAGTTGACAAGAAGTTCATTTTCTTCATTGTCGCACTAACAAATCATGAAATGATATGTCAGTGGAAATTTGGTCAACATTACGTAATATCTTGCGCATGTCATTACACTTGTTAAATGTTTGCGCATTTGCACACTTATCTAGTTAATATTTGTTTCCAGCAAATTTGCGTTTCAATATGTTGTAAAAATACATGAAACTGTAGTGGTGTTGCTTCGCTAACCAATCTCCGTCTCAACCGTTATTATATCAACCTCAATGGTGTTTGGAATGAAATGGCGAATAAAAAAGCGGCAACTGCAGTTTCTTAGCAGATAGCTCAGACCACAAAGCTGAGAGGTGAATTAGTGAGTGAGCGAGTCGAGTGAATAGGATTAAATGTACATGTATATATAGGTAAATGAATGAATCATCGACTTAATTAAGCGACTAATGAATATATATGCGTACATAGTAAGCAATACTCAGGCATACATATTCATACATTCTCAACAATAATGAAGGTACAATGATTTATATAAGTTGTTATTGTACGGATGACTCAGTCCTTAAGATTAGTTAACAAAAGGGCTTAACCGAATTAAATGTTAGCAGACTCAATTGCTGGTGAACTGCTATTAAATGTCCTAGTAGATCACGTCAGGTCAATTTCCTCTTTCTCAACTTAACTCTAATAGTGTTCCGAACACATGATATTCTGGAGTGCATGCTGAACAAACTGTTAGTTGAAATGTATGAATTAGATTTCATGTAAGATCATTCAGTGTTAAGATATGTGTCATTATGCCTTTAGATGATAGGTTGCTTTAGACTATTATAAGCGAATACTGTACAAGCAAAACCCTCTCATCTTCGTTAATTGTAAATTGAAACCCTGTTAGTGAAATCTCACCATCTTATAGTTCTATGTATACGTGTGGTGAGTTTACTGAATATTGAAAATGTATGTTGTATCGTGCAACTAGTTATAGTGTCAGTATTTGATGATCCTCATTTTACTTGCACTTCAATGATTCAGAAACAATTGTTCTTTAATTTTTCCATCGTATAAAATGATGTTAACACCGAATGTTATTCATTAATAACTCAATCTTACAACATTAATACATACACACACACAGATCACTCGTTTCAGTCACTGATTTTCACACCGTCAACTTTTCACATGATTCACATTTAACTAATTCATGTCATTCTATTTTTGAAAAACAACATCCCAATATAATTGGAACGGCACAATATGGATTTGATGTAATTTGATTATTGAAAACGCTATATATTTGTTTGATGAATTCAACTATCAGCCTGAGGAAGTTCATACTTAGTTGCTGAACAAAACGTTGGGATTATTCAAGTTTCAATCTCTGACATTAGAATTGTTCAAGCAAGTTACAAAATCTCTACGCAATAAACAAGTGTTTAATCAATCAATAATGAAGGACGATCGACATTTGAAATTTAGATAGGATACTAGTTAAACCACTAACTTACAACTTATTCGCTTTTCCAAACGGAATGTCGGAATTCTGTATGTTGTTTTGTTTAGATTTGTTGAATGCTGGTAGGTTTTGATGATTAAAGGGGCACCACTTGTGACATTGAAATCTTATGGACAACACTCATGCACCAAAGGAACGCGTAAATGTCGCACATTTATTGCTTAACAGGCAAGACGATTATTCGTTTCAGATATACCAACATGAATTTGCGAAATACAGCTATAACTTCAAGAGGTACATTTATCTCTTAGAACATTGAAAGAACGAGAAGTTCGTTTTAGCATCTGTAACTTGTTTCCATACAGACTTATCAGCAATCAAATTGGGAAAATAATTTATAAACTCTGATACTAACCCTAACCCTAACACTTTAACCCTAACCCTAAACCTTAACCGTAACCCCAACCTAACCCTTACCCTTACCCTAAACCTAACCCTAACCCAAACCAAACCTTAACCTTAGTCTAACCCTAACACGGACCCTAAATCTGACCCTAACTCAAACCCATTTAGGGACCACAGCTGAAGTCGCTGACCTAAATGCCTAATTCACAAAGCAGTTGGGCAACATCAGATGTTGCAGACTCAAGACGGCAAGTAGAAGAACTTCCTTGATATTGGATGCATACTGGTAGACATGCAAAGATATTTCGTGAAAGAGAACCGATCCTCTCTATCCTCATTCAAACCAGTGCATTTTAGAGTACACTGACTGCCTGATTATTCAAAAGCTCATAGTCGGAAAACGATTGCAACAACAAAAGTGGTGGAACAGATGTATGTGTTTGAATTGCTCATCACTCAGTAATGTTCATTGTTATATAACGCAGTAATAATGAAATATAAATCAAGAAACATAGACGGGAACACCTTTTTACTATGAATTCGCAGAATTGTTATTTAGTTTATTCTGTAGCAGGTCTAACTAACTTGGCACACACAACGTAATCTTCGTCAACCGTGCACTACATTCCACATCACTTGAACCACCATTTATTTTCACAAACCCATAACATGCAAGTGTGTATTATGTGCCTTTTCTGCAAAACTAAAATGTCTCCGAGTATTTGAACGTCATCTGAAGTATTTGGATGATATGTTGTGCAAACAGTCTGTCAAGCGGATAAAGTTACAATGTGATAGCAAGAGAATTTATAACCAGATGGTTTGAGCCAGTAATGGTTAATCTTCCTTAAGTTTGCGTTGATGTGAGAGAACGTTGTGCGCTGTTGATGTGCTGTGAATAAAAGCGTGTGTTGAAGATGCAAACAACATTCAGCGTTTGACAGCGTTTTCGTCGGTTATACCCTTTCAATCAAGCGGTGCACACCCTGTCAAAGTGAAGGAAGTGAAGAATCAAGGATATCGTATATGTTTCTACATGAGAGACGAACACGTGCAAGTTGCAGTGTGAATTCAGCAAACATGCATTTCTGAATAAATGATACATAATGCATTTCCGATCTTCATTAAAATCACTTCACATTTACATGTTACTATAACCTGGTGAAATAAACGATTAAATGTTTAGTATGTTGGTCAAATTTTTCCTTTCACTGGTTCGATCATAGTTTAGTAATTTTGTCAAACTGGTGAGATTTTACTACTACGTTTTAAGGTTGCAATCCATGTTGAAGAACATGTTAAATGATATTATCTCAAAATTTATTTCATACATGTTGACCATTGTTTTGTTCAGCATGCTTTCCACACTGACAAATTCCGAACACGATAATCGTTCCGTTGAGAAATAGTATATTGACTTAGCGTCAAGTGTGCAAATCAAGAAATACAGACAGAAACACATTACCGTCAAGTTTTAAGATATCTTATATATATGCACAACAACTCGAAATGCACATTTACTAAACCTATGTAAAATAGAGAAGTTCGCAATCTATATTAATGTTAAATCCATTTCCATTTTACTGTAAATTTTGTTGTTGTTCTAACTCGACACTAGTCTCAGTGTGACAGTGAACGACCATATCTGTTTCAGTTGTCTCTCTATATCTGGATCGTGTCAGTGATTTTGTGACATTGGAGTTTGTCTTGGTGTTAAAGTATGGAGTGCACCTGGTTCAGACTGAATTCCGACCTACTAGCTATTCAGTAGTAGTATAGAGGTGGGTGTTTGTAACATCCAAATGACACTTGAGAATAAGATAATGGAACCATTTTCACAGATTTAGGTTGACATGTGCATCTAGTTTCGGATTATTGTGGTATATCAATAACATTTAAAATTGTCTTTGACAATTCAGAACATTAAATGGTATTAAAGATCTTTTACGATTAAAATGTCGTTATAAAACCGTTTCTCACAAGTTCGACTCAATCAGTGAGCTATTTAGTTCATCACCACAATTACACTCACATTATTTACGAACTTTTTGTTCATATGATAATACTTGTTTCGATTTTCTTCATGTCGCCATGCACCAGATCATTACAGATTTCAAAGTAACTTACTACACTAGTACATATGTTATATAATATCACAAGAAAGATAATGAATCACATTATATGAGTAAGCTGATTGAATGATCTTTAGCTATTCATCTGAAAATGAAATTTCACACACTGATTTTATTTGGTCGATGATGATTTTAGACTTATGATATTTGTCTAGAATCTGTTTTTTTCCTTGGCATTTAGTGCATTTGCACCATAATTTCATGGACAAGCGAAACCCAATTCACCACCTTGAGATTTAACTTAGCTCTCCCGCTTCGGTATAGACAATTTGATATGTAGTGCTTATTGATACTATGATTATTTCAGTTTGAATGTTTACACGGGAGTTCACATGGATATCATTGAAGGTGAACGGTGATCTAAGTCAGGTTGTTGATAACAAACGTATTCGAATAGTTGAGAATATTTCCTGCCTACCCCGAAGCGACTATTATTCGTTTAATACACGTTCAATAGTGTTTACTTTGAATTTTCAAAGTAGTTGATGAATTTTTCAAAACACGGAGTTCAGAGAAGAGATTTCTTTTCACCGAACTTATTATTGAGCAGTACAGTCGCATATATTTACGGAAATATTTTGTTGTAGTACTAGTTTCGTGAGGACATATCCAGAATAAAACATGCAGTATGACAATTAATCCCAGGGTGCTTGATGCTGTTGACGTTTTTGCCACCCGCTCGGATCAAAACAATCGAATGAATCCAGATAATTGTGTGTTAACCATTGAAAGACCCATGGTATGTTTTTGGAGAAGTGTCATCCTTGTTGTTTGGCAATGGAACTCTAAAATATGAAATTAGGTTGGGCAGTGGTCGGAAGAAAAAATAATACAGGATAGTGCATAGTCTAAAAAAAGATGAGGTGTTAAGTGAAGGAACAATGAGAATTAGATCCAGATAACTATTTAGTCCTTGATTGCATTGTTAGTCAATGTATATTTACGTTATTCACAGGTCATATTTGCTGGAGCTCGATGTTTAAACAGGACTATGTTGCTGAAGCATGTAAATGCTATTAAAGCTTGTTAACGAACCATCAAAGGTAGTTAGTTAGCATAGACGACCAGTTTTTAATATCGATTGAGCTAGTATGTCATGAGGACTAATCAATATAACATTACAATAATACGTGTGAGCATTAATCACAGGACTATTGGAATAATGGGTTTGCACAAATAAAAATCGATTGAGAAGGTTAAGGTGGATCTAAGGAATGGCAATAATAGGTTGCGCTTCTTTAATTGGGCTCACCAATGTAGAACTATGGTCTACTATGATATTCGTACTGCGCTAATAATAGACCTTATCCTAAAATTATAGAGTGTAATTTACATCATCGTCTACACCAACTTATTGCATCATAACAATTATCAATACATGATGGAGTAGAAGCTCAGGCTAGAGATAGGACAATATATTTAATACGAATAAAAGATATAAGATAACAGGGACCACGCCTGCATGGCCGAGCCATGCCATTCGATCAACTCCAACTCGTTCAATTCCTTGTTCGCGCCTTCTCCATTGTTAGGTATTTCTCCGCGTTAAATAGTGAATATCTATTTTCCGAGCAATCTCGTATCCAGCTTTGAAGATTGTGTGGTTATTGTCCAATGCCACTACAAATGTAAATTCATATATACATACACACCTATATATACTACTGAATATTCAATTAACGTCGTCATATATCTGTGACTATTTGCTGTTGTCCAATCAAATTAATAACTTTGTTATGTTTTATTCCTAATGTGCTTTCAGGGACTAAATTTTTTTTGGTCTGAAAATCATCATGATGAGTATTGGGGAAACAACATTGAATAACAGGCAAGAATGAATGTGATAGGGAGAGGAGGGTAGGGGAAGGAACAAGAAAAGAGTGGTTTAATCAATTCTACTAATCATGGCAATAATGTGAAACAAAAGTATTTTTAAGGATGAATATTATTCCTATTTTTTTCTTTAATGTTCACGTTTCCATATTCAAAAGTGCATTTCGCAGATAAAAAAGTAGCATGAATACACGTCGTTAACAGCTATTGATCGTTTGTGAGATAAATGGATACAATACTCCGTAGTTACATTGAAAGTATTCGACTGACATTCTTGATCGATAGGTGTAGACATAAGTTAGCACAGCCCATTAGTAGAACACAAATATGTACTTTTACATGCTAAATTTCGACATCTCCACTACGTATAACTCTGTTGTAAAACATTTCATCCATATAATATTCTGAACATTTGTACACACTTGTTTTATGAAATCAACAATGTGGCTATCATTTCGACCCACATACTATTTGTTATGTTATGTGTGTGTGGTATGGTGAACAACTTGACAAGTCTGTCAATTGATTTTAATTATTAGTTGATAGAATTCGAAGTGAATCCTGGATAAACAGTGTGGATCATAGTTATGCACACTATCATGAGTATTAAAATTTCAGACTACCGTACAATAACAAATCAACTTTAATGCCTTATCCACAATATGAACCGTGAATCTCTAAGTATAGACGAATGAGAAACTATGTAGTTATGAGATTCATAATAATGACTGGTCGTAAATCGAAGCTCAGATTATTAGTATGTTATAAGAATGGATTTTATAGTGTAAGGAATAACCGAAAATGAAGTTAACTGCCTGCATTTGTTTGTGACAAGACTTATGATGTTTGTTTTTGAGTGGAGTACAGAGATCAGCCAATTACATACACTGGGCGTGTGAAACAACGATGTATGACAAAATTTCCGAAATTAAACCAAAGCAATTCAGCACAACTAAATTCAGTCCATCGGTCACACACAGGCACACACATGTAGATGAGTGATTGGTTTTCGGATAGAGGGTTATATTGACTTGTGTTGTCAAAAGATATTCAAAACAGCATTCAACATTTTCACGATCTTCCCATTTTTGGCTGATCTGAGTTCAATGTTCACTTAAAATGTGGAGGGCTACTAACCTCTAAAATTCGGATCCTATATTTAACAGCTTGCATGGTTATCTCCAGTCAGTTCGCGATATTCAGAGAATAAGTAGTCGAAATTTATAAATGAGCAGTAATCCTACGGTTTGGTTTGTATATACAGGCATGACTATTTCGTTGCAATGCTTGTGCAATTTATCATGAGCTTCTCTTATTTCTTTTGATAGTTTCGTTTACGGAATTTGTTTGAAAACTTCAGAAATTTACAGAAATGATGTCTTTCCTCAGTGTATCATAGTAGTAGTCAGTTTAAGCAAAATTATATCAAATGAAGCTGAGTGTCTTCCATTATGAGAGAGAACAGCGGCTAGTACGAAGATAAATCAAATAGTATGTTCAGGGAGTCTTCTTTTAAGAAATTTAAAACAATGAGTCCCTTTGATAAATTTCGATAATGATATTAGAAGACGAAGATTATCAGAACTATGTGATATATTAGCGCAATACATTTCGAACAATCTGGTCACACATATACTTGTTAAGAGCATTTATATATAAAAAACAAAAAGTCAACTGGACAGGAAACGGGGTAGGAGGCGATCACTCTGGATTAGGTTTCGCTTTGTGTTCACATTATTATTATTACTATTACTCTTATCATTATCCTTATGTCCTCTTACCCCGTTTCCTGTCCAGTTGACTTTTTGTTTTTTGCATATAAATGCTCTTGAAAAGTATATGTGTGACCGGATTGTTCGAAATGTATTGCGCTAATATATCACATAGTTCTGATAATCTTCGTCTTCTAATATCATTATCGAGATCAATCAAATAAATTAGTTGTTCCAGTGACAGTCTCTTATTTCCGTACAGATTGATGAGTGATGTTTACATCAATGAATCCATTATTTTAGTTCGAATACAAAACATTACTGCAAACACACGGTCTTATCGATTATTTGAGTGAGTGGTGATGGATCCATGATCGATAAAGGGTGTAATAAATAGATAGTTTCTTCATTACATCACAGTCATTGGCTATTATGGTAAATTATCATGAATTTGTTTCAGTGGTTCACATTATTGAATGATGAATGGAAAAAGCAAAATAGAGAAACACAAAACTTGATGAGTTAATTGGTATGAATACCAAGGTTGGAATCGATAGTAATTATACAAATTATTGTATTCCATTGATTAGGAGAATCGTATTTCTGAAATTTCCTGACCTAATGAAATGCACTTCTTCAGATGAAACAAACAACTGGCATTCAATTAGCGCAAGATAAGTTTGTAATCAACACACCATCAATGGATGCATTGTGATAGTGTAGACTTTAGGACTAATTGTGATCCGTCGCAACCTTATAACCTATTTTATGTAATGAAATAACGAGTCGACATAAATAACAAACGTACTTGTCACCATTCAACTGACCATTCCACACTCAAATTGTAGAGAACAAAGAATTAGTGTCAAGCAAGAAAATGTGTCTTCTGGTAGAATTGACGACCTTAACACGATCATTAAATTGAGAAATATCATAAATTCAGTATCTGGATACTTGCTTTCTAAATGCTTCGCGATATTATAAATATGATCACACTCATGATGGCTGTTTTTGAGTGAAATACGAAGATCAACCGATTACATACAGTGGATGTGTGACACAATGATGAATGATAAAACTGCGGAATTATACCAAAATTCGTTTAATAAAACTAACTTATGATTACCAGTCATTACATTACAGACTGATTTGACTCAAATATAGACTCAAAATGAGATAGCATTGGATGTCTGTTTTGTGCAATGATGGCACTCATCAGAGATGTGCATCAAAACTGTCACCGATTGTTACAAATATGAGTGTCAGATATTGTGGTATGGATTTTGTAATTTGCTTGAACAGTCCTTATTTCGGTTTTTTGTCTTCCATTGTTAAATTGGCACAAATTTAGTGGTTTTCTATGTGACTTCAATTAGATCGGACAAATGATTGCTGTCGAAATACACATCTTGGATATTATCATATACAATCGAAGACTTAACTGGCGTTTGTATATTTCATACATACATATGTTCATCGTTTAAGTAGAGTGAAGTGAAGAGAATATTATGCGCGATGGAGAAGGCATGTAGGCCAACTGCATTCAGCCGAACGTGATTCGATGTTTATAGTCGGACAGAAATAGGTTACGGACACTCAATGAGGCTTGACATATCAATGGGCCCTACACAGGTTTCTTGATGTTCAGTTTGCGTATCTGATGTCACCAGTGCATTGGACTGGTCGAACCGCTCCTCAAAAGCGTCTTCCAGTAGTCCAAGATGTCTGTAGATGTTGTTGGTTGGCGTCTAGCCATCTTCACAAATTGTTCTACTCATACCAGACGTCTTGTCGTCAGTGATTCGATTAGGTTCGAAGAGCTTCTGGTAGCTACGAGTAACAGCCGTTGTTTCCAACCTGTAGGCAGTTTCCGACAACCAGGATTCTCTATTCTTACACGAGCTTTGACCAGTTGTATCACGCAAACGTCTTGCTTCGAAATCGAACTCATGGGCGTTCTGAGTAGACTGACTTGATTCGACGAGTTGTATGGAGTCTTCAGAAAACCCTTGCTCATAAGCGAGACGTTTATCGAGGCCACAAAGAAATTTACTCGCCATTTTTGTAGTGTCATGCAAATGCAGCCAGTGCTCAACTATGGTTTTCGGTGAACTGGTAACTAACCTTGAATTCATTTCTGTTTGGCATTCAATTCAAGTCGAAGCTGCCCCAATTTGGTGACACCAATCCATATGTGACAGTGAATTAATTATCTATGAAACTAAGGTACCATTAGCGAAAACAAGAGAGTGATCAGTATCAATATGTGTACTGCACAGTGATCGATAGTCTAGTAAAAATATTGATACCTCAACAATGAATTCATACACTTCGACTAATAATTTGCTTAACTTTCACTGCAGTCTATTACAAAGTCGTAACACAATTAAAGTTCTGTTGAGAACAAAAAGGGAGAGATCTGACTGTAAGTGTTGTGATCACATTTTATGAGTAAGCTGATTGAACGAGATCTCACACATTCATTTTATGTGATTAGTGGTGAGATTGAGATAATCGCATTTATCTTGAACCTGTTTGCTTTTGACTATCCCACTGATTGTATAATGGAACTAGTCGCATAATTGAAAGACAAATGAATTTCTAACGTTTGAATATCTACAATCGGAGCATGAAATATTCAGTGGACTGCTCCCGAATACGTTTATCATTATACTGAATGGTCATTGCATTATATATTGATAAGTGACAAGTTTTCATTGGATCACAATGAATCCTAATGAATACAACATCAGAATTAATTTTTGATGGATTGCTAATTACAGTTTAAATATGTGTTAAATTAATGTCGGTCATAAATTTACTCTGAATAATTGAGTTACATTAAGTAAGAAAACTTCAGAAATACGATTCTAGTACCCACTGAATATCACAAATTGCATAGCGCAAACTACTTGCAACCATCGAGACCAACCATTATGTTGACACCGAATAACTGCTCAAGTTCCATATTGCCTTATTGTCGCTCTCTGCCTAATTCAATCAATAAAGCAAACTTTTTAATAGACTCTGTAATTATTTGAGATTGAGCTAGCGACTATGATATGATGTAGGGACTATCTGTCTACCTAATACCCACTGTGATAATTATGGATTCATCACCATTCCACATTCCATTAACGTATCTGTATAATTTGCTTAAAATGATTGCTACCATGATACATAGAAGGAAGACATCAAATGTTCAACATTCTGATGTCTTTCAACATATTTTGTAAACGAAACTATCAATAGAGATTAGAGAAGCTGATGATAAGTTGCACAAGTATATCAACGAAATAGCTAGCAAACTGATAATATTTTATATGTAAATTGCAAATGATATTATTTGTATATTATTTCATTACGTCATGCACTAATTTTTCACACGGTCACTGTATATAATCAACTGATCTCTGTATTCCACACTCAACAACCACAGTGAATCTGATCATATTCAAATGTTCAGTATTTAGTTAGTGTTTCATTAGAATTTCGAAATGAACATATGAACCATGGATTCACACTGATGTATAATTTTTCAGTAGTAAAAACATGATATAATACGATGAGAAATTAAATGGATGACATCATATGAGTAAGCTGATTGAATGACCTTTAGATAATCATCTGAAAATGAGATCGCACGCACTCATTTCATGTGATTGATGATGAGCATGAACAAATGATTAGATTTGTGCTTACTAAAAGTATCACAATGTTGAACTGCGAAAATACATCTCGTCTAACCCGATGCTCTGTGTCAATGCGAAGCATACAAGTTGAGCTACAATCAATAGTATATCAAGGGGATATTTTCTATGCGTGATATGAATGTAGGTTTCGTCAAAATATTTTTGTTTAGTATGTCAATGAGTACAGTGTCATTACAAACGTTGACAAATGCAATGATTGGTTTTTGATCATGAGTACTCCACGTTGAGTAGAATCATGTAAACCATAGTTCACAAGGTGAATACGAGTAATGGCATGCACTAAATAATACGTAATATTGACCAAAATCCAGTGACAGTTTTCACTTTGCGATCTGTTGCTGAAGCAATGGAGAACATTCATTTCTCGTCACGTATCTTTATGTGAAACCGAAACCTATGAATCACGTCTGATGTGTACAACGTATTAAACTAGTCTGCATTAGTTCAACACGAGAGTCGACGCAATGAGCAATGACAGCGTAACCAACACACGCTACTGTACCATTGACGAATCGTACTTGGATCTATATTGAATGTGTCCGCGTCATGTGGTTGTATCTATGTGTTGTTGGAAGATTGTTGTTGAGGGAGTTGAACGTCCATATCCTCAACCACAAAATGTCTCATCAATATATTGAACAAATAATCCAATTAAGCAGAAATTATAGTAACAAATCACAACATGGCTCATTCTAATAACTCTTATCATCATCACGCTTACATATCAGTTACTCAGTGAGACATAATAGATATCATGTTTCACTGTTGAGCATTATATACTCACCTATTATACTCATTTATGTAACCGGAATTGAAGTTATATGAAGTGCATTAGTTGTTTGAGTGTTCAGTGTAAATATTAAGTAAACTAAGTGAGATCCATTCTACCGAAATAGTCTAAATTCACCATTACAGTTTTCACTATTTGAAAACGTAAATTGTCATTTAACAGATCAAAAAGGAACTATACACCATGTACACGTGACGCTTTGTATCATATTGAATAAAGGAATGAACCATTTTCAGATTACATAAAGATTCATATGATATACATTGTATCATCTGATATGAACTGGATAGTTTTAGAAACAACAATGTTGAGTGGAGCAGATCTGATTGTTTCCTTAACTCAACTCACTAACTGAATATACTCGATTGACGAAGGTCTAGATAATACAATTTTCTTCTTTCTTCTATAAACCGAATTGAGAATTTGAAGAATACATCTGGTCAAACGGATGGCGATGTGATACAGAGATTGAATGTCCTTATTATTATGTTCCAGATGATTAGACTTACCGTAAATACAGTTTACTTCACTGTACTTCACTACGTTGGTTTTCATTACTGGTTTGTCAGAAATTTCACTAGAGCTATCACTATTATTAAATCAGTGGTCATGTCCACTACATTTGTAGTGAATTTGATAACAATAGATGACTGCAATATTCAGGAGTTTCAAGCATGAACAAAATTCATAGCTTTGTCATTGACGGCATATATGTATCTTGAAAAATAAACCCTGACATTTATGTTTTCCGGTGCTTTACTGGTTTGGTCTATCTTAAAATTAAGTAAATAAATATGTCTCAATCCGTCCAACACATTATTTTGTAGTTACAATTGTATTAGTGTTTTATAACAGACGACTGTGAACAGATATGAACTGAATACATTTATTATAGTATGATGCTGTCAGCAAAGTACAATACTCATGAATTAATATTATAAACATTACAGATTGCATGATAAAACTCGTCCCATGATAGAAAGACTACTGAAATTCCAGCGTTTGCACATCTACACTCGCAGCGTGGAATACTAAGCAGAGTTTTCAAAAGTACGTTAGTTAATAATGCCAACTGGTTATTTCTATATAAACATGGGTACGTTTTAGGACTACATAAGATCAAAATGAGTTCTTATCATCACAAATCATCTGTTGATCGTCTGTCAAGTAAAATTTAGACTTGCGTAAACTGAATGTCGCTAGTTCATTTACTCTGAAGAAATGCGATTCATTAAGTCACGAGATACAATTCTCCTACTCAATGTGATATAACAATTTGTTTACTTATTATCACGTGTAGCCTTGCTATAGATACCCAATAACCAGCCACGTTTCATATTTTGTTTGAAGTGCTTGCTCCTTACAAAATTCAATAGGATGATCTGTTGAAAACTTTTTATGATAAATGAAAATGGAGCTAGTGACCATGATGTAATGCACAAACTAGTACTTCTCACTTCTATCCAACACACACTGTAGTGATCATGAATTCACCGCCACTTACCCAAATAAGGAATTATACCGTGCACATACAGTAATGTGTTGCATTCACAGCAGAATCATGGAAACATTCATGTAAACACCACTCATCAATCTACAAATGACTAGGAGACTCTCATAGGAACAATTAGTCTGGTTGATTTTTCTTCATACATATTACTGTTAACTCTCATAATGAAAGACAATCAGCTGGAAAAATGGCTTCAGTTTCAAATTGCTTCATTCACCAATATTTGATTCATTTGGTGACTTCCATCAGTTAAACTGTGTACTTTGCTTAAAATGATTACTTCTATAATACACTGAAGGAGGATATCATTTGCCCAACTTTCAGATGTATTTCAACACATTTTGTAGACGGAATTACCAATAGAGATTAGATAAGCTCAAGATAGTTTGCAGAAACCAAACCATGCGGTTCATCCTCATTTATCAGTCTTATCATTGATTTTCCCATTATTGGGAACTGACCGGGGATAACCATGTGAACTGCTGGATATCGCATCGAAAGTCTTAATGTTAGACGCTTTCCACAAAATCTGGCAGTCAAACGTATAAACATCGTTGAGGTCGTTGGAGCACACATCAGAAGTGTCATATCATTAGAGAAAACGGCAGTATATGCGTTTCCATTTTGAGCGAATGAATAACCCAATTTAGTCTGTAATGAAGAATACGAGAAAATAACGATGACTGTTCTTAACAAGCTTTGATTACAAAACAAGTGAATATAACTCTATATCTGAAGACTAATCAATCATCCACATATGTGTGTCCGTGTATGACTAGTAAATTCATGCTAAATTTAATAAATTGTTTTTGATATACTTCCGTAATTTTGTCATGCACCATTGTGTTACACGTTCACTGTGTGTAATCGGCTGACCTTTATGTTCCACTCAAAAACAGCCATTATTAGTGTGATCGTATTTATGATATCATGATTGGTCGAAACTCATGAACCTATTGTGAAATAAAACTATAAAAGCCATCGCGTATGTAATCGGTTGAAGAGACAAAATATAACAATCTATCTGTAAGTTATTCAAAGTAACCGTATTTGATTAAAGTTTGATTAGCTTTTCGAAATTTACGTCCTAGCAAATAATTCACACTGGTATATAATTTGTCGGTAATAGAAACAGTTGAATATCACAAACGTTGTGCACGCGTGTTCACCCGTCATCACACATTGATTTTATCTACCATACTGCTGATGGCCACTATCGGAGGAGTCAATGTAGACAATGAAGAGATATCCATATTGATAGATATATATCACGTTGTCACGCATAGTGATTCGACAACATTATGATACGTTCTATTACATACCCAGTACTAAAACCGAAACGCAGCGATGTTCCCCAGATTCGTCGAAATAATAATGGATCATGTTGCAGATTTCGTACTTACTGAAATCATGCAAAAAAAATTTAATGCCTGCGAACTACAATAAATGTTTTACACACATTCAGTGATCACTCCGAGGTCGAAAGGTAAACACACCGCTAACATAGAGCAGTCATACGCAATTATATATTGCAATAATCGCAGACTAATTGATACCACCAGACTGAGAATCCTCCAGACATTTGAAGTCATCGATATTACGAATAAAAATCCAGAGGTGTTTTGTCCGCGAGACTACACACGTTGACAGCGTGAACTGTGTTTATATGACTATCCTCAAAATGAAATACTCAAGATGTGAAATAAATCATTTCATCTCTCATAGCTGATAATGTTATTACATTTTTTGACTACCAAATAAAGTAGTTGGGACAAATGGTACAATCACCCCATGCATACAATATCCTCCAGATATCCTGTTGGTTGTAGTTCAGACTGCATGATTTAAGTTGATAGAGCCTATTGGCTTAAAAAAGTTGTATTTTCACAGTTCGATATTGTGATACTTTGAGTTAGCAAAAATTTAATCATGAGGTCACGCTCACCATCAGTCACGTGAAATAAGCGTATGTATTCTCATTGTCAGATGATAAGCTAAAGGTCATTCAAAACAGCATATTCATATGATTTGATCCACTTTCATTTCTTGCGGTATCACGTAATACATTTACTAGGAATGTGATATACTTTAAAATATATAGTGTCATTGAGTAGAGATATAAGATGTAAAACAACGAAAAACAACCATATGAATGTAAACTTAATGAAAAATATGACATGATATTGTCGCGATCAACAAAATTACTTACTGGTTGCGTACAATATAGAGAAATGGATGAAGATTGTGTCCATAATACTGCGCGTCCATATTACACTATGCTGATAACACAATTTAACTGAACTTCAATCGAAAATCTATTTTACATTACAGATAAATACATAAAATTATTTGTATGCTGGTTCATCTCATAAAGATGACAATAAATCTATCTGTTGTTGTTTTGATATTTGCAACTCCATTGATGAACACTTACAACGCTTTGTAAGAACATTCATTAGAATCAATCATCATACAGCACGATGAATTAGTCAACAAAACTCTGTTCAACTTCACTGATCCTGAAGATAAAACAGTATTTGAACATTGGGTTGAGCATTCAGATACAGTTGAAAATGGAGGGCGATCGAAAGCCATACTCGTACCACTTAATGGACAGGTAAATTTTATTTATGGATAAAATCAAACTAGCACCATGTTTAGAATTACCAATCAGCAATATTCTTCTATTTACTCAATCGCCAAACAAATGGACCAAGTTTTGCGGGTGTCTACAAGATACATTATGTTCATATTTTCCCATTTTATGACGGTGTGGAGATTGATCTACGTCGACGAGGTCTAAATTCTAACTTTAAATTGTTCTACTATGCTTACTGATCGAACATACGAACTTGTGGATAATTTGCGTCGCATTTCATGGTAATTTGATATCCAATTATGTCGAATAACTCAATGTGTTTTCTATGAAATCTTTATAGACGTCTGGAGAGCGACAACTAATAAAATTACCGTTTAATAAATTGGAACAAAACTTTTGAAGTAGAGAGAATTCTCATTCAGCTCATTCCGTTTAGAATCTAGCATCTCGTATCGGTATCAAAGAGTTAACTGGAAGTAAAGGCTCGACAAACGAATTTGATGCAGGTTCAATCAAAATAAACTACATCAAAGTATACAAACGTGGACACGGATACCGATGGACGACAACTTAATGCTCTATATGTTGAGCGTTCATTCTGAAGACTGGTTCGATCTCCACGTGCAGGATAATGAGTATGCAATGCTGTGTATTCCCATACTGGAATGAAACAGGCTTCTACCAGGTGATCACGAATATTTAACGACATCCTCAAAAGATCTTCGTTATTTTAAATCCACATCACTGAACTGAATTCATTGATAAATTAATATAAAAAGTGATGGTAATAACCCAATAAGTGAAAATCACTTGAATCTGCGAGTGCTTCTGTAACATATAAGGACTTGACCTCGAATGAATTTGACGTAGCGCTCAACCAATCATATGGTAAGTACCTGAATATTCGATTCATGATATATTGCAACCTATTCATCGTATTAAGGTCCTAAATTCTTCATGAAGACACATGTTCTTGCTTGGCATTAATTCCATCTTCTCCAGTGTATTTTCACCAAAACGATGTGGTTCGTATGTGAGTATGTTGATTCATTTAAATCCAAATTGCAACTGATTCAGATGTTTTCAGACGGAACGAGGTAAACTGCCATTGACACGATATATTATTGTGAAATATTGCCCAATGTTGCTATATGTCTTGTTTGAGTTGAGTGGGCTAGAGTTGATCGGTTAATGGTTTTAACTAAACCTTTGATTAAAAACAATGAAACGTACCTACTCACGTGAACTCCTGGGATAACTGCCAATATATCTTGCTCCGCATGAGCAGCAACTCGTGTAAAATGCCTATGTTTACTGTTTTAGTGCATTAGGAGCTCGCGTGGTTTTGATTGAATGATGAAGTTTGTATCGACGTTGTTTTTGTATTGTAAAAGGACGAAATCGTATACTGGCTATTTTTCGTAGTTTCTCGTTCAAGCTTCTTCTTAACAACTCGTCGTTTTTCCTCGTACGTAGATTGTCTAGAAGTGATGTCAAGCTACGTATATTATCTTTCTCACATTTAAATTTTATGGAAGGATGAACTTTAATAAAATGGCCGAATGTTACTCTCAAGCCAACGCAGGAATTACTAAGAATAAACTCATCGTCCAAATATCCGAAGTAAAATGAAAACTCTCAAATCTGTTGTGCCGGTGGACGATTTTTCTAGTTAAGAGAAAAAAACGTCAGTCAATACGAGACCTCCTTGTGAACCCATCGTGACACCGTCTATTTGTATATATATGTTATATCATTGAATTTTAAATTTACGTTTACAGCATATTTTGGTAAATATAGCTTGACAATCTCCACAGATATTTTGGTTTCATTTTTTTGTTATCCATTTCGTTCGCAATAATATTCTGCAGCTACTCTGGGTGTGACATTTGTGAGGACAGCATCGTAATACCTATAATATTTGTGTTTTTGAACTTGTCTACCAACCGCCTTGTGTAGGTTTGGTAGTCCGTAAAACATCTATAAAGATTTCATAGAAAACACATTGAGTTATTCGACATAATTGGATATCAAATTACCATGAAATGCGACGCAAATTATCCACAAGTTCGTATGTTCGATCAGTAAGCATAGTAGAACAATTTAAAGTTAGAATTTAGACCTCGTCGACGTAGATCAATCTCCACACCGTCATAAAATGGGAAAATATGAACATAATGTATCTTGTAGACACCCGCAAAACTTGGTCCATTTGTTTGGCGATTGAGTAAATAGAAGAATATTGCTGATTGGTAATTCTAAACATGGTGCTAGTTTGATTTTATCCATAAATAAAATTTACCTGTCCATTAAGTGGTACGAGTATGGCTTTCGATCGCCCTCCATTTTCAACTGTATCTGAATGCTCAACCCAATGTTCAAATACTGTTTTATCTTCAGGATCAGTGAAGTTGAACAGAGTTTTGTTGACTAATTCATCGTGCTGTATGTTGATTGATTCTAATGAATGTTCTTACAAAGCGTTGTAAGTGTTCATCAATGGAGTTGCAAATATCAAAACAGCAACAGATAGATTTATTGTCATCTTTATGAGATGAACCAGCATACAAATAATTTTATGTATTTATCTATAATGTAAAATAGATTTTCGATTGAAGTTCAGTTAAATTGTGTTATCAGCATAGTGTAATATGGACGCGCAGTATTATGGACACAATCTTCATCCTTTTCTCTATATTGTACGCAACCAGTAAGTAATTTTGTTGATCGCGACAATTTCAAGTCATATTTTTCAATAAGTTTACATTCATATGGTTGTTTTTCGTTGTTTTACATCTTGTATCTCTACTCAATGACACTATATATTTTAAAGTATATCACATTTCTAGTAAATGTATTGCGTGATACCCTAAAAAATGAAACTGGGTCACATCATATGAATATGCTTTTTTGAATAACCTTAAGCTTATCATCTGACAATGAGAATACATACGCTTATTTCACGTGACTGATTGGTGAGCGTGAGCTCATGATTAGATTTTTGCTAACTCAAAATATTTCAATATCGAACTGTGAAAATACAACTTTTTTAAGCCAATAGGCTCTATCAACTTAAATCATGCAGTCTGAACTACAACCAACAGGATATCTGGAGGATATTGTATGCATGGGGTGATTGTACCATTTGTCCCAACTACTTTATTTGGTAGTCAAAAAATGTAATAACATTATCAGCTATGAGAGATGAAATGATTTATTTCACATCTTGAGTATTTCATTTTGAGGATAGTCATATAAACACAGTTCACGCTGTCAACGTGTGTAGTCTCGCGGACAAAACACCTCTGGATTTTTATTCGTAATATCGATGACTTCAAATGTCTGGAGGATTCTCAGTCTGGTGGTATCAATTAGTCTGCGATTATTGCAATATATAATTGCGTATGACTGCTCTATGTTAGCGGTGTGTTTACCTTTCGACCTCGGAGTGATCACTGAATGTGTGTAAAACATTTATTGTAGTTCGCAGGCATTAAATTTTTTTTGCATGATTTGCGTATATTTGGACTTCGCATTTCACTAGTTGTGTCGCCTCTGAATTCTAAGAGTATATAAATAGAATTTTTGTTCACTTCTAGCCATTTATAATTCTCTCTTTTATTGGTTGTATGTTTATTTTGGAAGTTCTCGGAATATCCACTTTCTTTCAGGGTGGTGTACGTTATCATTGTTTCATGTCTAACCATGTCCAGATAGCACATAGTCTTTGTTCCGTTGTCAAATGTCATTATCAGTTTCTTCTTTATTGTGTGAAACAAAACTAAGGAACTTTGTACATTTACAAGTCAAAGTTGTGTCCTTGTTTATGTTTCTTCAAAATTCCTGTCTCTTCTCTTTGTATGTAGGCGGTACAGAAAGGCTTTTCTTCCTCCAGTCCCTTCCTCGCACATGAAAGTGATGAACGGGTGAACTTCATTGAGTCGGTCAAGTGTTTCTAACAAGATAGTATGGTTATTACATAGCGTAAACATGTCGTCCATATACCGAGAGTGAAATGAAAACTTATCAATCTGTTTTGCCAGCGAATCCTTCACTACTTGAGGGAGAAAAATGTCAGCGAATATGGAGCCACAGTGTGATCACATTGTGACACCATCTATTTGTCTATATATTTTACCAGTGAATTGAAGATATACATTCACATCACATGTTAATAATAATTCATCGAGGATCTCCACAGTGAATTTGGTCAATACTTCTAGTTATTTATGCTGTTCACAATAATGTTCTACAGTCTCTCTGAGCATGATAGATTTCGCATTTCAGTTGCAACTTCGATGTAGTACATTTTAATGAAACTCACATGAGGTTATTAGTTACATACACGCACACTCATAAACATGTAGATGACCGATCACATTTCCGATAAATGGTAATATTTGTTACATGAGAACTGAAAACATTTGTCTGATTAAAACCCTTTTATGTATATTCATAATTTTACCGTGATTTTGGATGTATTTGATTTCATTAACTTTGGAACCTGTAATTTTCATATCATTAATTTCGGACATTTTGGTTTCTCTTTGTCATTGGTTTGGTATTTGAGAGGTTTTGCTGCGGGAATCTACGAATTTGAAGGTTTGTTTTGTAATTGTTATAATTATTGTTGTTAGAACGACATTTTGTTCGACTATTTGTAAATTGAGAATAAACTTTAGTATCTAATTGGAATTTGGTTCTATTGGTAATTTGGTTCGTGAATTGCAAATAGATCGACATACCGTACATCAATAAAGGGAAGGAGTAAAATCTGAGACGTGACCGCATTGATATGATATAATTAAATTTTATGAAAACAACAATCGTTATTTTCTTATACTTCACATCAAAAACTAGAGTGAGTTGAATTCCACTCAAAACAAGAAGCCTTCGGACAGCTTTTTTAACCGATTCAAGGACTCCTCGACGATGAGCGTTAAAGATCTCACAGATGGTTTTATTTTGAATACTATACTTCACTTTGTGCACTCGAAATTATCACTTATTTGAGTGAATGGTGATGAATTCATGATCGATTGAGTATAAATGGGATAGATGTGAAAATTGCTAGTTCCTGCATTACATTACAGTCAAATGCTGTATTTCAAGTTATCATAAAGACCTTTGATTATTTCACATAGAATAAGCATGGAACCTAATGAATCATACGTTTTCAATTTCAATGTTGTACTTCGCAATTTAAATGCATTGAGCATTGTGTGAAGGATTGATATTATGTATACGATTCGTTACATCCCAATGAATAAGTAAATCATATTCCTAACATCTGGAGACCCAAATATAATGCATATTTTCAGATAACATAAATAACCTACATTGAATTAACACAAACGCAAATCTTTACGTAATACTTCATTTAAAATTGTATTCTGTTGGTTCAGTGACAAAGGCTTTAGTGATCCGGGATCTGCCTCCAATGAGAAAGAAAAAATATTCGTTGTTGGATGATTGCTGTTGAAATCTATATGGTGCGTTTATTCGTATATTTCGTCGACTTAAATCGCGTTAGTAACTGACGGAAATGCATAAATCAAATAAGAGTACATATGTATATATATATTATTTGAAAACATTATTTTTTTATTGTACAAAGATTGTTCTGGACACACAGTCAGAGGAATGTAGAAAATAGAAGAGAGCAAAGTGAAATGATCAGCAGTCAATAAGGCGTGTTAGCCAACTCCATTTCGTGGATTCACCAATTCACTGACTATTCCGTGATCCGATTTTAATTATTGGGAATTGCATTAGTCTTTTGAACATACGACGGGTTTAAATACGCACTCTGTACTGTTCATAATAAATGATGAGTCATGAAATTTACTAACAACATCATTCTATAATCAATGTGATCAGTTCATATCAGTTCACAGACTTCTATCATAATACACCAATCCATTTATATCCACTAAAGTGAGTGTTTAAAACAGGTTTCGGAATATTTATCTTCTTGATTGTAAATCAAACAAATATCTATTTCCCATAGTCCATGAGTTTATTCGGTTCTTGAAAGTTCTTAATATTGTGATCATCCATTGTTATTGAATCCATTTAGAAGGCATTGAACAAGCGCAATAAATGATTAATGGTGAAACGTCTAGTAAGATACCTGAAAAATAAGTAGTAAAAATCAAGGTAGTGAGGAACAGTGGAAAACAAAATCATTTGGTAAATTTATATCTTGTAGACATGTTAAGAATGGTGACATTCACTCTCTGTATCATATCGCCATTCCTCTGATCATATGTATTCTTCAAATTCTAAAATTGGTTTGTAAAAGACGGATGATAATTGTGTTTACTAAACATAGTTCATTTGAGAATACTCCATCAGAACGTTGAATTAAAGAAGCAGTCATATCTATTCCAGTCATCAATGATGTTTCTCGAATAAACCAGTCCGTTTGAGATGATGCAATGCATATAAATTTCGAAACACATCAAATGAATCTTCAGGTCAGACAACAGATTGAGCGATTCAATTCAAATGACTTTAATCCCAGTTACATAGAATGAACATAATACTTGAGCACATAACGATCAATAGTGAGACATGATATCTATTATTTCTCACTGAGTAATTAATATGTAAGTGTGATGATAATTAGAGTTATTGGAATGAGCCATGTTGTGACTTTCTCATTATATTTTTGTTTAATTGGATTACTTGATCATTACATTGTTGAGATATGTTGTGGTTGAGACTATCGACGTTCAGTTCAAACAACAACAATCTTCCAACAACACATAGATACAAGCACAAGAAACCTGCAATTTCAATATAGAAACAAAGACAATTTTGAAAGCGTTACAGTAGCGTGTATTCGTTACACTGTAATTGTTTTTTATGCTGAATCATGTATTGAACAAGTACAGTTTAGTTTATTGCATTGTGCATATCAAGCGGGATTCACAGGTTTTGATGTTATATATAAACTCTTGACAAGCAACGAATATTCTCTATTGCTTCACTAACAAATCCTAAAGTAATATCTGTCACTGGATATTTTGTCAACATTACGCATTATTTGTTGCATGACATTATCCATGTTGATATTGTGAGCTGTAGTTTACATGATTGTACTTAACGGTAAGTATTGATGGTGACAAACGAATCATTGCACTTCCAAACCCATTTACCAATTAAAAATTTTTGATGAAATCTACGATTAGAACTTGTAATGTGTGCGTGAGTGCGTGTGATATCGATTGCAGATGATTAGCTAGGGATCATCCATTCAGCTGACTTGTATGACGTGATCCATTTAATTTCTTCTCGTATGATATCACACACGTACTAATGCATTGATGCACTTAAAAATCCACATAATTATTATCATGGTAATAAAAATTTTTGAAGAATGCGTAATGTAAATGTCGAGATCAAGTGAATAGCTTGCTGGTTGTATCAAACAAGTAGGAAGCAGTTATATTGGCACATGGCTGTCGGGACACTTCTTTGATACCCTTTAAATTATGAATAACCTAAGTTATTGCTAACTGCTATGGGTGTATCTGAATAATTTGAAACCCAATACATATCGAAAACGAAAGCTCTAGGATTAGCCTAATAATCATATTCTCAAGTATCATTTGAATATTTCAGACATTCCCATCTATACTACTGCTAAGTGTTTAGCATGCAAGTATTTAGTCCTGACCAGGTGGAGATTTACATTGTTTAAATCAGCTAACTAATTCATCAATTAACAAATTATTCTCATTCAAACATCTGGAATACGAAGTTCAACGAAGAGAACTCTTTACAACGAACTTACTATCAAGTTGTACAGTCATATGTATCAATATGAAAAACTAATTTCCTTAAACTGCTGGTTTCGTGAGTACATGTGACCAATAAAAAGCTAAGATCATATAATAAAATGACTATACTATTTGGTCCGAATACTAATAAGAATAACAACAACATATTTTATAAATTAGTAAAGAAGTATAACGTTAATGTAGTAGGATGGTTCAAAATAAAGCTTATAATATGAGGAGTATGAATATGAATATTTTAGTTATTTAACAATTATACGGTAAAAATATACGTGTAGTATTGTTTTATAGATGGATCCCATAGTTACCGTTCATTATGCTTATCGGAACCTAACACATTTGCCTTGTTTTTAAAGATCCGTGGTTGATATCCCAATTCAAAATTTACCGGGTTAATTCTCCTTGACGAAAGAGTGTTTGATCTCCATATTCCCAAGTTGGAATTAATTTAAATTCGTTTAAAACATGTTTGGCTTACTGAACAGAGAATCGCCTTAAAGTGACTAAGTGGTGGGGCCAAACGACGATTGATATGAGATAATTGAAGTTTTATTCTTCTGAAATATTCTGACTGAGTTTATTGGGAACATCACTAGTAGATAGTGAATCACAATGATAATCAGCCACCATCAAAACTGCACCAGGTGTTGATTATCATTTATTGATTCCCAAATATTTCCTGGTAAAATGGAATCTCGATAATTAGATTCGTCAAAAACGTCTGTCTCAGAATCATGAGATCCATCTGGAGCTAGTACATTCAGTGTACTGCTCGGTTTGTTTTTTGTTTCTTCATCGGCGATTACCGCGACAATTTGATAAACATATAATGGGGAATCTTTCTGTGGGCAGAATAAACCACTGTGTGCACATTCTGTTTTGGGGATAATGGAGTATGAATCCATTACCGGGCATGTTTCTGAATTGCAGAGTACTGGACCACTGGGAGGATCTTGAATGACCGCTGTTTCGTTTAATGTACGGTTTGTCGAGGATTCATGGAGGCTGCAATTATTTTACAGCTTAGTGTGCAATTGAGAACTTAATCCATCCACTTCCGTCGCATTTCCAGAGCATGAGTGATTTCGCAGCTGTGTGCGTAATTTGACTAAGAACTCCAACTGTCGCTCAAAAAGCACTTCAAATCGATCGGAAGGCACAGTTTTTTTTTGAATCAGCACCGGTAGTGAAAAATACTGTATGAAAAATTAAAAACCTGTCTCTACCAAGTTCACCGATGACAAATCTGGATGCTGATTTCTTGAAAAAATTAAACTGAATTCCGTTCTACTACAAGCTGATTTTGGATCGTATTATTTTTACTTCGTCGTCAATTGTATAACTTTTGGCCTGAGTGCCATGTTAATGGAAAACTTAATAAAACCACCAATCAGAGAGCAGTGAATTATCAATCGGACCAAGAACGCGTAAACATGTACGAGCAGCCTAGAGTTCTGATTGATCCTGATTTCCAACTAGCCCAGCCAGTTAAGTACAGAACACCAATCTCAGCCTCTGCAATACGAACAGTGTATTTCAAACATACTCGGTTTGTATACCAATCAAACAGACCACGACATGCCATAAAATAGAAAATAACATTTGTACAAAATTTGGCCAAATGTGGCTGTAAATGTTGGAGGCCGTGACTAATAGACAGGACATAATTCAAGAATGATAAGACGTATAACAATGGTTCATAGGTCAAAGTAAAGCCTAGAATAAGAGGAGTATGAAATTGGATAATTTAGTTATATACGTTTATTATTTGTCCATAATTGGAGTCCAAAGTTTCTATTCATCAGGCTTATCGAGACCTAACAGAATAGTAAACATCACATTAGAAGTGTTTTAACTAGAATGCACAAGGAGGGTATCAATTAACTCAGTAGTGATGAGAATTTGATCATCACAAAATCTGACAAAAGAACAGGAAGTTTTCTACATGACAAAGATGATTGCATTGACAAGATGAATCACATCTTGAATGATCTACAAACGTTTATGACACATTTATGATATTTCTTCTTAATGTAGCGTCGTTTCTCCTCGTAAGCAGAACTTCTGAAAAGGCTATTCTACCTCCGATTTCTTCTACTGTTATTATCTATGTTAGCATTTACATCCAGAAATAAAGCCTGTCTATTATAACAGCTTGGTTATTCCTTGTTCGTATTTTCTCACGAAACGAGCTGAAATGGTGAGGTCCTCAGAAGTGACGTCATTATTCACAAATGTACAACTCAGAGAAATTGTAGAGAATTATTGAAAAAAATATGGGGAACAAGAAACGGAGACTTCAGTCCCTGTGGGTAGCATCAAGGATCTATTAATAAAATGTACTGAGAACGTATATTTCAGATTCGATGGTGAAATGTATAGATAAATAGATGATGATCACACTATGGTCCCATTTCGGCTGAAATTTTTTTCTCTTAATTACAGTACGATCCACTGACGCAAAATTGTGACAAATGTTCTCCTTATTGACGATTTATGGACGATAAGTTTTTTTTTGTAATGAGCATACTGTTTCGACAGAAGCGTTTGAGCGATTCAGTGAATTTCTCACGTCCATAAAGTTCAAATATGAGAAACAAAATAGAGGTAGAATAGCTTTTCTAGACGTTTTGTTTACGAGACGAAACGACGGGTCATTAGGAAGAAACATAGGAAAGCTACCTGGACAGGTGATTCAGTTTCTAAAGATAATGATAGTCATTCGCGATGTTTCTCACCTTGTCAATGTAGACAAGTTTGTTAAGTTGGAAACTTTCAGTTCAATATTCGGTTATCGCCATAATCAAATTCTCGTCTTTATTGATTTCATTGATAGCCTCCCTGTGTTTTCTAGTTAACATACTTACGTAGTTAAATTTATTAAACTTAAACTGATAGCAAGATTACAATAATCTTACTACATTCGCATTGTTATTCGTTAACAGCGTTTCAAGTTTTTTGTTTATATTCGTATAACGTATTCTAGTATTGCAGTCAATCATCTACGTAATCATGATTATTCACAGTTGCTATGTTCTCACGGAACGTGTATTACAACAAATGATTTTTGTATCCATATACCACAGTAAAATTTGATAATAATTTCTTGGAAAAGAATGCCTTTCAATGAAGTTCAAGTTCCTGAAATTTTGTAAAACAGTTTGAAGCCCAAAATTAAACCGTTTTTCGATGTGTGTTAAACACCTGAAGATCAGTGATAAAGTAACAAAGAATTGTTCTCAATCATTTGAATAAATTATCAATCACATACCTGACTTTCATCGCCACTTGCCTTCATTGATGTTTATTTGAATATCAAGAAAGCCATGAAAACATTCAAAACTCGCAGATAAATTTATGATATTTATTATTAAAGCTGCTTAATTCAACTCGAAATCAATTCTGGCATAAATAAATACTATATATCATTGAGTGTAAAATTCATGGGAGCTCGATTTCTCTAAGCTGGCATTTGGTTTAAAATAGAGAATATTTCGATGGCACGTGGACCAGATTGATTGGTCAATTCATGTGCATTATAACGGTACGTGATATTTTAAATACATCTGAAAGAGTCGAAACTTGTTGAGGTGTTCAACGACGACACGATGTGAAATTTCGAAATGGTAATTTTATTTGTTGTCGTTTTCCAGTCGTCTATAAATATTTCATAGAAAACATATTGAATTATTCTACATAATTAAATCTCACGTTACCTCGAAAATCGTTTCATATGGTATGTTCAAACTTTTTCCATATAAGAACAATTTGAAATGAGAGTGTGGAGCCTGTCTATGTAGGTCAATTATTACACCGTCATATGCTGGCAAACACCATCAGCCACTATCCTGTCAACTCCAGCAAATCTTGATCCATTTTTTTCGTGGAGTGAGAAAATAGAGGAAAATCACTGATTGGTAATTATACAGATGATGTTGGCTGAATTACATATATTAATAAAATTAACCTGTCCTTTAAGTCGTACGAGTGTAGTCTTAGATCGCCCTCCAATTGTAGTTGCATTTGATGCCCCAATCCGATTTTCAAATGCATGGGTGTTGAAATCAATGAAGTTGAAGAGAGTTCGATTGGCCAGATCACCTCGCCGTATGATGGTGGTTTTCAATGAATTTTCCTTCAAAGCTTTGCAAGTGTTGAGTAATGGAGTTGTAAATATTGAGACGATACCGGAGATATTTCCAATTGACTAGAGTTCAGTTAAGCTATTTATCTGTAGGGTAAAAAGACTTTATAATTGAAGTTCACTGGAAAGTGTGTTATCAGTATAATGTGAGATGGTCCTACAAAATCGTAGACTGACTAACGTTAAACACTGACACTGTTAAGTACCGAAACACTGGTCAAGTAAAATGAAACATAAATTGACTTTTGGTTAAAAAATTGACATCGGTAAAGAGTAAGGTTGTTGCGCAATATAGCGAGTGATTTGATGTTATATATTAACTTAGTAACGAATCGGTGGTCTATAGATGAAGCGTTTGATCGCCAAGACGGTTCCTCAGTTTGTGCCCATCGTGTGTTATATTTGATGACCACTGAGCTCTCTACTGTAAATTATGATAAACACTTGTCTGTTTCAGTGTTTCAATAATACGTTTTAATCTGTTTGCTGTCAATCACTTCAAAATGTACTACAGAACTAGTGAAACTAAGCGAAATGTTGATTACCACTGCTTCGCTCTTAAAATCGCATTAATTTGTCAGTGTTTCTTACTAAAACTCTAGTAAACTACCTCAAAGGTAAACACAAATATGTACGGTGCTGATAGTTAGATTTTTATGAATAATATTAGAGAATGACTGTAATATGCTACGCGAAGGTTGAACCGATGCATTCTAACCATTCAGTCCAAAATGGAGCCTTGAAAAATAGCATACAACTGACCAAATGAAGAGTTGATGCAAAGTTTACCGCGATTCAGTTGTTGATTCCAGTTCTTGATGAAACTATCTCTGCGATACATTTTCCTCTAGAGATTCGTTGCTTGTTAGCATGATCCTTATCATCTGAAGTGTAACTTTATCATGTTTCTCAAGTTTATTAAAAATATAACTGAGGTTGTTTGATGATATCTGTGCGAGAAATGTCATATTTAAATGTTGTTTTCAGCCTTCAATGTATCTTCGGAAGACTTACCAACCTTGAAGCAATTCTTTCAATACCGTTTTTAGAATAAGAATGCACGGTGCAGATTGCGCCAATGAGATAACAGGAACTAAACCCATTATGAATTATCACCACATAAGTCAACAGTATTTCGAAAAAAATTGTAGACATATGACCTTCGTCTGTTTTAGTGCCACGATAGTATTAGAACTAATCCGAAAATTTTCCATTTTCATGACATGATTACCTAATCCATACGATTTAAATTGGAAGTCTCAAGGTTGGCCACACTGACTCGTCTGATCGTGAATGTCAGAAATGTGACCTCCAGAATTTCTTAAGAACACATTTGAACAAGGACAAAACAATATACTTGATGAAGAAACAAGCAAGTTGTTATCAAGAGTGACCACATCTGGACGATCGAGCTACGCCATTTCGATTGACTGTAGCCAAGTACACTATTGCTGACCTTCTCGCCTTTTCAAGTCCTTTTCACTTAGATTACCAAATTCAACTCCGAAGTTCACACATACAACTTCGGTGGATGCTCAATATTGCAATACCATCATTCACTCCTTGTAGTGAACTTTACTAAATAATGATGACTTTTATTTCACAAAGCTTGTACGACTTGTCGAACACAATTATTTGTTATATTTAACTGTTTCTTCAACCGACAAATCATTCATAAGTGTGAACACATACTTCAGAGGTCAATTTAACGAAACTAATGAACATTTGAATAACATACCTTTGGTGTTGAATATCTTGTCTTAAAAACATCACATAATCATTCGCTTTTATACTCTTATTTTACAACGAGATTATGAGTTTCAACCATTTGAGTTATCACAAATACAATCAGACTCATAATGGTTGTTAAGAGTGTGATACGAATATCAGCTGATTACATATGGTGGTCGAGTGGGACGTTGATGCATGACATCATTGCGAAATGATATAAAGAGCAATTTACTCAAACTAAAATGAGTTCACTAGTTACATACACACATACACAAGCAGTAGTTGATCGGTTTTCAAATAAAGGACAATATAAAATCGTGGTGTAATGCGAGTATATTAAGGGAGGCAATCTTTATTTTGTTGTGCCTTACATCATAGACTGACCTAAGTTAATCGCTCACTCAAAATGAGAAAGAGTTGAGCTACTGTTTCGTTCAATGATATGACTCTTCAGAGTGCATCGGATACCTAACCGGTGGTTGGAAATTTGACTAAGAGATCCTGTGGAGAACAAATTGCCTCTAGAATTATTATATGACATCCAACAGTTTGCATGATTAACTCCATTCAGTTAGCAATATTGTGACAATGAATATTAGGATTTACATATGAGGATGAACTGTACGGTTTCGTTTGTACAGGTTTGTGTGATTATTACGTTGAAATATTCAGTGAAACTGAAACTGAACTTCTCTATTCTGTATTGATTGCTTTTGTAAGAAATTTTTTGAAAGCCATCATGAAATGTTTCAGATGTTATCTTTCCTTAGTGTATCAAAGAAGTGATTTGTTTAAGTGAAAACCACAGTTTAATTTATGTAATTTACCGAATAAACAAAGTTTTAGTAAACAATGTAATATGGAAATGAAGCCAGCGTTCAAGGTAATCGTTTACAAAAATAAGAAAGAATAGTGGAAGGATCCAAGCTAAATTTGATAGACTTTTTATTCCATTGAGATTCTGATTTCTGACTCCTTCACTTGACCTCACATTCTGTTTCAAACTACGTACAACCTTATAATAATTTTTCTGTTCATCTACAAAATAAATGGGAACTGATTAAAACATTTTACCATGGAATCATCAATATGTGCTATCTGGGTACGTTTGAAGAGGAAAAGATTCATTTTACACGAACTTGAGAAAAAACGAATATCCGTAGACATTTCTAAATATACAGGTTAGGAGTAAAAGAGACGGAAATCAAATGCTTTAGCGTTTACGCTCACAATTCAGGGGCGTTGCATCTGGTGAACTGCTGAGAACAAAGAACATCTAATGCCGGCGAAACTACAATTAAATTTGAACCACACGTCCGGTGAACATTCCAAGACTGGAAAACAAATTGCCCATAAAAGCTAATTTTTCCGTATCTTACAATTCATCTGCTCCTGTGGAGCAATTTTTATTGACAGGTGCAGTATGAACTTATATATTCAGGCTTGTGAGAACCTCTCATTGCGTTTGAACAAAGATGTAGTTGAAACTGGTGACAGTCCCATTTTAGCTCACTCATTCCAGATAGGCCGATCACAAGCTCGGATACTGAAGGAGGGTCGAGCATGGCTCTAGCGACCGCGTCCTTTAGAAAACTGAGTGGTTAAAAAACGCCAAGCAGAAAAGCTTATTCAAACAACTTAAACTCTTCCATAGTAGTCAGTTGGTCTTCATTTGGAAGAGTTATGATCCCTCATGGTGAATGCCGAGTTCCTTCGGAAGTCATGAGGCTTGTGCTCTTTCTGACAACCAGAGCAACCATTTATTTAGGCACACGGAATGGTCGTACAGTGTGAAAGACCGTGAGAGTTTTCCGAGTTGCTCAATAAATGACGAGTTACAACCAGGAGGTGCTTGGGATCAGTGGAACACGTTGAACGCTAGTTGGACAGCAGCGACTGGCTTCAGAAAAGATTCTGTTATACTTTGTACATGAAAAAAATTCCACACATGCTCAAGGAGTTGCATTGATGCTATCAGAACAAGCACAAATTTCGCTTATAAAACGGGAATCTCGAAAACCAACTGACATCAAATCTTCCTTCAAAACAAAGAAAGAGGGCGTTTCAATGAACATCATCTAATGCTATGCGCCTACCAACGACTAAAATGAAGACGTTAGAGATCAATTCTACGATAGGTGGCAGTCAACCGTCTAGGTGTGCCCAAAAAAGGACTTGACCATTCTGATAGCAGAGATAAATTCCAAGGTTGAAAATGACAACACAGGATCTGAAGATATCATGAGACGACATGGAGAAAGGAGCAAAAATGATAAACGACTTGCTAACCTATGTCTTTTCAACAAACTGTTCATAGGTGGCGTCATAATCCCACATAAACGCATACACAAAACCACATAGATTTCACCGGATCACACTATACAAAACCAAAACGATCATATCTACATCGATAAAGTTTTCAGTAGAACGATGGAAGATTTGCGAATCAAAAATGGAGCTGATATAGCATCGGATCACCACTTTTTGAAACTGAAGCAGCATTTGAAAAATGTTTAAACAAAAGCACGAAGGCTTAATCCTGCTTTCCTTCGAGATACTAACAGATTCAACAAATTCAAGATTGTCCTCAGCAATTGATTCCAGGCATTTCAAAGTGGCAAAGCAGCTGGACCAGACAACATTCAATCGGAGGTAATGAAAGCAGGTGTAGCAGTAACTTAAAAGGAAACTTCACATTCTCTTTGGCAACATTTGAGATGAAGACTTAGTACAAGCAGACTGGAAAGCAGGATTTCTGATCAAAATACCAAAGAAAGGCGATCTCAGCACCTGTGATAACTGCAGGGGAATCACAATTCTCTCAATTCCAGGAAAAAACTCAAACTGGTTATTGCGAAACCGAGTAAAGGACTACAACGATGCTCACCTCCAAAATCAACAGGTAGGAATCCGTAAGAATCGATCGCGTACAGACCAAATCACTATACTACTTTTCATAGTGAAACATTCAATTCAATGGAATTCATCACTCTTCATCAACTTCATTGACTTCGAGAAAGCATTTGACAGAGTAGATAGGACAACATCATGTAAGCTTCTCGACAATACGGCGTGTCTTAGTAAATAGTCAATATCATACGGAATTCCTACGATGGATTTGTGGAGACCTACTTTTATCAAGAGAACGCGATTGGTTTAATGGAAACAATTATTAGTATAACCAATTGTACCAGTGATTTTTTACCGTACTTGTTTGTTTAACTGTACCAAAAACACTCATCCTTCCGTTGATTTTGACTTTGCGCGGACTTACGTTTGCTCAGTGATTTCGCCTGTACTCTTTTGGCACGAGCTTGGTATTCTTACGATACCACGAGATCGTCAACGAATACAACTCGCTATAACATCCAATTGCCTTCTGATATCTGGGCAGCATCGTAGACGAACACGGTGAACCTGATGTAGATGTGAAGGGGCGGTTCAGCAAAGCCAGAGCAGAAGAATTACAACTGAAGAATATCCGGAACTCCGAAACATGTCAATCAACACTCAGGTAAGATTTTTCAGCACAAATGTCAAAATAGTTCTACTGCATGGGACGGAAATTTGGATAACTTCAAAAGACATCATCTAGAAAGTACATGTGTTTGTTAACACTTGTCTACGGAAAAGATTTCGAATCTGTTGACCAGACACTATCAGCAACAACCTACTGTAGACTAGAAAAAACGGGATGTCAACGGAGAAAGAAATCGGGAAGAAGCACTGGAAGTGCATAGGAGACACGCAGAGGTAAGCACCCAACTGCGCCACAGGGCTGCCCTCACTTGAAATCCTCAAGGTCAAAGGAGAAGAGCGATATCAAGGAACACGTTACGCCGATAAACGGAGACAGACATGAGAAGAATGAACTGTAAATGACAGCCCAGAACAGGGTGGGTTGGAGAATGCTGGTCCTTAATTTTAAAATGGAAGAAATCTATTAATCGATTAATTAGTGAGCTGGTTACAACAACGGAATTATCACCTTGTCATTCCATCTATGTTTAGATGGTTTCTTTGACAAGAATTCCAGACAACTACAAGTTTTGAACACGATTATAATTCTGTTCAGAATGAATACAATGGCCTTGCGTTGACCATTAACAAGTTTTCTATATTTTTACATCGGACCAAATCACAAAATAAGCTGCAAACAATTATTAACCAGATTACTATGCAACTGGTTTCATTGCGCAATCGTTTAAATCATAGTTACTCAGTGAGGGATATGGAATATCGTGTCTCTATTGTCACTATTTGCAGTTTTGTATCCACCTATTTTACTCATTCTATGTAACTGAATTCAAAATCGTTTGAACTGAATTTAACAATTACTAATCTGAATATTCACTGTGAAGATTCAAAGCAAACTTTGAGAAAACAAATGGTTCGCATCTCATCATTAGTGCTGAACGTTGAGGTTAATCATCTAAACAACAGTTCACAGTGTCGAAACGAGTAATGCTATGCACAATATACAATTCCACAAACTAGTCTGTATTAGGGTTATAACGGGCTTCGATACTATAAGTAATGATACTGTGACCTATAAACCCTACATTTTTGAAATCCATCCGACCGAAATAGTCCAAATTCATCATTACAGTGTTCATCGTTTATAAACGTAATTATTCATCTAACAGATCAAGGAGTCAATGTGCTTCATGTTGAAATGACACTTTGTTGCATCCGTCATCGAAGAATTATAGATTATCAGATTATTCAACGATTCATCTGGTGTGTTTTCAACTTCATACGTATCGCACCATCTCAAGCGAGCTTTTCAGTTTCAAAAACAACAATAATGTGTGTAACGGATATGATGGTTTACTTTAAGATGTAGTTAATGAACACTCTGATGGGCCGACGTCTGGTTAACATTATTTCCATCTGTTTTCTACAAGCTGAATCAGGAATTTGAAGAATATATCTGGTCAAACGGATGGTGTAATTGAACTTGTCTCTTAATCTAAAGGCTACTCAAATTCCAACGTCATCATGTCCAGAATCGGAGTACGCAAGAGTCAGTGGAGTGGTTCCAATACTATTGTTGTATATGCTGACTGGTAATTTCATTATATATAGTCAAGTGAAAGACTACAACGAATCACGTTGAATTCGAATGAGTATGTCGTCATTATTTACATTTTGGTGGAGTGTTAAGCAGCATCTAAACTTGAGGTAATTTAACGCGCGTCATACGTTTACTCTAAAAAGTGACTTATATAAGGTCACAAACCGTCAGAGATACTATCCACCTGCTCGTTGTGATATAACAAATAGCATACTTATTATTAAATCTCTAATAAATGCTCAATTTCTTCGAAACTATCGAGTAAACCATTGATATTTGTTCCTGATAACTACTCAAATTACACATTTCTTTCTTGTCACTTCCTCTTTACATCATTCAATATCGTGAGTTAATCAGAAATGTTTATCATAATTGAAAATAGAGCTGGTGACTCTAATATAATATAGCAAGTAGTAAGTCCCACATCTATCCAATACATTAACTAGTGATCATGAACCAACTATCAATCAGTCAATATGCGATAAACCATGTGCATACCGTGATGCGTTGCATCCAGATTAGAATCATGAACACCTTAATTTAAATGCGACTCACCAATCAGTACAAACGAAACCGTACAGTTCATCCTCATTTGTAATTTCAAATATTCATTGTCACAATATTGCTAACTGAATGGAGTTAGTCACGCAAACTGTTGGATGTCATGTAATAATTCTAGAGGCAATTTGTTCTCCACAGGATCTCTTAGTCAAATTTCCAACCACCGGTTAGGTATCCGATGCACTCTGAAGAGTCATATCATTGAACGGAACAGTAGCTAAACTCTTTCTCATTTTGAGTGAGCGATTAACTTAGGTCAGTCTATGATGTAAGGCACAACAAAATAAAAATTGCCTCCCTTAATATACTCGCATTACACCACGATTTTATATTGTCCTTTATTTGAAAACCGATCAACTACTGCTTGTGTATGTGTGTATGTAACTAGTGAACTCATTTTAGTTTGAGTAAATTGCTCTTTATATCATTTCGCAATGATGTCATGCATCAACGTCCCACTCGACCACCATATGTAGTCAGCTGATATTCGTATCACACTCTTAACAACCATTATGAGTCTGATTGTATTTGTGATAACTCAAATGGTTGAAACTCATAATCTCGTTGTAAAATAAGAGTATAAAAGCGAATGATTATGTGATGTTTTTAAGACAAGATATTCAACACCAAATGTATGTTATTCAAATGATCATTAGCCTAATTTAGGTGTTTAAGGCACATCGACAAACGGTTTACTTCTAAACTTCAAAATGATTGATAAATTTCAAAAATGCGAACTTCAGTTTAAGGATTTCTTTTCCACGAAATTAGCATCAAACTGCACAGTCTTATATGGATATGAAAATCATTTGTTGTAATACATGTTCTGTGAGAACATACCTACTGGAAATAATCTTGATTACACAATCGATTGATTGGGATACTTGATTTCGTAGTGCGAATAATAGCAAAACACTCGAAACGGTGGTGTAGTGAACAAGAACACGGGTGGGGACAATCGATTGTATTTAGCACAAAGATTACAGACTATCTCAATAAAATGTGAATACCATAAAGTCAATCGTCAATTTGCAAAATATCATTCCATCATATCAAACTGTACTGTTCCCGTTGCAAACACTAATCCATTGTCGCCCATTCCATTGTACATGCGTTTTCTTACAATTCCATTGTGCTCTTGCTCTTCCTTTCTTGATCTTCGCCATCTTCTGCTGCCGGACATTACGTTCTTTTAACGCACGTTATATACTACTTATATCAATATAAGTAGCTCACACCACAGTGGTAACGAGTAACAATTTTGAATGGAGTAAAATTATTGTTATATTGTTGTTAGTTCAGGTATAGTAGAGCTAACTTCAGAAATATATCCCTTAAAAAACACTAAGAAGTCGTCAAGAAACTTAATCAAGACGAGAATTCAGTTGTCACAGTAACCAAATATGAAACTGGATGAATTACATCTTGAACGGTCAATAATATCTTTAGAAACTGAATCACTCATCCAGGTAGTTTTCTTGTGTGTTTTCTTAATGACCCGTCATTTCATTCAGTAACTAGAACGTCTGAAAAAGCTTTCCTACATGTATTTTATTCCTTACATGTGAACTTTATGGACGTGAAACATTCATTGAAACGCTCCAATACTTCTATCAAAGCATCATGCTCATCACAGAGCATAAGTGTGATCCATATGCCTGTGATAATGAGAGGACTTGTCAGTGGACTGTTCTCTAATTTAGAGAGCAAAATGTCATCCAAAACGGAATCATAGTGTGAACACATCGCAACACTATCGATTAGTCTATACATTACATCACTGAATTCGAAATGTCTTTCAACAGTTTATTTTAGTAATAATTCACTAATGATATCCACAGTGTGCAAAGTCTCTATTTCTTGTGATGTATGTTGTTCACAAAAGTAGTATATTTGTGAAAAATCACTATGCGTCTGAGTGACATCATCGTTTGAGCTCTAATGTTTACGAGCTTGCAGACGAACTTATGTGCCTAATTGCCTTGTGTATTGTTTGTAGACACACTCTTTGGGTTCTTAGCTATTTCAGACACCTGGTTCATTCATTTTCGTTCTTCTTTTAGTCAACCTTTTGTTCAGTCATGTTCTGAAATGTTTGGTTGCCATTCAATATAAAAATCATCTTGTCAGTGTAGTCAATTTTATCAAGTTCAACAGTTCGTCTCATTTTATCAGGTTTTGTAATAATTGAGGTCCTGTTTTATAATGTCTTCGAAGACATCCCTATTGTGTTTTTAATTTCAAAGCCTTCTGTCGTTATAACTACTTTTCCTAAACTGATAGCATTATTTCGTTCATATTACCACATTCACATTGTGATTGTTTATTAACTTTTTAGGTTTCTTGTTATTACTCTTACAATGTCCAGAACTATCTTTTTAAAATATGCTAAATACGCTATCATTAGGTGACCTAGGACAATAATCTTCCAATTGCATCATCAAAATTAGGTCATATGTGCTCACGGAACTATTACTACAACAAAAGCTTTACACTGATGTATACAGCTGTACAGCATGAAAATGAATTCGTTGAAGAAGTGCATTTCTCTATAATTCGTATTATTTTAATATCTGAATGAAAATCATCTGTTAATCGATTTAGTAATTAGCTGGTTTCAACAACGGAATCCTTACTTAATTTGGCTTATTCCATCAAGGTTAAGGAGAATGATAATAGTTTAATATACTTCACTTACGTAAAAGATATCAAAGTAGCTAATGATGAATACAAAGTGTGGAAGCAGAACATCGAGAAAATCGAAGGGTAAAGAAAAGTAACAGAAAGCGATTGATATACAAAGGCAGGAACAATCAATTCTGACACAACTACTGAAAATGTTAATGTGTGTTACTTCTATTTTATCAAGTAACTTTGTAATTTCATCGTTTGTCCTCACTACGATTGTCCTTTACAACATGTTGAACATATTTCCGCCAAAATAACAATTTCGTGTACACTTTCACCACTATTTAACCTGTTTGAATAAGCAAGGCCTAGGCACATATAGAGAATTTATTTCAAGTAATATATTATGAGTTAATTTCACATCAAACAGTTATTATTGCAAATCCAACATTTACAATCTACGGAAATATACGGCTCAGTATCCACATTGGATATTTAACAACTAAGACCCACAAATCGGTAGTATCTTGTAAATAGTCACATAGGTACCATCTATTGACCAGTTTATGTAGAGGTGAATTGTCATATCCAGAAATAGAATCACTGTTTGTTTCTCATCTTTACCTTTGATGTATTAGAACATTCTAATTACTAAGTTCATTTACTACTGGGTTTTACAAGGACTACACATTCATGATTACTTGAATAACCAAATGACCATGGGCACAACAACATCGAATTTCTGGAAGCTCTGAGAAGCTGTTTTGATCCCTGTATGAGAAGAAACATCGTCGAATACACATTATCACGCACCAGGATACCCAATCCAGCTTCAATGGGAAAGCCTATACTGTAGACATCCGGGTAGGCTTCTAAGCGTGTTAATGTCAACCTTTGATTAGAACAGCAATATTGTACAAACGTCATCCAATCGTGAGGATGAAAACTGTCTCACACCTCATATAATTAAACTCCATGTTTCACAGATTTCCACTGCAACTACAGGTTTTACGTACTGCTATTTAACGTTGATCTATCTTACATTCGTTTTTGATCTGAATTTTGAAAACGTCATTAATTAAAATGATATCTATTGGTCTCTGTTACTAGCGAAGCACGGGAAACAACAATGAATCACAAGAGAGAACGAGTGAGATGTAGGGGTTAGAGGTGAATGTGGAAAGAAATCATGTTTCAATCAATAGTACTCACCTTGACAATAAAGTAAAATAAACGTGTTGTCAGTGATAATAATAATAATCATAAATGACCCGATCAAACTAGATTTTTCTCCAATATTTATATTTCTACATTCAAAAGTGCATTTTACAGAAGGGTCGGCATAAATACACTTCAATAACAGCTATAGATCATTTGTGTTAGAGATCCATACAATACCCAATAGTTAGCTTGAAAATATCCGTGCGACATTCATGATCAATGGTTGTAGACCATAGTAGGCACAGCTCATAACTGAGAAACAAGTATGCACCTTTTCACGTTAAGTTTCTATATTTTCTGTATGAATAACTTGGTTTAATTCACTGGTATAGGATGATGTTGGTGCAATATTGAGAATTAAACGAAGTTACTAATATGAACTGTCAGAAGCCAACCTGGTCATGTAGTTGATTTCGGCTTTAATAGGTCACGCAAGAAAGACGTTGTAAACTCACCACGGTTACCACCACGTAACTATAAAAAATAATTAATGTTCATTATGATAAGATCACTAACCGATATCTTATCAAATAAGTTATCATATGTATTTGTTGATATATAGTCACTTAAATTTCATTAATCTGAAGTACATCCAGCGAAAACTACAAAACATGAATATGGAATAAATCCTCAGGTAGAAAAACGCAAGGTTGTCGAAGCTTCGGTTTTTTTAATTCCCTATGAAGTCGGATACTCTTAGCTTTACTGGACTCTTCGTAGTAAACGGAAGCATTGTTGATGAACCCGATGTTATTTTCAAACAATTCAGCCAACACTGGAACTGAAAACTCGATCAATGCACCACCAATGCTGACATCCAGATACCTATCGAAAATTGAATTCATAGCCTACATAATCAAGCAGGCGATAACTGCCCTGGAAAAGTCTTATGACGATGTACCTGACAGAATTCGTTCATCATTTGTGAAATATGGTGGTGGAGAATTCCCAATGATTTGTTCAAAGCTTTTCAACATATCTATAGATTATGGAAACTATCTATCTGTTAAGAAAACATCACTTATCACTTTTAGATCCAAACGGGATCATGCTGTGATATTGTTCAATGTATGTCGATTAATTTGACATCCGTGCCATAAAGAACCTTAGAAAACACATGCACAAACAGGTATTATTATTTTTGCCTTCAGGTACACCAATTAGTTCATCCAAACACGGGTTTATGACTAAGTGCTCACGCCTCATATCGCACCTGGAATGTTTTGATCAAATTACCCAAAGAAGAGATGTTTGTCAGTCAGTGATTATCCTGTATTTCGATTTTTGTAAGGCTTTCAACACTGTCTCACACAAACTTCTTTTTGTGAAATTCTCTTCATTCGGCATACGTAATTCCCTTTTATCTTGGCTCACATCGTTTTTAGAAGAACTTATTCGAATCGTCCACTGTGGATCTTGCTACTCTAAACCTGCAAATGTAGTGCAGTCATAACGACTTTATTAAAACTGATTGTGTTCAAAGATGTTTCACCAAAACTATTTTAGAGTAGTCCAACAACAAGAATTATCACCAAGGATGTTAACCATTCAGACTAGAGCCTGTCTGGAACAGATATGTCAAATTAAACTTTTTCATAGTCTGCCGGATTGTTAACAATATTTCTTACTCTTTGGTACGCAATGAGGAAAACATTTAGGCGATTTCAACAACCTACATAAACTAGCGTTAGAATGTTTTCGATATTCGCTAATCAACCATGTGAAACAGACTGCCAGTGAACCTCTGTTGCAGTAAAATTATAACTCGGTTCAAAACTCTACTTAATGATTCCCTTTCCAAAATTGTATTGTGTCACTTGTTGAATATCAATGTGTTCATGACTGATTTATACAAACCAGGCCCATCCTCTATCTTATTGAATGAAAGGCAAAGTGCAACCTTTGTACCTTTTCACGTCTATTTTCTATTTTTCTCTTTCCATTCTACTAACAATTTATAGTCTGCTTATGTTCATATTTATAATTATTACTGTTACGATCATCATGATTGATCCTTTGACACACTATGTATTATTTTCGCCTTTTCTTCTCTTTCTAAGCATAATTAATTCCTGCAGGTAAACCTACGATATTTGCTGACAAAGCTAGTTAATACTTAATGAAATAATCATAGTATCAATTAATTTAAAGTTTCTATAAGCTCGGTTTCCTTAAACTGTTAGTTTATCTTAGTTATACATTGAAATAGCAAACATTTCGATGGAACCTGAACTAAATTGTTTTTCCGCCCATTTCTACCTATCTATGCTTGTATAAAGAATCGAGATATATGATTTAAACCTGAACGCGGTGGATTAGACTTTCGTCATCCGTGTAAGTGTTATGCAAATTCGCTAAATGACAGTGCTGTTAGTTGTCGTATTACAGATGTCTATGAACATTTTATAGAAAGCTCCCAATTGAATATTACATTACTTGGAATTGCGACTCATATGATTCACAATTTTGTATATCCGAACAGTTATCAAAGAAGATAAATTTGAACTTAGAATTTTCGCTTTGCCAATGTAGATAATTTAACACTTATATGCTGACGATTCCTAAAGATAAAATATCCTGTGGAATCAGCAAAACGTGGTCGTTTTGAATATGTGTTGAGTAGGTCGAAGAATAATGCTACTGGAAAATTCTATACATGGCATTGCATTAAGTAGTACGAGTGTACCTTTACAACGCTCTCCATGTTGAACTGTATCAGAATATTCAATCCAGTCTTCAAATGTTGTTTTGTCTTTAGGATCATTGAAGTTGAAAAGGGTTTTGTTGAATGAATTCTTTCAATGTATGGGGGTTTTTCATAATGATGTTTTCTACATAGCATTAAATGTGCTGTGCAGTATCGTTGTAAATCTTTGAAATTATCATTCTGAGGTAAACTAGCCTAAAATTCAGTTGAAGTATTTACCTGTGATGTAAAATGGAATTTAAATTGTCGTTCTTTTAAAATGGTGATGTCTGTATAGGATTGGATATTTGCGCTATATAGCAGATAGATTTAAGTTATACATTGCCACCGTTGGGTGCAGAATCGGTGATGTATAGATGCAGCGTTCGATTATGGCTTGACTGACGCAACACACTCAACACTACTAAGACTACATGAGAATGACTTTGACCACAACTCACTGGTCAAATAATGTAAAGTTTTTTATGCATGATCATCATCACACACCGAAACTCTGGTAAAATATCGTGAGGTATGATACAGCTGCATACAGCTTTAGTGCCTAAATAATGATCACGGTCGATGTATATCGTGAATCAACGAAAACGTGAAAATGAAACTGTTACATTTTAATCAATTGGCCTGCATATGGTCAAACCACCATATCATCCGACTGACTGAATTTTGAGATGATTTATAGTTCCCAACGATTCTGTAGATGACTCTAGTTTTCGATGAAACCATGTTTGCAATAAATTGCTCTGCACAATCAAAGATTCAGTCAAAGTGGAGTATTTCATTAGCGAACTCCTACAATGATAACATGTGTTTGTATAAAGCAACTCTCAGTATACCAAAAATGGTCTGACATATACTACTTCCAGTCGATGGATTGAAATGTGTTTGGTCATTTAATTGGTTTCTATTTGAAAATCGAAAGAACGTAAGTCCATTTATTTGCTCCATCTGCATATGTTAGCTCAGAATATCAATGTTATTGACAGAAAGTTTGAATGTGGTGTTACACTTTCGCTGTTACACAAACTCATTTTATTCGTGTTAGGTTAACAACTTTCACTTGGTCGAGTATTTCACGTGTTGTGAAGTCAATACTCACTCGATTTCATGTTATGTGACCGATTAATCTCCCAGAACCACGTTGGTAAAGTATCATCACGAACATTGAAGAACATATCTGAGGTATGACGCGAATGAGTAATTGCTTTTGTGTAATATGCCGAATGCACTGCTGAATTTCACGTTGATAAAAAATCACATCAAACATTGAAGACCATCTATTACCCAAAATATATTTGATAGATATGTGTAGATATTGTTCAACTCATAACGCCTCACCAATGAATAGATTCAGTTAATACACTGTAGAAGTTTCAAGATCACAGTATATACCTTGATGTCCCGCTATGAATCTTTAGATTACTGTTCAATTGTGATCACGAGGAGCAGCATGCCCACTTCCCAAGCCTTAGGTCGAGAGGTTGCAGTCTCAAAGTTCATTTTACCAACTTCGGGCGATTTTCAATATTGCATTACACTGATGAACCTTCAGTGATGAACACTAAATATTGATGAATTTTTATTCTACAAAAACTATCTGATTTGTCGATCACCACGTTTTGTTATATTTAACAGTCTCTGATACCGACAAATTATACATCAATGTGAATCCATGATTTAGACGTGAATTTCAAAAAGCTAATGAAAAACTAATCCAATCATGTATCTTTGAATAACGTACCAATAGAATAGAGTATTTTGCCAATCCAACCGATCACGTACAGGTTTGCTTTTATATTTTGTTTTACAATGACATTGTGAGTTTCATTCAATCACGTGGTCCTGAATACGATCAGTTTCATGATGTCTGCATGAAGCTAAATACAAAGTTCAGCAGATTACAGGCAGTGGACGTGTGAGACGTTAATGCATGACGCAATGAATAAATAATACCAACAGCCATTCTGGATAGCTAGCATGAATTTGCTAGTCACACGCTCACACACACGTGTAGATGAGTGACCTGGTTTCGGATCAAGAATAAAGTCGTATATATATAGAAATTGTCGTTTTCGTGTACCTAACATACCGGAATGATCTGAATTAAACATCCTCTTGAGATTAGAAAACGTTGGACGGATGTTGTGTTCATTCATGTCACTCCTCAGTGCATTGCACTGAAGACCTCACAGGTGGTTAAACTTTTCAATGTCAGAATTTGTGAAAAGCGTATAAACTTCAGACGTATTATTTCATATCCTATAGTTTCACTTATTGAAGAAGAAATGTCAGAGAATATGTGACCACAACGTAAACACATTGCGACATTGCAACACATCTATTTGTCCATGAATTTCTTGAATGACTTTGAAATCCAATTTATAAGTGAAATTTAGTAACATTTCAGTGATGATCTCCAATGAAGTTGCAGCCTCTATTCCTAGATCTCTCATTTGTTCACACATATATTCCACATTCTCTCTGAGTGAGACTTTTGTGAACAGTGTCGTTCCGTCTCCGGATATCATCATTTGATATTTAATAATCTTTTGTGTATTCTGTTAACAGAATATGGAGTCACTGTGTGTATCAGATTCGGAATATAAATGCATTTCACTATACAATTTATTAATGGAATGTAGTATTGTGTTTTTTAAATATCGTAAAGCTTCCATTATTTCAATCACCAAGTGAACACCAAAATGAACTGGGAGTCCGTTTGATCTCAGTACAAGAAGACACAGCAAAGCCTACCCTTTATTGTGCAACTGGACATACAATCCGTCTTTAGATTGAAAGCTCAACCTATAGAACTCCAGATTGAGTCCCACTTCACCAACTAAAATGTTATGTATAAACTACCGATTTCCAAAGGAAGATTACTGTTTTACACATTGCGTGATTGGATTCCATGTGTCACTGTTCCCTACCAGAACTACAGGTATTACATAGTGAAGCTGGTGGCTGGTGAAAACATTGTCATCCTATTTACAGGTCCTGAATTTGTAGCTATGCATTTATACAGATGAAGAGTTCTGCACTTGAAGAAAACGGATTTAGAGCGTTTCCAGCTATTTAAGGTGGAGTAGATGACAAATATTCGTGATCTTTAATTTGAAGTCGTCAATCTTTCAAATGAATTCTGTTAGTTCTTATGACTAACAAAAATCTATTTCATACACATGGTTCTCTCTATTACCTTAAAGAGAGCAATATCATAGATTGGTGCGGAATAATATGAATTCATTATATTCCGTTAGATCCTCATCAGCTCCTTACAACCTAAAATATTTAAAATTCAACGTTATTACAGATATTAACATATTTATACGTAAGAGGGTGATTAAAGATGAATAAATGTATCATGTTGTAGCTAACATTTCGATAGAGTTATTGAGGTCAAATTTTGTCTTGAATAAATAGATTTTGAGAGGAAAGTTCCGAAACATTGAAATAGTGTTTAGAACTCATGAAAATAGAATAATGGTAAAAAAGGAAATATGAATTGAAATCAGTCACTTATGTATGTTGTAATCTAAAAGAGTTGGAGTCATAACGCAGTAAATAAAAAGAGAAATAAATGAATAAAAAGAGGGTTATTGTTACCAGGCTAAAGAAAGATTTCTTACTGTCCCTTTTTTGTATACGTAGATCTGATTTTAAACGGTTGATTGCTATTGCTTCGGCAAATTTCAAAAGGTTGGAGTTTGATTGTTTATTAATTACCTTGAAGGACTTGAGTATATCAACTTCATTTCTTGAGTCAAAGAGATGTCTTGCGATGGCACCGCAGGATGCTTTTAATCCATTTAATCTTAAACGTTTCGGGATATGTTCTTTGAATCGGATGTAGGCTCTTCTTTCTGTTCTTCCAATGTAACTGCCTTGACAGATACATGTAAATTTCTATACACAGTTGGTGATAACATGAAAGGGATTCCTGTGGACCATCGATTGTGTCAAAGAGCATGTTGTTTTAGACAGGACAATCAATTTCGCTGCAGGATATATTCTTATCAGTGCAGTTTTTAGTTTCATATTGATTGATCTTGTGATATCGTCACCTTTGAATTGAAGTTCAATAAAAATAGACTGTTTATTAGCTATAATTTCTTTGAGTTTTATATCTTCACTTTTGCCATATTTCTAAATAAGTGTCAGTGGTTATCCTTTATTCTTTAAACATTTTCTAACATTCATAACTTCTTCTAGTGTATCGGAAGTACATATTCTTTCTGTTCTATAAAACAATTTTTTGACCAATGCTATTGAAATTGAGATAACTAACATTCTATGTGTCTTTTTTGTAAACTAAACGTTGAACTACACCATCCTTTCTTCTCTTCATCGTGATATTGGGAAAATGGAACTTTTTTTCTTTTTCGTGTTCCATAGTAAAATGGATATTTGGATAAGCTTCGTTGAAAAAATTTAGCAGATTTACTGTATGTTGTTGATTATTACATACAATGAAAGTATCATCAACATACCTCGAATAATACGTCATTTCATCAATCGCTCGTTTGAGTTTGGTTTACTCGAGGTTAGTCATGAAAATATCCGCTAGGACAGGACCTAACGGACTTCCCAACGTACCCCAACTAGGAGCGATAATATACTCGATCTTATATTTAGCAGAGAGGTTATCCCACATTCTGTAAAAGTATACGATGAATTTGAAAGCAGTGACCATAAGATAGTAGTTTGCACTCTCCCTATCTATCCTTCTTATTACCAACCCATTCAAAAAACCTGCTGACTGGGACCTCCTACATTCATTGATTAAACTTTCAGACTGGGATAACTTTTTTTCATGTATTCGTCTCATGGATGCTACTGAAGAATTCTATCTGATCGGCAACTCTTGTTTAGACTCCTGTGTACCTCTTAAAACATACAGGTTTAGTAAACCTTACGAATTATATATACCAGCTAAATATCGTAATAAACTAAGATGCCTACAGAATCGTTGTTTTAAGTCAAACGACTTTACAGCAGTTGAACAAATAAAAATAATCTTTCGTTAAATTAAAGAGAAACATAGATTAAAAGCCATCAATGAGGAGCTGTTAGCACTTAATACTAACTCGAAGGTACAAAACTTAACTCTCCTTCTCAATAAACGCGCTATAGCAACTGAAAATGTTGATATACCATGCATCCAGCATAATAGCACTTTTAAATACGAATCTAAAACTATAGCAGACCTTCTCAGTAGTATTGTTGCGAATGGTGTAGAAATCATAAATGACTCTGCTTCAAGAGTTATGTGCGTCACTAGCAACTCAATAAAATCAATCTCCTTCACTTGCATGAAAATTATTAAGGTTATAAATACCCTTAAGCTTTCGAGATGTCATAGGGTAGACGGGATCTCATCCTTTCTCTATAAACATGGTGGTCCAGATATTCCATTACTTCTTCTAAATCTGTTTACTCTCTCTATGGAAATCGGTTCTTACCCTTGCCATTGGAAAACCGCGTACATCATACCACGTTACAAATCCGGAGATAAGACTGACATGAATAATTACCGGCCGATAAATATTACTCTAGTTATTTCTAGGATTATGGAAACAAATATAAGTGATGGACTTTCCAACTATTTACTGGCTGGGAAATCTATCAATGATACTCAACATGGATTTCTTAAAAATCGTTCTTGCATGACATGTCTGTTTGACTTCACTAATTTAGTCTATTCTCTACGTAGCCAAGAATATCTAGTCTTAGTGCTATATCTGGACATTTCTAAAGCCTTTGACATGGTTAGCCACCAACTTCTTATAAGTAAGCTCGCATCTTATGGGGTCCAAAATCTTTTTCTTGCTTGGCTTGATTCCTTTCTCAGCAATCGACATCAAATAGTTAAAATTAACTCTTCGTTGTCTAACGCTGTCCCTGTTGTAAGTGGTGTAATACAAGGTAGTGTCTTAGGTCCTTTGCTCTTTTTAGTGTTTATCAATGATAATTGTGAAAGGTAAGCCTCTTTCATGTGCAGATGACCTTAAAGCAGTATATTCATTTTCTCCACATGACCTGAAAAATATGCAAAATTGCGTCAGCATGGAGCTTAACGAGGTAGCACAGTGGTGCTTAAAATGGCAACTGGAGCGTTATACGGAGAAGTTTTTTCCAGGTTACATATAGTGGTAGATTTAGGACTTAGATACTCCCAAGACTTATCGTTTACAGAACAGATATTAAAACAAACCTCCAAGTCTCCACGTCTGATAGGTTACATCACTCGAAACCTTTATATCAATGAGTCACGTATTCTAATGTACAAAGTTTGTGCTCTACCAATTCTAGGATATTGCACGTTTATTCTTAGCAGTGCGCGCTTGATGGATAAATAAAGGCTGGAGTCAGTACAGAGACGATTTACATTTCGTATTCTTGGAGCTGATTGTACATTAATTTATAGTCCTAGATGTATTAAACTTGGGCTAGACCATTTATGGAGGAGGAGACTCAAACTAAATCTTATCTTTTTCTCCAAACTACTTCATAAACTATCGTTTACATCCAATCACCCGACTCAATATGCAGAAACTTCTCATTATGACATCCGCAATTCCTTAGCACTAGTGAAATAAACTGATCCTAAATCAGCCCTTTATATGAATTTCTTCACCTGTAAATTTTCCAGACTCTGGAATAACCTACCACAACCTATCCGTACGATAAAATCACTTCCATTATTTGTTCGCTGCATTGATGCATACTGCTTCCCTGAAAATGCATGGAATGGTCTAGCACCTATAAGTGTATCACATTCCACAAGTAGTATTATAGGAGCTTTAAATGTTTAGCCATTCTTTATTAGTGCATTCCTTGAATAAAACCACCTACTTGTTGTCACTTTATGGTAACACCGTCCCCAGAAAGTTCAACTAATTTGAATAACATCAACTGTGTATCTCCGGGTCACATGACACATGCATTTAGGTAGACATGATTGATATATTTTGGTAATTACTTTTTTGTTGTTCCGTGCTCTGTGTTTCCGTTTTGATTTCTCTAGTTGTAGATAATTATCATTATTTCGATCTGGCACTCGAATTGACCTTAATTACACCGTCCATAAATCAACAGGCTGTTCATTTAGGAAATATTAAAAATTCCCGGCTGATGCATTGGATCGCTGTTATAAATGTACTACCTAAACAACTACTGAACTACTATACTTAAAACCTACTTCTATCACATGCTTGTTCTATACATCTAATGTTACTATTTATATCAAGTTGATCATGCTTGTGAACTGGCGTGAGTTCTGTAATTATTATTTTCAGAATAAATTATTATTACACCGTCGGTTGGCTTGTATGTGATATCATCGAACTGGAACTGAACATCTTTTGTACAAATGAGTAATAGTCATTTGAATTCTGGTGCTGGTAAAGGTGGGATGTCTGAATGATGACAAATTATGTCTATGGTTTCATGAAGTGGTGTTTTTGTAAACAATGATGTTACATCTAAAGAGACCATAAACTTGCCAGCAATATTTATGTGAATCATGCTGCCAGCAAATACAAATGAACCCTTTAGTGTATAGGTGGCTAATCGTTGACGCACTGCTTCTCACTTATCTGTCAACCCATGTGCAACCTTGTGGTATAGTGAATTGATCATTGACAAAATAGGTCTAAGAGGATAACCTTGTTTATGTATTTTCGTAGTCCATACATGTGGGGCAAAGGAGACCCACAACGTCGTACATTATTGTAGGTACAGTTGTCGATCATCTTCTTTTTCAGAAGATCTCTGAGCACTTTAATTATTCTTTTCTCAATGGAATTAGTTAAGTCTTTGTTACTTTCTTCTGACTCGAATCTCATTTGGCCACTCAAGATGGACTTCATCTTAGAGACATAATCTGTTTTGTTCATTAGAACCTTACCTGAGTCTTTATCTGACCGTAATATGATAAAAGCTTAGACGGTGGTGTGGGTGAAACAAGATATTGATTTGCAATATCGACTTGTTTAGATTTGAACCAGCCTTTCTTTTCTACACTAACTGGGTGTAACTCTTTAATTTGATCAAATAAATTCTCCAAATGAGTTTCCGGGTCGATTCGGTCGGCATGTATTTTGAGGATATGAAATTTAAATCTAAGTGACACGGATTCTGTTTCTATCTGATTTAACTTCATTGTTGATAGATTATAGAGATATTTTTCGGGGTTTTCTGGAAACCCAAAACATAAGTGTTTTTTGACAGAGTCTTTGACAGAATAACGTGGACGTTCTTGCATATTTTGCTTTGCAGATCTTGTATAAGGTTGATAAATTTTATGCGACAAACGATACTTAGATTTTTGATTAAGTCATCAGCAATCTAAGTATCGTATGCCGCATAAAATAAAGACATCGTCGTAGACATGATTTGGGAGTGTACTCCCCTCTCATTAAATTTATGTTCTTCCTGATAATCAACGAGCATCATTCACTGTTGATTATATTGTAATGACTTATTTAGCCGAAGATATCTTACAGCACCGCATCACCTATGATTGTGGCACATAGGCTTAGTTGATTTCAACAAATAATAAACACTACATCTCAAATAAATCGTATTCCGCCTCATACTGAACTGCATACATTCAACTAACTTGTATGCACGATCAGCCGGTAGGTCACTGGGATCACTTCGTCGAACATATCAATTCGTGCACGTTATCACCCGTGTTCACTTCGTGTACTGTAGTTTAGATGGTTATCCTAAACATCAAGTATTAATCGTGAGATATGAGTTATTGCATTTCTCAAAGTTTGTAGTGACACTGTATTTATTGATTTACTAAATAAAATAATTCTGACATTCTGTTGCATTGTAGTTTCAACAGAATATTTTGCGTTGATACAGCGTATGGAGTTACAAAAGTTTTATTTCTACAGTTCAACATTGTGATACTTCCAATGAACTTAAATCTAACCATTGGCTCAAGCTCAACATCAGTCACATAAAATGAGTGCATATGATCTCATTTTAAGATAGTTCGTTCAATCAGCCCATTCATATTATTTGATCCATTCAATGACTTGCCATATTATGTCATGCACAAACTAGTGCAGTCATTTATTTGAAAATCATAATGGTCTTGTGTATAGTTACACGACAAAAGTCTGCATAATTATATTGGTCCGAATGGCATTTTCCTGAAAATTGTGACATGTATTTGTCGAGATGAACTGGAGAGCTTACTGTTTGTGCTGAACAAGTAAAAACTGGTTTTTTGAGCTGATTATCTTCAATATCATTTCAAATTTTAAATTACCAAGAAGATTAATAACTGTTATAGATTAGTCAGAATAACTCAAAACTCGATTCATTTTGAAGACGAAAGCTGCGAGAATAGCTATATAATCATATTCTCAAGAATCGTTAGAATGTTTCGGACACCCACACACTATCGACTAGGTAGCAAGTTAGAATTCAGGTTGCAGCATCTTCACTCTAAATATTGGTCAGCTATTCAATACTAAAGACTAACTAGCGTGATTTGGAAGTGTGAAAACAACCGAGTGAGAGCTAGTACTTCTGTGTCAGATGGGACTAGTGTCCAGTATAGAGAGCGAAACAGGTTACAGTCAGGCAAAAAGCGATTTTACAGTAAGATCCTTTGCACAGATCTGTAGTCCATATGTGTTTGTTGCAAATTTGCATTTGAAAGTGGCGATAAAATATATGTAGCCTCCTAACAGTTAGAGTCAGTTCAATCTATTTTCCCTCAACTGAGCTCTAATCGTGTTTGATATTTGTCATAGTATGGAATGCATGCATGTTTGAAATTTACGTAATAACGGTTCAAGTACAATCATTTGTAGTGTCGATATGTGTCACCTGGCTTTTAGATGATAGTTAGTGTTAGACAATGGAGAGTGAATGCTGGACAGTTGAATCTCGTTAATATGCATTGATTGCAAACTGAAAACGTGGCTGCCATATCTCACCTTTTTGACCTTTACATTAAACTGTAATCGAATTCCTGAAAGTCAAGGTTAACCAATAGACCGTCTCATGAGATAAATAATCCTTTCATCAGGTCATAGTTTCATGTAAACACGTGATTAGTTAGGTGAAGATTGATGTGGTATTTTCTATTGTATATTCTCAAATGTGTGTTTGCTGAATCTTCGCCCGACCATGAACTTTTCCTTCCTCCTTACAGACACATATTTGAGCACATTCATTAGTGAACTCTTTTGATTTGACAAAATTTGTATTCGTCAATCAGAAATGTTCCGTTGCATTGTCAAACTCTGAATGTATTTGAGGTGTCTAACACATACTCTTATTCAAAACACATCCTTGGTGTACAACCAAATATATGAAGGCAAACTTTAATATCGTTCGTCGCAAACAAGTACGTGAGCAGTTTGACCTTATTTTTGAAGTCCTTGGTGGAGCAGATTTTGAGTCAGTGTAATTTCTTTGACTATACATCAACCTATTCTTCTGAATGACATTTCATTTTAATGGAGAAGATATCATCTGCTCACTTGTACGTTATTGTTTGGTTAAAATATTTGATGATACAATTCATGTGCATTGCAATGCGCCGTTGGCGAAGATCATGTTGTGTGCGCGAAGTTAGTTGGACTTGCTACAGCCTAAACTAAATAATGATATTTTTAACATTCAGAAAAAACTGTTTTTATTGACATTTCTTCACTTGTTTTTCATTTTTTTGTGTTACATTGGAATTCATGTTGTTCAGTGACGAGGTATTTAATCACACAATTTTATTTCACCGTTTTTGCTGTTCTTGTGATAGATAATCCTGGGTTATAAGTTTGTGGATACTCATGAACTCATTGTACACAAATGTTCTAGAACAAACGAGAGTGGGAATATTTAGCGCTTTCTCTCGAAATGCGCTCTCTTGTCCACGTGTATGCAGCCAGTATCAAAAAAGAACTCTTACTTCTTGCCTTCTCGAGACGGGGACGTTTTTATCAAACCGAACGTACGATGCTGTTACTAGGTTGCTGAAATCGTGAAATCCTTCCGGAGAAACTGTATAACCGTGAGTCCAGACCTGTGGTGATTACCATGTTATTTATATTCATTATATTATATTCATTATTAACTCTCCACCCAATGCTCAATTTTTTTGAATCTATCAAGCCAAACTTTAGTAACAATGCCTCATAATTAACTAAGTTAGTTAAAGTAGCTTCTTCTATGATCCACTGAGGAAGGGTGTCTTGAACAAATTTTGTGAACAAAAATATTAATTCATGTTAGAGAAGCTCATGGTAAGTTCCACCAGCATTTCGACGAAACAGACACCCCAGTCTGTACAAACTACGTCGTACAGATCCTCGTCATTAAAAAAAATTATTATTGATTCGTTTTTTATGATAAACTGACTGGAGGTACCCATGAAAACAGTTCAATGTCGGTTCACAATTTCAGAGGTTGGAAACCTTCCACAAAATCTGACATTTTAAAAATTATTTATTGGTGGGGTGTTCAATGCCAACCTCTGAGCAGTCGTATCACCAAACAAAACAGCCAACCAACGCGTCCAAGTTTCGAGTGAGTAATTCATTCAGATCACTGTGTGATGTATGTTATTAGAAAGTAACATATGCTGTACTCAAAATAATTTTAATTGCATCACAAGATAAAATAATTTATGTGCATGTAACTAGTAACCTCATGTTTGCTTTATTCAAATGAGATTTGTATTATTTTATTTACGTCAGGTTCACTGTATCTAATCATCTGATCTTTGTATTCGTCTCAAAAACAGCCATTATGATTTTGACCGCATTTATGATAACTTGACTGGATGAAACTCACAATCTCATTGTAAAATAAAAGTATAAAAGCAGATGGGTATATGATCGGTTCAAAAGACGAGATATTCTAGTCTGAACGTAAGTTATTCAGAGATTCAGTATTCAATTGATCTTTCAGTAGCATTTCGAAATTTACCTGTAAAATATGAACTAACACTGGTGTACTATTTTTCAATAATAGAAACAGTTATATATAGCAAAACATTGTGGTCGACAATTTGTATCACTTTTGTCAAAATAATTTCACCATTATCTAGTGGAGTTCATCAGTCAGAGTGGATGAGTGTAGTGCAATGTTGAGAAACGACGGAAGTTAGTATTTTGTACTGTGAGAGGCCAAACTGGTTATCTTAACTTTAAAGACATAACATGATTCTTGAACTAGTCAAGGTTTACCACTGCTCTGGAGGTTCATACTGGGACAACAAGTCAAATCTACTGATCTTGAATCTCTTACAGTTGTTACCTGAACCCCGTCTGTGATGAAACATTATGAGTTGAACAATCTCTACATATATCTAACGAATAATCTTAGAGTAGTAACCGTTATTCAATATACATTACGATGCATTGTCAAACTTCATTTCAGCAATTCACTCTATGTGTTACGCAAAACGGAGTCAGTATTCACCGTATAAAACGAAAATTTTAATAATTTATAAACACATGTGGTATGTATGTTGATTTGCTCAGAGGTTTATGAAATCGTGCAAAGTTAACATACGATGAAAAGGTTCCGTCAATCTTAATTATATTCTGAGCTAACATATAAAGATGGAGCAATAAACTGGCTTTAGATTTTAGATTTTAAATAAAGAAGTCATATATCCAACCACTTTTCAATATGCTGATCATAAATAAGCTATATCTTTGTAAGAAATTGCTTCATCCATAGACCACCTTTTCTGTACCACGCGTTGTCAGTGTATAACATTAAACCATCCGCAATGTTCTGCAATTATCTCACTTAATACGCATAACAGCCTCTAAACTGAACGTTTATTAAAATTCTATTTCACTCTACAGACAAATATTTCAAATTAATTAGAAGCTGAACCACCTACGAATGATGATCAAAAATACTTCCGTTGTTGTTTTAATATTCACAACTCTACTGCTGAATACTCGCGACGGTATGGAGGGAAAATCATCATACAAAACCTACTTAAATCGAAGTGGGTTATTCAACAAAACCCTTTTCAATTTCACTGATACTAAAAACAAAACTGTATTTGAAGGCTGGATAGAGTATTCAGATAAAGTTCAACGATCTAAAGCCACGCTTGTACCACTTTATGGACAGGTAAATGTAATTTGTATATGCAATTTAACTGACACCATGTTTAGAACAACCAATCAGCCATTTTCTTCTATCTACTCAACTCAGGACCAAATGGATCGAGTTTTGCTGGCGTCCACAAGATAATTTTTGATCCGGTTTTGCCAGCATATGACGGTGTTGTAATTGATCTACATAGACAAGGTCTAGATTCCAATTTCAAACTGATCTTCTATGGAAACTGTGAGGATGTACAAACTTGCGTATCATATGAGTCAAACTTCAAAGTAATGTGAAATTCAGTTATGTAGAGTCATACAATGTGTTTTCTATGAAATCTTTATAGACATCTGGAGGACGACAACGCATAGAACTACCACTTAACAGATCTACATGGGGCTTTCATGGAAGACACAATTCTATTCCACTCCCTTCAAACTTAAACCAAGTATCTCATTTCGGAATACAAGCATATACAAGTAGAAATGAGAATAAAGAGCACTTTGGTGTAGGTTCCATCGAAATATTCACTATTTCAATATATAAAAAAGCCCAAAAATCAGTTTAAATAAACCGAACTTATATGGAATTTCGACTACTTGATATGTAGCACTTATTGATACTATGAAAATTTTCATTTATATTAAATAACTTTGTCAATAAATATCACATATTCACTAATGAGTATTGAAGGTTTTCAAGGGTTTCTTATAGTTCACACGAACGTCATTGAAGGTAAACTGTGATGTAACTCAAATGGCTGAATAGAAATGCGTTCAAGTAGTTGAGAATGTTTCCTGCTTACCTCGAAGTAAATACCAGTCGTTGTAAACACATCGAACAACGTTCACTTTCAAGCACTAAACCAATCGGTGATATTTAAAAACACGATATTCAGTGAAGAGATCTCTTTTGAAGGGACTTATTAACAAGTTGTATATTTGTATATAGATATGAAGATATTTTCACTAAATGTACTGGTTTCGTGATGAATAATTGAAATAATGTAATAGTGAGGTTATAATACTAGATCACGTAATATGAATAGAAACAACAGACCTAATAATTTAACATCGAGCCACCATATGAATGTTGAAAGGTGATTAAAACGCGCATGTAAATAAAGATACACTTATACAGTATTTCACACTTATATATACTACTGATTATTGTATTATGTCATCATAAAATCTGTGAGTGATTGATTTTCTCTAACGAAATCACTGACGTCGTTGTGTTCTATTCCTCAAGTACATTCGCTGACTAACGATCAGTTGATCTGGAAATCATTACGATGATTTTCAGTATTAGACAAGCACGGGAAACAACAAGGAATAACCAGCGACAATTAGTGTGAGGGAGGCAGTGATAGGAGGTTGAGAGCATAGTGAAAATAAAACATGATTTAATCAAACTTAATAATCTTGACAATAATGTAAGGTAAAAGTGGTGTTAGTGATAAATAATAATCATAAGTGACTTGATCAAATTAAGTTTTTCTTCAACATTTACCATCCTGAATTCATAAGTGGGGATTACAAAATATAATTTAGCATGAATACACTTCATGAACAGCTACTAATCATTTGTGGTAGAGATCAATAGAGTATCTAATAGTTAGATTGAAAGTATCCGATTGACATTGGTGATCAATAGATGTAGATTTTAATAGGCACAGCTCATAATTGAGACAGTAGTGTGCACTTCTTAATCCTAACTTTTCACATTTCCTCCATATATCACCTGGTTTGCATACTTATAGAAATTTCAATAATAACACTAGACCTAATAAGTTAGTGACAAATCAAAACTTGAATGTGGTAGGACGATTAACACTATTTTGTTACAGTAAATGAAGAAACCATTTGTGCAAAATGAATGGCAGTATGAGACCTAAGTAAAAGGAAATTCAGCAGTAATTGTTTTAATAGGTTAAATTTAGCATAATGATAAGGATGGGACACACTTATTTTCGTACGCGTCGTTCTGGCTTGAGGTCATGGGTAGCAGGAGCTCCAGCTACGACCAGCAGTTGGACACGAAGAAATCTGGGTAGATATAGATGAACCGTATAAACAACTTTCAAATCAAACAGAGAATCAGTAGAATGGTCACAGCCACTTACATTTTCCAATGTTGGCATTTTCACTGCTTACTTCTCACTCTTGTAAAACCACACTGTGGCATGTTTTCGCGACTTCGGTCAATGTATCTTGTTAGACTAGATCAACTGAAATTTGTCATTAACTCCACAAGATCCTAAGCATTTAAATCTACATTGCTGTAGGGTAGTCATGGATTCATTAATATGAAATTGCAAACCTGACAAAGTAGTCGGTGTGATAATAAATGTTCGTCAAGAATATTTGGATGAAATGAGGTAAAACCTGGACGATGGTACCTGATTTTTCCGACCTTAAGGAGAAGTGGACAGCATACCGCAAAGTAAATTAAAAAATCTTTAAAATAAGTAGATTATAACGTCAGACCTTATTGGTCACATATTTTGAATGCGCTTTTCGCTGTATGTTTGATGTCCAGCTGAGTTTCGACAATGAAATATAAAGATAAATTGGTGGGATTTTAATGTGTTCTCCAGGGGTCTAGTTTGGGCGGATTATCGAAATTAATAACCCGATTAACTTGGTCAGATAATTAGGGCAGATTATAGCACACAAAATGGCATCAAATTGTTTAGGTTAGGCCGACTATTATGAAGTGTTAACTTGAATGAATTTATAAGTGAAACGAAACTGTGAGAGAAATAATGTTCAGAATAAACATGGTCAACGTGGCATGAGAGAGAGACACAAAGAGAGAAAAATGTAAAATAAAATGTAGAATAATACGAATTTTATGGAAGGACGACCTACGTTGAATCGCCGAAGCGGATATATGAATACATAAACGTGTCGTCCATATATCGGCAGTAAAATGAAAACTTATCAGTACTAGTGGAGTGCCTTCTGGTTTGCCGAGTAAGATGTCAACCAATATGTGACCTAGAGTTGAACCCGTAGCGACACCATCTATTAGTCTATACATTCCACCACTGAATTTGAAATGTGCGTTCGTAGTCTGCGTAACCTAGGTAAGTGTGTATCTAGCACACAAATTGTTTCGTCGATGTTTGTTGGAATCACTTGCTGATATCTGGGCTTCGCCAATGATCTGTTCAGTTCTATCTATATCTTTTGTTGACATCCTTTTGGTCATTGTATTTCTGAAGTTTTTGGTGATTATTCAAGATAATATTGATCTTGTCAAAGAAGTCATTTTTGTTAAGTAGGACAGTTGCTCTTCCTTAAAAAATTATCGTACCAATCGAATTCTCGACATTATTGGGTTCGTTGATAGTACCTCTGCGCATTTTGGTCAAAATGCTTCCGCAGTTATATCTACTATTCTCAAACTGTTAGCGACATTTTAATCTTCTTACAACGTTCATGTTGTGATTTCTCGCTAACTTCTTAGGTCTATTGTTATTATTCACATCATGTTATGCAGTACAAAAGCCTCTCTATTACGTCATTTTGTTTATTTCTTGTTCATATCTCTTCACATAACTAGTATTTAAAGGAAAAACAATCATCATAGATATATTAACGATTGTACAGTTTGACAATAGATTCGATAAAAAGAGATCCCTTCACTGAACTTCCTTTTTTAACGTGAAATAGATAATGATTAACGCTCAACATGGGGTGAAAGAAATAGTGAGAGAGATTGATGGAATTACAAGTCAGGAATAAGGTTATGTGCAGAACTATATGAATAATGCACCAATTATTGATGTTGGTTGAATACTGAATACACTTCTGAGAACGATTAGTAAGTGTTATGAATATAAAAATAATAATGAAAATGTTAGGGTGTGTGGTAAAGATACGTTTTGCATACAAAATTTAATATCGGAAAAATTGATTAACAAGTAGTTGAATTTGAACTTGGCCAGGGTATAATGAGGGGCTAAACATATATCTTCCGTGGCAAAGCCCTGGTGTCTTGATCGGAATGGCAATTGTTTTAGACGTCTTCATATATTGCAGTATCACGGAATCACGTAGATTGCTGTTAACACGATATTTTGTTGTAAAATATTGCTGCATGTTGGCTGTGTGTGAAATTCGAAATAAATGAGCTAAAGTGGAATTGTTAACATTTTCAACTACACCTTTGATTGACCACACTGAGGGGTGCTTACAAGCCCGAATATACAAATCCTCAGAACATGTCTACCTATGCAACAAGCTGCACAGATGCGGTTGAATTATTAGATACAGAAAGAAGTGAGTAGTTCAGACAATTTATTTTTCAACAACAGAATAATCTTTGTTTGTGTGGAAAACACTGAATGTAGTTAACCTGCATTAGAAGTTTTTTAGATAAACCTGCGTAACTTCGCACTTATTATTTCACTGGGCGCATCGTCTCTAAAATGTGATAGTATAGACAGAGGCGTTTAGTTCACGGTTGGGCATTCCTTATCTTGTCAATCCGTTGAGTCCGTGTATCGTTTTCTCGTATCTGGAGAAAATATCAGTCAATCAAATAACCTATTGCGAAACCACTTGTAAACTTTATGTCTGAGGACATCATCGTTTGATATTAAGTGTTCTTTAGTGAGTTCTATTACTTGAAAACAGGACCACTGATTTTGATGTATTACACTATATTATTTAGTTATAGAGTTTAGTGTTCTATTTTATGGATATTTTAAATTCTTCATTATTTAAATCATCAACTACCAATCGGCTATGTACCCCAACGAATGTTCATGCAATCCATATCAATGTATAATGAACAGTTAAAATTTCAAGAAGATACTACTGAAACCATGAATAGATTGAGTTTCATAGATCAACGGAAGTACATTTGAAATTGACCAACCACCTTCCTAATATTCATAAGTGTATAATATCCAGTATGTTCGAACGTTATTGCGCTCGTTTACAGTACGAGTGCTTTATACAAGAGCTTGAATGTTCAAGCAACATTATTTCAGTCAGCGACAGCTATTCGCCTGCGTCTTCTATAATACGCAAAACTGCATAACATCTCAGCCAGCAGGTTGAAAAGCGAATCAATGGTAAATTAAAGCTTATAATGTAATCCTTTGTAAACTTTATCTTCGTGCGGTATTCACTCACTATGTGAACTTCAATGTGTATAGAAATACTTGATACCGGAAACATAGTTGCAACCGAAATAAACTTACTACAATATCACTGATACGGATTCTAGATTTTTTTATTTCGAAAAAGGATGACGAAAACCAAGCGCATTCACGTGAATTAACGAAATACAATTCGTTTGTAGTTTCAGTAGTATGCTCTTAAAATTTCGACCGTTGGTCTTCACATTTATTCTAGGTTAATTGTACACCTGTTTATTGATAATAGATATTGTAATTGACTTCAACAGTTCTTATTTCCGTTTGTTGTCTTCCGTTGATAAACTGATGCAGATTAAGTGACCTAATATATGATTCTACCTAAGTCAAACGAATAATGGTTATCAAAAAAAGGTGTCGAAATATATATCCTGACTTTTCCGTATAGAATCGTCGACTTGACTGGCGTCGATAAAGAACGAAATTAAAAAAGTCAAATACGGTAGTGGATTTTTGAATGTATACATTTCACACAATCGGTGATTGGAACTGACAGTCGGAAAAGTGAGGCGAAGTGAACAAAGAAGAAAAGAGCGAAGAAAAATGCCGTTTATGATGACATCAGAGGATCGGACCAGTAGAACCTCTCCACGAAAGTGTCTGCCCATCGTCCGATATACCTGTAGTTTTTTATGGTTGTCATCACACCATGTTCACAGATTGTTTCCCTGACGGTCACTCAGTGTGCTTAATCGACTTGTCAGGAACCTAGAGGAACCTATGACTCATAAACCATACGTTTGGCGAGGCCGCAATGAAATTTTCTTGGTGCCATGCAACTGCGACCAATGCTCATCTATGATTTTAAGTGGACTGGTGGCTGGTCTTGACTTTAGTCCTGTTTGATATTTGGTTGCAATAGAAGATCCATCAATTTAATGAAATCGATTCTTTCGAGACAACTCCTTTGTTGGCCAATGAAACGAAAGATAAAACCAACGCAAACAATGGCATGATCAGAGTCAAAAAGGTTGCTCTTAAACGAACAGCGTTCTCAAACAAATTCATGCCAACTGTGCTGATAGCATTGTGATTGATCTGTGTCCTGGTTCGAGATGCAGAGGAAAGACGCTAGGTGGATTTTTGACGACGACTGTGTCAGTAGTCAGTGCAGGCCTTAATCAGTTTTAGTCTGCACACATCTGCAGAAGATGGTCACTGGTATCTGATCTGCGACCAAAAAGTCCTCACTGGACACCACAACGACTCTCTTCTGTCCATATACATACGACGTGAGCACTCACTTCTCCGGTCAGTACTACAATGTCTGTCGTTCGCACGTTTTACAGAAGATCAGGGTACTGTTGATAATTGCATCTTTGATTGCATCCAGGATGCAATCTGTCGTAGCGTAGATGAATATTGCGAAAAGACATTACCTTAAACTTTTTTATTTAAGCCTTCTAGTGAATCAGCACGTAACTGACTGCTAGTGGAAATCCAGTTCACAAGTGCTGCCCAAGCTCAACGGCTTGGTTTGACGTCGACGCCAAGAATACCAGACGAAGATGTTACAGAGTCACTAGATGCACGTATGTGAAACACGATGTGCTGGTGAATAAGGGTTATATTAAGGTATCCACATCAAGATTGGACTTCATGGTTTCAAAAAACTTCAGCATTAGTTAGACAGTCAATAACAAATGTGTTTTTGTTGAGCACAAATTTTATATTTTTGTAGCAGCGCAAATTAAACTCGCCTTGATGTTATATGGGTCATTTGTTTTCCCTGAAGTGTGGTAGGTGTTCATTAAGAACGCATTTGCGAATATACATTAACAAATCAGTTTATATTCGTTATTAAAATCCCCACATATCGACATCGAAAATCGTGTTACATGGACAGTTGTTTCACACATTTCGACTAGTCATTCGTTCAACATACATTTCAGACTATCACAAATTCTGGACGCTATTAGAGTTCAGTTGAGAAAGAAGTGATTGACCTGACTTCAGGTGTTAGCAGGTTCCGCATATTTTTTCATACTTTCGATACTCAAGTTTCACACAGACAAATATAAACTAGAGAAACGTGCAACTGGTCTTACTGTGAAATGGATTTATATCATACAGACTATCTTTCTCTCTGAACTGGACACCAGTTTCTATGTTACGCAAAAAGAAGAGTCTAACACAAATGTTTCACAATATCGTCTTCATATATGTGAGTCATGGGCACTAAATAATCTACTAATCTATGAGGTGTAGCTGTTAAAAGCCGAATACTCTAGTGGCTTGATGTTTGAAACATTCAACTATTATTTCACAATATGATTATAAAGATAGTTTTACAGCTTATTATTTCAATGTGCAGTGAGTTTTGAGTTGTTATGATATGTCCATAGCAGTTAGTAATGCCTCAGGTTATTCAGAACCTAAACGCTACAAAAGATGTATTCCGTTAATCAAGTCCCATTAAATCTGCTTTACGCTCTTTCGACACAACCAGTAAGCAGCTAGGTTTACCTCAACAGTTTCATTTCACATTCACGAAGAATTATAATTACGTTGATTAGCTCCATGTAACTATATACAAGACTAATATGGATTTTACGGTGCGTCACGGCACTAGTACGTGTGTAATATAATATAGCAAGAAATCAAACGGATCACATCATATGAATAAGCTTACGGGATGAACTTAAGTGAATCAAGTGAAAGTGAGATCAATCGCACTCATTTCATGTGATCGCTGGTGAGCGTGAATTAATGATCAGATTTATGTTCTGTCTAAATACCACAATGTTGAACTGCGAAAAGACAACTGGTTTAAAACCATGCGTTCTATCAACGTAAAAGATCCAGGTTGAGCTACAGTCAAGAGAATATCATGGAGATATTTTGTGTGCGAAATATGATTAAAGAATCCGTCAAAATTATTTTATTTCGTAAGTCAATAAATATAGCGTCATTATGAAATTTGCGAAGTGCATAGATTCGTGTCTCGTCATTTGCCCTCGACGTTGAGGATAATACTGTAAGCTACAGTCCACAATATCAACATGAGTAATGTCATGCACCATATTTTAAGTAATATTGACCAGATATCCATCGACAGATATTGTGGAGATATGACTGACAAGCTTATTTTGTAAATAGTTTTTGTATTGTTTGTATTTATCTTGTCAACATTTCACTGTATGTATAAATACATAGCGTGACATATGGTTGCTTGCTAACAAACACATCGTTACACAAATACCCCTCGTTCTATTTTCGTTTGTGATTGAGCTAACTGGAACCTAAATCAAATATTACCTACATTTATAGACTGTGAGTGGAAATATACCATACCTTACAGTGGATTACACTACCGGAGAGTTCGTCAACCAGATTGGAATTACAAAGCACTTATAATTGTGGTTTCTTAGTACTAGACCAAAGCCGAACACGCATCAATTCGGTCAACTTAAGAGAAGTCCCAACTTTCTATTATATTTGTAATGATTAACTAATATATTTATATATATATTAACATCACTATTGATCTTTATTGACTTTGTTGATAATTTTGCGTTTATATATCGTCTGGTCCACCACAATATCACTTTACGATTTCTTAGTCAAACAACGGAGAATATCGATTTCGTGTCACGTATTTGTTCATAAAATCTGATTGTATGAAACAGGTCTGATATGTACAATGCAATTAACCAGTCTGTAGTAGTTCATCACGAGCTTTGCACATTAAGCAATGACAGTGTAACGAATTCACCCTACTGTAACACTTTCGAAATCGTATTTGTTTCTATATTAAACTTGTCGGCTTCATGTGGATGTATCTAAATGCTGTTTAGAGATTGTTGTTGTTTGAAGAAAACGTTGAAAGCTCAAATAATATGCTTCATCAAATTATTGGTCGAGTAATAAAAACAAACAACAACCGTCATAAGAAACTCACAACACGGCTAATTCAAATACCTTCACTCACTATCACTTTTAACTATTATTTACTCAGTGAGAGGTATGAGATATATTGTCTAACTGTTTAGAGTTAGATGTTCACGTTTTATGCCAATTTTATGTAACTGAGAATGAAGTCGTTTGAACTGAATTGCATAATCGGTTATTTGTTTGAATATTCACTATAAACATGAAGAACGCTTAATGGGATCCATCCACCTGAAATAGTCCAAATGCATCATGACATTATTCAACTTTTCAAATTTCAAATTATCATCTAACAGATCGTGCAGAGAATATACATCATGTTTATGAGAATAATCTGAAATGAAAGAATTAAATATTTTCAAATTATCTAAAGATTCATCTGATGCGTTTTCGAGTTCATACGTATTGCATTATCTCAAATGAACAGGTTACTTTGAGAAACGACAATGATGACTTGAACAAATATGTGTTTTACAATGAAATGTAGTGAATAAACTCACTTATATAGTACACACGAATCACTAACGTCTAGTTAAAACTATTTTCAACACAATTCTTTGGTTGGAATTAAGCATTTAAAGAATACATTTGGTCAAATCGGTGGTATTGTGATATAAAGATTGAATGTCACCAATCTTGCAACTTCTTCAGGATTTAGATGTACTAAATTATCATAGTTCACATAAATACGGTTTGCGTCACAGCCATTCAATACATTGATAAAAATCAATATCAAATAAACATTGCAATTAATCCATCATTTGCATTGTTGCTTATTGTTATGTAATTTTCTGTTTGTGTTATTTACAATTCAAGAAACTCATTGGTAAATGAGATTTGAAGCAATCCAGTTGATTGAGTTTATCACTTGAAAATTATTTGTATTAGGACGTATTGGTAGTTTGAAAACACCTTAACCCATAACACCTTTGAAAATCGAAAGGTCTAGATAATATGCATTCGTCATCCGAATTATCAGAACAACATTAATTTAAGCGATTTCTATTTGTTTTCACAGTTTAGATAGTGTAACTAGCAACATACCGTTTAGTCACGAACTGACATAACTGATACTGCTACGCAGTTGAGTCATATCTGGACGTGATAGAAGTTGGAGCCAGTGCAGGGATTTAGCTGTGCACTTGTGATCGTATGATAATATTTATGTGAGGTTCAGTAACTTTGCAGATGGTTTTTTGATGATGCCTAATCATTCATTTTGTTTAATTAGTCGTGCACGATGTAGCGGTTAATGAACTTCCAAAATCAATAGTTTTGTAAGTTTTTGATATTTGACGGTAACTACATTAGTTTTAATAGACCCAACTATCGGAAGGCACCCCGTCATGCATCCGCACTAGATCAAGAGTGGGAAGTTTGTGCTCAACAGCTACAACCGCTAGACATCATAGGTCAGTCACTTGCCGATATTTTGATAGCCCTTCAAATACAAATTCCAATCTCTTCGCCTCGGATATCTGGTTTTCGAAGATGTTACGGGTTAAGGTGTTGTCAAACTACAAATACATTGTAATACAAATAATTTTTAATTGATAAACTCAATTGCTTCAAAGAATTCGTGATTCGACTAGCTTCACTGAACACATACGACATCATAATAGCACCCGCGGACCTCCTACTGGATGTTGGCCCACCAATAATCGGAGAGATCTATACGGTCATCAGACAAATCAGCAGCAGCAAAGCAGCACGACCAGACAACATTCCATGAGAGACACTGAAGTCAGACGTGTCAGAAACTGCATGAATACTCCACATTCTCTTCGGCAAAATTTGGAATGAAGAACAAATAACAACAGACTGGAAAGAAAGACATCTAACCGAGATGCCGACGTTAGCCGATCTCAGCAACTGTGATAACTACAGGAGCATAACTCTTCTCTCAATACGGGGAGATGTCCTTAACAGGATGTTGCTAAACAGAATGGATGACTCCGAGAATGCCTGATTCGAGACCAAAAGACTGAATTGCGAAAGTATCGATCGTGTACAGACTGAAACGCAACACTACGGATTGTTGGTGAACAATCAATTGAATGGAATTCATCATTACAGGAACGTGCTTGACAGCGTGGACACGACAACACAACGGTAGCTTCTTTGACCCAACCGCGCACCTAGGCAATATCAAACGGAATTCCTACGGCGGATTAAACTGCAAAATCGTGCATTGAGGATAGCTGACCCACTCGTTCCCGGTAAAGACCGGTGTCACGCAAGATTGATTGTTCTCACCGTTTCGCTCTTTCCCAGTGATTAACTGGTTTATGACGTTTTCAACATCTGTGGAAAAGCATGGGATACAGCGTGCAGCTAGGGTTCAGCCGGACTTTCAAATGATCTGTCTCTTCAATCTCACACACAACAGTTGCAGAAGAAGACGACCAGTGTCGCTGATGCCTCATCAATAATGGGTCTCGATATACACAAACGGAAAGTGACATTCTTCGAAACAACACAGTGTGCAATAATCGAATCACATTTGACGGAAAAGACTTGGAATACGAAAAATCCTTTACATATCTGGGCAGCATCATCGATGAACACAGTGGATCAGATGCACATGTGAAGGGGCAGATCGGCAAAGCAGGAGCACAATAATTAAAAGTGAAGAACATCTGGAACTCAAAACAACTGTCAATCAACACCAAGGTCGGACATTTAGATGATGGTTGGAGGTAGTCAACAGGAAACATTGGCCTCGAGTTTCGTGCTGTTTGACAGTCGTCAGTAAGTTGTACCTGTAATCGTGAGGGAACTGGTGCTCCCTGGCGGGTTCGATCTCGTGTCACCCAGCTTCACACTCAGAGACGTTACCACTGAGCTATCCTAGCCGTGTCTAACCTCCTGTAGGACTGAGATGTAATCACAATTGATTGATCACTGGGTGGTGATCAATGTCATGCTTATCTAGTCCTAATTAATGCAGATCGAATGCTATAGATCATGTTGCAATGTGGCCACTTGTCTAGGTGACTCGACACTGAGGGCACCATCTAAATCTCAATACATAGTGCCCACAGGGTCGAGTCACCTAGACTGGTTGCCACATTGCAACATGATCTATAGCATTCGATCTGCACTAATAAGCACTAGACACACATGACATTGATCACCACCCAGTGATCAATCAATTGTGAGGTCAGAATTTTAAATACAAATGTGAAGACAGTTCCAATACATAGAACGGAAACTTGAAAAACTTCGAAAAACATCATCTACAAGGTACATGTGTATTTAAACAGTTGTCTGAGCAAAATATTTCGGATCCGCTGGCCAGACACTATCACCAACAACCATCTATGGGAGAGAAGAATGCACATGCTAGCGGAGAAGGAAATCAGACAGAAGCACTGGAAGTGGATGGAACACACATTGTGGTAGGCACACGATTGCGTTACAAGGCGAGCCTTCAATTGAAATCATCAAGGTTAAAGAGAAAAGGAATGCCAGAGGACACATTACGCCGAGAAACGGAGACAGACATGAGAAGAACTAACAAAAATTGGATAGAACTGAAAAAGATAGCACAAGACAGAGTGGGTTGAAGAATGCTGGTCGGCGGCCTGTGGTTCATTTGGAGGAACAGCTATGAGTAAGTAACTTAGCAACCCAAATGGAACATACAGCCAACATGGAGCAATACTTTGCAGTAATATTACGTGATGATTGCAGTCCACAAAATTTCGTCAGTCTAAGAATCCTGCACATATCTGAAGCAATTGCTATTACGATGAATTTGTAGAGATAAGTGCCGAAAGAATTATGTCCAGACGTTATTCTTACTCTGACTACGTTTGGGTCCAACTAGTTAATTATCAATTTCATAATATGGCGACTGAATTTGGATAACGTTCTTATTATTATCCCAAACTTACTTTATGCATACATTTTACCATTGACATCATTTATACGATTATTATTATTATCAATAATGAAATTCAATTAACTACCAACCCGTTTTTGAGAAATTTATTCAGTATCCAAATCCAACTACTAATAACTACTGAATTCATTCTGATTGACACGATAAGTGGTTTCTGATTTGTTATTATGTTGTTCTCTCTCTCATCCCATGTTGACCAGTGGGAGACGTTTACGTATCCGAGTTGAAAGTGAGCGTTGTCTACAACCAATGCACCTTGCTCCACAAGAGCAGGTCGACTGAACTGCTGACAATATGCCCACAAGATTTACAGCATATTTAACCCGCATGAGTAGATTGTGTTCGTGGATATTTTAATATAGAGTATAGTAAGTGTTACGTTCAAGCTTTCGCTTGTTTCCATCATTGAAGTACGGCATATCGATCTACTTGCAACACATCCAAAAACATATTGAAATTCATAATATTCAATATTAAGTTTTTTGATCAGCCAAATGTCTTCAGTTCTGCCACAACAGTATGAATAACTCATTAACTAATTATCATTTGAATCAGCTAATTCGTCTGAATAGAAATAAGGATTCGACCCTGAGTAAGTCTGACAAATGAGCTTGTGTGGTAATAACTGATCGTCATGAATGTTTTGATAACATGAAGTTAATCCTGTAGGATAATACTGAAGTTTGTACTACTTGAGGAGAAATAGACAGAATATCGCAAGTTGAATAAGAGACAACATATGTTGTTAAAAGTCCTTAGAATGTGGAGATAGAAATGTCAGACCTGATTGATCACAAATGTTCAATGCGTTTTACGTGGTGACTCGTATATCCAGTTCATTTTCAACGATGAAACATATCTACAATCCGATGAGGTTGCGACGGAGTTTTCATCGTGGCCATTTTGGGCCGATTATGAAGTGTTGAATTGTATATGTTTATAACTGAAATCAGATTGTGAAATAATTATTAATTAGAATAAATATGGTCAACCTGGTATTAGATTTAGTCAGAGAACAATGCAATTCCAAATCGTAAATTGTGTGATATGAAGAATTATATAGCTCTATGGACGCGTGAATCTCATTAAGTCGCTCAAATGCTTCTATCAAGATATGATGGCCATTACGAAGGATAAACGTGTCGTGCATGTATCGGCAGTACAACGAAAACTTGTCAAACTGTTGCGCTGATTGACCATTTTGTAGTTTAGAGGGAAAAGTGTCAGTGAGTTCTTCAATAGCCCCCTTGTGTTTTTCACTTAAAATGCTTCTTCAGATGAATGTACTATAATCGAACCGACAGCAACATTTCAACCATATTGTTAAAGACACGTTGTACTTGTTCACATTACGTAACGTGATACTACAGTCTGCTAACGGATGTATTTAAAAGTCCTAAACGTGTGGTGCTAATAACTTTGAAGCAAACTGATCTCATTCGTCCAATGCGTTTCATGTGATAAATTTGACGTCCAGTTCAGTTTTAACAAAAAATATATAGAAAAGAAGATGTGATTTTAACAACGTCTTAAATGAGTCTAGTTTAAGCCGATTATGAAGTGTTAAATCGAATCAGATTATCATTGAAATCAAATTATGAAATAAATAATGATCAGAATAAATATAGTGAACATGGCGTAAGGGAGAGATAGAGGGAGAATAGTGTAATTACTTTTTCACTTGCTAACGCCTGTAACTCCCGATGGTTCATAGTCCGCCAATCAGCATTCTACAATCCACTCTGCCCTGGGCTATCCTTTCCAGTTTTTTCCGACTTTTGTTCGTCCTTCTCATGTCTGTCTCCATTTCTCAGCGTAATGTGTTCTCTTGTAATGTAGGTTGATATGAATTTGATAGACAGGTGAACTTCATCGATTCTATCAAGCCAGTGTGGTCATTACAAATGATTAACATGTCGTCTATATTTCGCCAGTAAAGTGAGAACCTGTCAATTTCTTCATATTCATACATACGATTGTACAGCTTGACAGTAAATTCGCTGAAAAGAGTTTTCTTTATTTAACGCCGCGTTTTTAATTTTCAAAAACGGAATTATCACTTTATCATTCCATCAGTGTTTAGGTGATTTGTTTAGCACGAATTCCAGACAATCAGAAGTTCCGAACACGATTAGAATTTTGTACAGAATAAAAAACATGGCCTAGCGTTGGCTATTAACAGGTTTTCTATATTTCTTCATCAAAATAAACGACAAAATAAGCTGCAAACAATTATAAACCAGAGTACTATGTGACTGGTTTTAACGTGAAATCGATTTTCGTCTTTCAAACTGTTTTGCTATATACACTCGATCTAGTCTCCATGTTTCACAGGTCTTCTAGCTTTAGTTCGGTTGTCTCCTGCTATCGAGTTCGTGACAGCAGGTTCGCTCAATGGATAATCAACCAATGTATAGAGTAAACCTGCATAGACTGAATTCACGCTTGCTATCTATTCCGTAATAGTCAATATAAACGTGGGTGTCAGTAACATTCAAATGGTGCTTGAGAATATAGTTAATTGGCTAATCCCAGAGCTTTCGTTTTCAATATGCATTGAGTTTCGAATCACTACAAAAGAGTCATAGCTGTTCGTTGTGTTCTTGGGTAATTCAGAACTTCAAAAATTATCAAACATGTGTTTCGACAATCAGGCCCAAGTCAAACGGATTCCAACTTGCTCCATACAACACGTAGACCATTCATTTGATCTCGACAATTACATCTCAAATGCTTATGTAGAAATAGCAGTTCAACTCTTTCTAATTTTGAGTGAAAGATTACCTTGGGTCACTCTGTGATGTAAAGTACAAGACAATAAACATAGCCTTTCTTAATATACTTGGATTACACCACAATTTTATATAGCCCTTTATTTGAAAACCGATCGATCATCTGCTTGTGCGTGCGTGTGTGTAACTAGGGAACTCATGTTAGTTTGATTAAATTGCTTTTCATATAATTTCGTAATAGTGTCATGCATTAATGTCACATGTGTCTTTCATATGTACTCAGCTGATATTTGCATCACACTCACAACAACCATTGTGAGTCTGATCGTATTTGTGATAACCTGATTGGTTGAAACTCATAATCTCGTTGTGAAATAAAAGTATAAAAGCGGATGACTATATGATTTTTTGAAGCCACAACATATTCAACCTCAAGTGTAAGTTATCCTAATGTTCAGTAGCTTAAATAAATTCACCCCTGAAGTATGTGTTCACAATTATGTATAATTTGTCAGTGAAAGAAACAGTTCAATATTACAAATCGTTGTAGTTGGCAAGTCGTATGAGCTTTGTGAAATAAATGTCTTCATTATTTAGTGGAGTTCACTAGTGGGAGTGGATGATGTCAGTGCGATATTGGGAAACTATCGAAGTTGTAAGTGTGAACTTGAGAGTCCAAATTGGTAATCTAAGTAAAAAGGACCTGAGCCGGTGAGGTCATCAGTAGTGTACGTGTCGACAATCTATCGAAATTGTATGATTCGGTATTGCGGACATGGTCAATCTTCACAACAATTTCCCCATTTTTTCATAAAATATAATCATCAGTGCCGTACTTAGTTGTGTTTAGATTTGAGTTAGTTTACTGTATTTTTAGTAAGAAACACTGCCAAGTTAATACGATTTTAACAGCAGAGCAGTGGTAATCAAAATTGCACTCTGTTTCATTACTTCTGTATTACATTGAGAAGTGATTGACAGCAAACAGATGAAAACATGTTATTGACACAACGATAAAGAGAAGTGTTCACCAAAATATACAGTAGGAAACTCAGACGCCATCAACGACCTCACACGATGAGCATGAACTGAGGAACCGCGATGGTGATTGAACGCTGTTATGTTATTGATACAACGGCACAGATTAGCAGGTATCATTACCAAGCTGTGATTTGATCATATCAAATAAATTGAGCATTGAGTAGATTGTTACTAATAAATAATATCTTGGTAATATCACGATGAGTAGAAAAATGAAGGTCATCTTACACATAGTGTAAGCCAGTTCATCAGAGAATGAATAACTGAATTAAAATTGATCGAAGTTCAAATAGCACTAACCGTCAGAATATCTAATTTTTCTACCCATTGGGATATTACAAATATATTATATATTTGTGACACTGATGAGTGTTTTTCATAACTTGCAGTAGGACACTTATTGCTTATCAACGATCTCACGCGTAGAACATGGCTACTGATTAATTACTCAACAATCTCAGTGTTTACCTTTAATCAGTCTACGATATTGCAGGGCTATCTCACATTATACTGATAACAAACTTTTCTGTGAACTTCAATTATCAGTTCGTTTTACCTTACAGATAAATAGCTCAACTGAATTCTAATCTGTTTCAACTCAGAATGGCCATTGGAAATATCTCCGTTATCGTGGCAATATTTAAAACTCTATCACTCAACACTTGCAAAGCTATGAAGGAAAATTCATTTAAAAACACCATCAAACGGTGAGGTGATCTGGTCAATGTATCTTCAACTTCACTGATTCTAACACCAATGCGTTTGAAAATTGGATTGAGGTATCAGATGGAGGGAGATCTAAGGCTACACTAGTAAAACTTAAAGGACAGGTAAATTTTATTTATATATATATAATTAAGCCAACATCACGTTTAGAATCATCAATCAGGGATATTGTTCTATCTCCTCACTCCACAAAAGAATGGATCAAGCTTTACTGGAGTTCACAGGATAGTGCCTGATTGTGTTTTGCCATTATATGACGGTGTGATAATTGACCTATATAGACAGGGTCCACATTCTCATTGTTCCATGGCAAATGTTCGGACATAAGCAATTGTGTATCGTGTGAATCAGTTTTCAAAGTAATGTGATATTCAATTGTGTAGAACAATTAAATATCTTCTCTTTGAAATTTCTATAGACGTCTGAAAAGCGAGAACAAGTGAAAATACCATTGCGTTATTTTTCATCGTATCCTCATGGAGCACCACAATGTAATTTATAGTTCTCAGGATTAACTCAGAAATCACAAATGTGTATAGAAGTATATGAAGGAAGCAATGCGTCGAAAAACCAGTTTGGTCTAGGTTCCATTGAAATATTCACTATTTCAGCATATAAGGAAAGGTCAAATGCCAGCTTAAAGAAATCAAGCCTATAGGAATTTCAGACTATTTGATGTGTAATACTTATTGATACTATGATTGTGTTTTGTTTGTAATAAGTAAGCTTATCAATAAATATCACACATATACCTGAGAGTTTTGAATGTTTTCATGGGTTTCTTGAAATTCACGTAATCATCAATGATGGCAAGCGGTGATAAAAGTCAGGTAGTTGAATAAAAACGTATTCAAATGATTGAGGAGATTCTTTATACCTGATCATGGACCTTCAGGTGTATAACACACATCGAAAAACGGTTTAATATCGCGCTTCAAACTGATTCATAAATTTCAAGATCTTCTAATTCATTGACAGGAATTCTTTTCCTCGAACGTGTTATCAAGCTGTACAGTCATATATGAATGCGAAAATCATTTGTTGTAATACACGTTCCGTGAGAACATACTAAATGTGAATAATCATGATTACGTAGTCGATTGACTGCAATACTAGATTACATGATATAAATAAAAACAACAAACGTGAAACGGTGATAACGAATAACAATGTGAATGTAGTAAGATTATTGTAATCTTGCTATCATTTTAAGAGTAATAAATTTAACTGCATAACTATGTTAATTAAAAGAACAGAGTGGCCATCAATGAACTCAATAATGACGAGAGTTTGATTATCACGGTAACCGACTATAGAACTGCAAGTTTTCAACTAAACGTATTTCATTTCATTGACAAATGAGAAACATCTTGAATGAATGTCAAAATCTTTAGAAACTGATCACTCGTCCAATTAGATTTCTTAAGGTTCTTCCTAATGATTCGTTTTTTTACCTTGTAAATAGAACGTCTTGAAAAGCTATTCTACTTCTATTTTGTTTCTCACATGTGAACTTCATGTATGTGAGAAATTCATTGAATCGCTCAAATGCTTCTATCCAAACAGTAGGCTTATTACAAAGTATAAACAATCACTTTGGTGCTCATGATCTTGCGAACGAAGTGGAATGCGTCCTTAATACTAGGCTTCGTTACGTGTTTTTGGAGTGGTTTTGAAATGTTTACCCATCACTTTGATACAAAATGAGTACTTATCTGTCTAACTGCCTTGGGTATGTTTGATGGACTTACCCGTCGAGTGGTTAGCTAAACCAGCCAGCCGGTCAATTCTTTTTCTTTTTCATTTTTGTAAACATTTTGTTCATTCATGTTCCAAACGTTTTGATGATCATTCGAGATGTAATTCATCTTGCCAATGTAGTCACTTTTGTCAAGTTGAACAGTTCCTCTTCTTTTGTCAGGTCTCCTAATAATCGAGTTCCCATCATTATTGCCCTAGTAGATATTTCCACTGTGTTTCTAATTTAAATGTCTTCTGTCGTGATAACTGCTTTTCATGAGCTGATAGCAACATTTCGTTCATCTGACCACATGCACATAGTGATTCTATATTGACTTTTTAGGTTTTTTTTGTTATTCTTATAACGTCGAAGTTAAGGAGAATGATAATAGTTTATTATATCTCATATATGTAAAAGCTTTCAGAGTAGCTAATGATGAACGTAAAATCTGTTTCACACCTAAACAATTACCGAGAATTGCTATACTGATGTTAACATCTCTAACTAGAGATCAGATTTCTCGGATATGGCAAACAATTTTCGAATAGTTGACTCAATGAATGATCTTCAACTTAACACCATTGTTCAGTCTATCGAAGCGTCCGAAACACCTATTTGAGATACGCGAATTATCGATGTTCAAAAATATGTGTTTTATCTAAAATTGAGGTACTTTATTGAATGTTATACAAAAATTAGATACAATCCTCAACTTGTGAGGTTTCTGATGCATATATCGAATGTCTTTTTGCTGAAATAAAAAAGCTTCGCCAGTGCAAATCGACAGCCGCCTGCAGTGACTATACATAAGTCCGGTTTATCAACAAGCAGAATTTGAACAAAGAGCAAACAATAGAGAGACTGATGCGCTTAAAGAAGGGTTAAACGAATGCAGTCAATTGTGAATAACTGCTACATTAGTTGTGTTATCTTGAGTATAATAATGAATTCATTGAATGTTTTAAATATATGTATAACTATCTCAAAATTTTGCAAAATGAACATGCTTTCCTAAATAACAAGAAGTAGTATAAGACAATAACCAAAAAAGTCAAGAGGAAGTGACCAAAGAGAGACAAAGCAAAGTAGAATAACCAAACATTCTATACGTTAGTTTACTATGAAAACTATGTGACGTGTGCGTCCAGTCGTCCAATATACGCCTATCCGATTGTAATTCAAAGTCTTTTTGCATAACTTTTTTTAATGTATCAAAGAGTTACTTCCGAAATTATTTGTACTATTATGTTGTGTGCAACTTATATTGACAAAGTAGTATATAACTACGATCAGGAATAAAATGCCTGGAAGCAGAATGTCGAGAAGTTCGAGAAAGAAATAACGGGATCACAAAGCAATTGTTATGAAAATGCAGGAACTATCGATTCTGAAACAAATTACTGAACATTTCACAGGCAAAGCATTGGTGTCTCATACTTCTACTTCATCAAGTAACTCTGTAATATAACCGGTTGTCTTCACTTGTGTTCTCCTCTGCAACATTTTGAACTTATTTCTTTCTGCTTAAATAATCTTTTCGAGTACAGTTTCACCACCATTTGACCTGTGTGCATAAGCAAGCACTAGACACATCTAGAGAATATTATCTGTTAATGTCACATCAAATGGCTAATATTGCATAGCTTTGTACAATTGCAAATCTAACATTTACGATCTACCGAAATACACGGCTCAGTATCCACACTAAAAATTTAATTACTAAACACGCAAATCGGTAGTATCTTGTAAATAGTCACATGGGTATCATACATTGACCAGTTTATGTACAGGTGAATTGTCATACCGCGAGAAAGAATCACTGTTTAATTCTCATCTGTAAGCTGATGTACTACAACATTCTAAGTAGTAAGTAGATTTACCACTGGGTTTCAAAAGGATTACAAATTCTTGATTACTTAAATATTCGAATGAACATGGCACACCATCATCGAATATCTGAAAGCACTGTGGAGCTGTTTTGATACCCGTATGAGACGAAAACTCGTTGTGTACACATTATCACTCAGCAGGAGACCCAATCCAAATTCAATGGGAAAGATTATACTGTAGACATCCGAGTAGGCATTTAAGGGCGTTATGTTTTCATATTTTCTGTACGCATAACTAAGTGTTTTGCACTTGTTAATGTAAAATACTTTGAACATTCGAATATTTTTCCTAAAATCAAAAACATAGTCATCATTTTGATATATTTATGTCATTTTTGTATATGTGACATTGTAGATAACGAAAAACGTATCTCATTTAATTTTAATTGTTAACTGATAGCCTTCGAAGAAAAACCTGGATAAACAGTCTAGATCGTATTTATAGGAACTATCATACATAACTGAATTTCAAACTTTCATACAATGAAAAATCAATTTTAATACCCTGTCAATAATATCAAACGTGAGTCTATAAGTATAGGCTGATAAGAAACTATGTCGTTTCACAATTCATTTTATTGAGTGATTGTAAATCGAAGCTTTGATTATTACTATATTATTACAATGAAATTGGTAGTGGTAATAATAAAGCAAAAGGAAAATGACTGCTCACATTTGTTTATGACACGACGATTATGTAGAGGATGCACACTACCTTTTCAATTAATATCATAAACACCCTTGGATTTCGAGCGATTTAGTGGTCTACATGTTATGCTTTTGCGCTCGCGCGAATCCTATTATCATGAAATAAAGTTCGTGGTGCTGAGTCATGAGTACACAGAGCCGAGGTGTCATATACTGGGGTGAGACAGCCGTCCAGTGCTTTCAAGTATATTTTTCAGTAATAACAATAGTTAAATATAAGAAATCGTTATGGTTGGCAAATTGTATTAGTTTTGTGAAACAAACGTCATCAATATTAGGAGGCATTCACCACTTGTAGTGGATGATGGTGGTACAATATTGAGAATCGAACAAAGGTACTGTGAGAGCCATTTTGGTAATGTTATTCATTTCGGCTATAATAGATCACACAAAACGGACGTTGTAAACTGTCATGGATATAGAATAAACCCCTAGATAGAAAAACCCAGAGGTTTTTAAATTCCCTGTAAAGTCGAATACTCTTGGTTTGACTGAATTCTTCGTAGTTAACGGAAGCATTGTTGGTGACCCTGATATTATTTTCGAACAACTCAGCCAACACTGGAATCGAAAACCCTATCAATACATAACCAATGCTGAAATCCAGATACCTATCGGAAATTCATTTCATGGCCTACAAAATCAAGCAGGCAATAATTGTCCTGATAAAGTCTTATGACGATGGACTTGACAGGATTCGTTCATCATTTGTGAAATATTGTGGTAGAGAATTCCCAATGATTTGTTAAAAACTTTTCAATATATCTATCGAATATCGGACTAATTCAGCTGTATGGAAAACATCTCTTATCACTTTTATATACAAAACGAGGTCATGTTGTGAAAATGTTCAATGTACGTCAATTAATTTGACACCCGTGCTATAAAGAACCATGGAAATGACATGCGCAAACAGCTATTATCATTTTTACTTTCAAGTAGACTAATTAGCACTTCCCAACACGTGTTTATTATTAAATGCTCATGCCTCACATCACACCTGAAACTCCTTTTATCAAATTTCACGGAGAAGAGATGTTGTTCAGTCAGTGATAATTCTGTATTTCGATTTTCGTAAAGCTTTCGACACTGTCTCACACTAACGTCTTCTTCTGAAATTCTCTTCATTTGGCATACGTAATCCCCTTTTATCTTGGCTCACATCGTTTTGAGAACTTAGCCGAATCGTCCACTATGGATCTTGCATGTCAAATTTAACTTTGTCTTAATACATCGGATTGTTAACAATAATTCCTAGTCTTTTTGGGTACGCAATAAGGAAAATAATCAAGCAACTGCGAGAAAGTACGTAAACGTACGCAAAAATATTTTGATTGTTCGCTACTCAACCATGTGGACGAGACAGTAAGTGAACCTCCGTTGTAGTAAAATTACAACCCGGTTCAGAAGTCTCCTTTATGATTTCTTTTCCGAGAGTGGATTTTGTTACATGTTGAATATCAATGTGTATATTAATGATTTATATAAACCAGGCCCATCGTCCATCTAATTCATTGAAATGCAGAGTGTGAGCTTCTTAATATGCACGTTTATTTTCTTTTTTAGTCTTTCTATTCTACTTGATATATATAGTCTGCTTATGTTCATATTCATAAAAATTACTGTTCTGATTATCTTCATTGGTCCCTCGACATAATATATACTCCTTTTGCTTTTGCTTTTCCTTATGAACAAATTTTATTCCCAAACATGAAATGGTTTCTTCACAAATGTATAGAACGACTGGTGGCCAGTTTTGAGTCAGGCAGGAAATATTCTCAACTATTTGAAAATGTTTTCAATCAAACACCCCACTGATATCACCGTTTACGTTCGATGATATTCATATGAACTTCAGTGAATTCATGAATACATTCAAGGTCTTCAGATAAACATACGACATTTTTTAAAAAAGCTACTTAATACAAACTAAAATAATCATAGTATCAATTAGTTTAAATTTTCTATAAGCTCGGTTTCCTCAAGCTGTTAGTTCACCTTCGTTATATGTTGAAATAGTAAATATTTCTTAGGAAACTGGACTAAATTATTTTCCCGCCCTATTCTTCCTGTATATGCTTAAATAACGAATCAAGGTAAATGATTTAAACCTGAACGCAATTTATAAGACTTCTGTCCTTCGTGAATGTGTTACGGAAATTTGCTAAATGACAGTTCTGTTAGTTGTCGTATTACAGATGTCTATGAAAATTTTATAGAAAGCACCTAATTGAATATTACATTACTTCGAATTGCGACTCATACGATCCATAATTTTTTATATCTGAACATTCATCATAGATGATAAATTTGAACTTAAAATTTTAACCCTGTCAATAGAGATCAGTTTAACACTCATATGCTGACAAATCTCGAAGATAACATAACCTATGGAACCAGCAAAACGTGATAGTTTTGAATATGCGTTGAGTAGGTCGAAGATTAATGCTGGTTCGAGATTCTATGCATAGTATTAGTCAAATAATACCTATAAATAAAATGTACATTTGCAGCATGTGGTACGAATATAGCTTGAGAACGCTCTTCACGTTGAAGTGCATCAGAAAACGCAATTCAATCTTCAAATGTTGTTTTTTCCTTAGAAACAATGAATTTGAATAGGGTTTTGTTGATTAAATCCTTTCAGTGTATAAGAGTTTATCCTGTTGATTGCTCCTACATAGCGTTAAAAATATTCGTGATTATCATTCTGAGGTAAATCAGCTTAAAGTTCAGTTGAAGTACTTACCTGTAGTGTAAAATGGAATTTAACTTGTCGTTCTTTTGAAATGGTGATGTCAGTATAGGATTGGATATACGCGCTATATAGCGGATAGTTTCAATTTAAGTTTTGCATTCGTTGGGTGCAGAATCGGTGGTGTACAGATGCAGCCTTGCATCGTCTCTTGACTGATGCAACACAATCACCACTATGTGGACTATATGAGCATGATATTGACTATTACGCGCTAATCAAATAATGTAGACTACTTTATACATGATCAATATCACACACCGAAACTTGAGTAAACTATCGTGAGGTTAGACACAGGTGTATACAGCTTAAGTACTTAAATAGGTATCACCAATAACAGAGAAATACGGTCATTGTCTATCGTGAATCAACGAAAACGTGAAAATGAAACCATTACATTTTAATCAATTGGCCTACATATGGCGAATTCACCATATCAAGCGACTGACCAGGTGTTGAGATGATTTATAGTTTTCAACGACTCTGCAGATGACTCCAGTTTTTGATGAAACAATATTTGTGATAAATTGTTCTGCACAATCAAAGGTTCAATTAAAATGGAGTATTTTATCAGCAAACTCCTACAATGATAACGTGTTTGTATAGAGCAACTCTCGCAATAACAAAAAGTGGTTTGACGTATACTACTAACAGACGATAGGTTGAAATGCGTTTGCTTCTTTGACGGGTTTCTGTTTGAAAATCTAAAGAACTAAAGTCCATCTACTTGCTCCATCTGTATATGTTAGCTCAGAATATCATTGTGATTCACAGAAAGTTTGCATGTGGTGTTACACCTTCGCTGTCACACAAACTCTTTTTATCCATGTTAAGTCATTACTTTTGAACTGTACAACTCCGATGCAATTTAATAATTGACTCAACTGACCGAATTTACCACAACTCAGTTCAGATAATATATTCTATTTATATTCAAAATTCCATACATAAAGGTTGACAGAATCTACGTTCATATCATTTCTATTAATAAACTTGTTTGTTGATAACTTTCACTTTGTTGAGCAGTTGACGTGTTGTGAAGTCAATACTCACTCGATTTCACGTTATGCGACCGATTAATCTCTCGGAACCACGTAGATAAAGTATCATCACGAACATTGAAGAACATGTCTGTGGTACGAGGCGAATGCGTAATTGATTTTGTGTAATACGCTGAATGTACTGCTGAATTTAACGTTGGTAAAATATTACATCGAACATTGATGACCATCTATTACTTGAAATATATTTGTTAGATATATGTAGAGACTGTTCAACTCATAAAGCCTCACCAATGACAAGATTCAGGTACTACACTCTAGAAGATTCAAGATCACTGTATATGTTTTGATGTCCTTGTATGAATCTACAGATTAGTGTTCACTCGTGATCACGAAGAGCAGCATGCCTACTTTCCAATCAATAGATCAGGTGGTTGCAGTCTGACGGTTCACATAACCAACTTCGCGCGATCTTCAATATTACGTTACACTCATGAACTTCCAGTAGTGAGCACTAAATATTGATGAATTTTAATTCTACACAAACTATCGGATTTATCGATCACCACGATTTGTTTTATTTAACGGTCTCTGATACTGACAAATTATACATCAGTGTGAATCCATGATTCAGATGTGAATTTCAAAAAGCTAGTGAAAAACTAATCCAATCATGTATCTTTGAATAACTTACTAATAGAACAGAGTATATTACCACTCCAACCAGTCATATACAGGTGTGCTTTTATACTTTGTTTTACATTGAGATTGTGAGTTACACTCAATCACGTGATCGTGAATGCGATCAGCCTCATAATGTCTATAAAACGCTGAGTACAAGGTTCAGCGGATTACATGCGGTGAACGAGTGAGACAATAATGCATGACAGAATTGAGAAGTAAAACCAACAGCCATTCTGGATAGCTAACATGAATTTGCTAGTCACACGCCCACACACACAAGTAGATGAACAAACAGGTTTCGGATCAAGAATGAAGTTAAGTTGTTATACAGTTAAAGTGTATTATATACAACAACTGTCGTTTTCTTGTACATAAATAACGTATCGGTATTATATGAAGGAAACATCTTTTTGAAATTAGAAAGCGTTGTACGGATGTTGTGTTTATTCATGTCACTCCTCAGTGATTTTCATTAAAGATCTCACAGGTGGTTAAACTTTTCTATGTTATAATTTGTGAAACGTGTGTAATCTTCGGACGTTGTATCTAATATCCCACAATTTAAACAGTTCACTCTGATGAATTCGCTTCATTGAGAAAATCATTTTCATCAGCATGTTGAATGAATAATATCTTACCGCAGTATGTTCGAGTACTATTCACAATAGGCGAAATCCACAGTTTGGTTAATGGAAATCACCGAAGAAATGTAATGGTAGTTAATAAAATAATCTGAAACTGAAGCCACTTTTCACACGGATTGTATTCCATTTCGAGAAATAACAGTCGGATGTGTAAAGATAAACCAGATAGATATCTAGTTCCAGTGATGATTTCAGATTTCTGTAGAGACTAGGGAGTGATATTTGTATGAATGCGTCCCGTTTTAAATAAATGAAGTTGTTTCGATCTTAACTTTATGTTTGCTTAACTACACAGAGAGGTGCTCACAGGCCAAAAAAACAAACTATCAGAATATATCTACCAACTCAACATACTACGCAGAAGCAGTTGAAATGACGGATACAATGTGAAGTGCCTTGTCTAGATAATTTATTTTTCAGCGCCAAAATGATCGTTGAACGTTTAAAAAACACAGATTTCGGTTTACATGCAGTAAAACGTCTTTAAGTTCATCTACGCAGCTTTGATCTTAGGATATTAATAGGTGTGTTGACTCTAAATTTCAAGCATCCATACAGAAGCGTTTTGTCAGACGTCAGGCATTCTTTATGCTCTTTATTATTGGTTATATTTTCATTTTAAAAATTTTTTCCGGACAGTAGATTTTTTCAGTGCCGTGTACAGTGCCTTTGTTCCATCTTCAACTGGTTCTTGAGACCTCATGGTATTGATCCTGTGGTGAATTTTCATGATCATGTTCGTTTTGTATTGTGGAAAACCGAAGATATTATAATTTGTATAGTGTCGCGTTCAGCTTGTCTTCTTTTTGATGTTTCTTCCTAATGATTCCCCTCAACTCATTGTAAGTAGGACGCTTAGATAGGCAAAAAAGCCACTATGGTCAATACCAATCATAAACATATCGTCCATTTATCGTCAGTAAACTGGAGACATGTGAATCCGTTGTGCCGGTTTAATGTGTTCTACTTAATGGAGAAAAAATGTCAGCGAATATGTGACCGTAGTGTGAACACATTGCGACATTGCAACACATCTATTTGTCCATGAATTGCTTGATTGAATTTGAAATCAAATTCCATAGTGAAATTTAGTGACGTTTCAGTGATGATCGCCAAAAAGGAGGCAGTCTCTATTTCTAGTTCTCTCATTTGTTCACACATATATTCCACATTCTCTCTGAGTGTGGCATTTGTGAACAGTGACGGTACGTATGAGTATATCATCATTTGATATTTAATCATCTTTTGTGTATTCTATTACCAGAATATGGAGTCACTGTGTGTATCAGATCCGAAATATAGATGCATTACACCATACTATTTATTAATAGAATGTAGTATTGTGTTTTTAAAATATTGTAACGTTTTCATTATTTCAATCACCAAGTGATGTTTGGTAGACTACATCTGAACACCTAAATGCACTGAGAGGCTGTTTCATTCCAGTATAAGAAGACACAGCATAGCCTACCTTTTATTGTGCAACTGGACACTCAATCCGTGTTTAGATTGAACGCTCAACCTATAGAACTGTGGAATGAGTCAAACGGTAATAATGTCCAACTTCATCAACTAAAATGTGATGAATAAACTACCGATTTGCAGAGTAGTATTACTCTTTCATACATGGCGTGATTGGACTCCATGTGTCACTGTTTCTCACTAGAACTACAGGTATTACATAGTGAAGATTGAAGCCAGTGAGGACATGGTCATCATAAGTACAGGTACTGAATGTGTAGCTGTGCATTTATACAGATGACGAGTTCTGAACTTAGAGAAAACGGATTTGGAGCGCTTCCATCTATTTAACGGTGGTGTAGATGATATATCATCCTGGTCTCTATTTTGTAATCGTTAATAATTGAAATGATTTCTGTTGGTTTTTATGACTACCAAAACTCTATTTAGTGTTTGTTTGCGACGAACATTGACTGACTTTGGTAGATATTTACGTCTTATTTGGGTATGATGGAAGTTAGAGCAAGTGCATAGTGGCGGGTGGGCACTGGTGACCGTGAGGGTATTTAGAATAGTTGAACAATTCAGTGAGATTAGCTGAGCCATTCCTGTATGTTATACTATGTAAATGTTATTGCAATATTAGTTGCAGCTTCACAAACTGTCATCGGACATTACTTAATCATTTATTTGGTTAGACGAGTCATGCACGGTGTAGTGGTACATAAATCCTCAAAATCAATAGCTGCGTAAGTCTTAGATATTTGATGCTGGCCACAATAATTTTAATAGCACCACCTAGCTGAAGACGCAGAGTCATGCATCCGAACTAGATCACGAGTGAGTACCTCGTGCTCAAAATCTTCTACAACCGCTAGTCATCTTAGACCAGTAACTTGTCTATATGTCAATAGTCTATCGAAAATATATCATGGAAACTGTTCACATCTGACTTCTGATTTTACTAATTCCGCATGTTTCAATTGTCTAAGATGTTTCTGATTAAGGTCATGTTGAACTACATTTACTTGTAATATCTTCAAGGTCTGAAAACATTTATACTTGGTTATAAACTAATCTGCTTTTAATTACATTAGAATGAACAACAATGCAAATGATGAGTACATTCTTAAGAGTATTTGAGGAAAATGCTCATACAAACCGGAAATAGTTATCCAGCCAAAATTTGCTAGCTGTACAATCGCAGTTACGATTCCTGTTCAGTAATAATCGGCTGTCGCTTTGAGTTTGAATACACTCATGGAGAATATTTCTAAAGATTATGGAACAAATAGGTTTGCCGGTGTACGGATATAACTACAAACTTGCTTACCGATACGATATAGTTGAGTTATATCTGCAAGTGTTAAGACGTGTATCAGTTTTCCGTGAAAGTATGCTTTAATTGTATTAAGTGGTAATTGTATTTGTTGTCGATCTACTGATGTGTATGAAGAATTCATAGAAAATACGTTGAATCATTCTACACAAGTGAACGTCATATTACGGACAACTTGATATCTTTGAACAAATACTGTAGAAGACCAATTTGATAAAAGTATTTTGACCGTGAATATCAGCTAAAATTCTTTTATATTCTAACAAATCCAGAATACTCAGGTCCTGGTAGACACCAGCAAAACTTGGTCCATCTGATTGTGGATTGAGTAGATAAAACAATATTGAAGACCTTTTACTCTAAACATTGAATGAAATATATTATATCAAATACTTCTAAACGCAGTATGTCGTACTAAAGTACATTCAAATGGCTTCTCAGTACAATCTTCAAATGTAGTTTTCCAAGATCATTTAAGTTGAATAAAGTGAATTTGATTGAATCGCCTAGCTACATGTGTATCCTACGTGTTTAATCTTTGTTGAAATCAGATGTCATCACCACCATTATATTCTCATTTGGATGTGTCGTCACTCATCTTCACGAGCAGTTTCAAAGTTCCAAAAACCACATGGGTAATCACACTGATCGGTCAGTGCGTCTGGACTGTTTTCATGTTTGTTTGCTCCTCAATGCTCATTCCAGTCAATAACTCGTCCAAAGATAATCCTGTTGTATCACACACCTTAACATTTCTCCAGTCTCATTAAGAATAATAGGGCCATCTTGTAAACTTTATTAAAAACGGTAATCAAACAATCCAGTCAGCTTATTTGTATGTTGGATTTGTTCACATCCACTGCAGTGTAATTATATCATGTTTCATATATTTGATAAACTTGAAATGAAATTTTGTATTTAAATTTTATTGTCAGCCTTCAATATGTACTGCAATGACTTATCAACATGAGGCAACTCACTAAATACATTTTCAGAGCGAGATTCTAATTAAACTGCGTGATAAAGCTTGTCCAAGTTAGATTGTAGAAACCAAATGCAGTACCAAATACCACAATCTGAGTCATTAGTTTTTTGTTAAATCTGTAGAATTATGGTATAGGTCGGTTATAGTATCACGACAGGAATAGACGTAATACAGAAATTGTCGACTTTAAATAGACGTTACTTCACTATTTACACTAACTCATTCGATCATGAACATCAGCGCGATGACGTCCGGCATGGTTGGAGAAATAACATGAGCAGGGTCAAATACATTATATTTGATGAAATAGCAATCAACATGTTATGAAGGCTGATCACAGTTTCACAACGGCTTGTTATACTTAACTGGTTCTATCAGTGAAATGATTTACAGCAGTGTGAATTTATAGATTACAGGCAGATTTCTATAAGCTGATGAAACAATAATTGAGTAATGAACATTTGCATAAGTTAGCCATTGTGTTGAATATATACTATCTCTTCAGGCAATCACATATAGGTTTGCTTTTTACTTTCATCTTACAATGGGATAATGAGTTTCATCTAATCATTTTATCCCAAATGACTGTTGGAACTGAAACAAAAAGATCAGCTGATTATTTACAGTGGATATTAATGCATGAGTCATTATGAAATAATATTAGTGGTGCATTTATAAAGACTAGAATGAAGTTATTAGTTTCACACACACTGGCACATGTAGATTAAATACTAACTATAAGATGAAGGACAACTTTAACTTGTGACCTAATTAACATATATCGAGGAAAGCAAATGTTATTTTCATATGCATCACATTACAGACTGGTCTCAATTAAAAGTTTATTCATAACCACAACGTGGTGTACTTGTCTTTTGTTAAGTTATGCGTCTCCATAGACATTCGCATCAAAGATCTCACAGGTGTTCAAACTTGAGACGGTCAGATTTCATGAAAAGCGTCCGACCTCTAGACTTCTGACATGGTATTTAACAATTTGTCCGGTTACCTGAAGTCAGTTTGCGACATTCATATAATCGAAAATAAAATCTTAAACTGAGAATCAACTGCATGGTTTCGCTTGTAGAGATTGGTGTCACAATTTGGTAGAAATACTCGTGGAATGCATCAATAGCTTCTCTAATGTGTATTCATAGTTTCGCTTACAAACTTTGTTTTAAGACATCAGAAATTTGAAGTGGTCGTTAGTTACGGCGGAATCCACACTTTAACTGATGGATATCACCGAATAAATAAAATGTTAGCAAACGATGTATTTCGTAACTGAAGGCAGTGTTCAGGTTGACTGTCATTCATTATGAGAAACAACAAAAAGTATTATAAACATATATCAGTTAAACGTGTTGTTCAAGCGTGAGTGTCTGATTACTCTATAAACTGATTAGTGGTGTTTACATGAATGCGTCAATGATTCTAATTCGAATGCAACTTTTTCTTGGGTATACAAGGTAGTTGTGGTTATTTGATTCAATAGCGTTTTATTCATGATCACTAGAGAATGATTGGAGGAAGCAATGATATACGGAAATTGAGCATTTATTGAGTAAGAATATTTATTGTCTTTGGGCCATAACTACACAATCCTCAAAGCTTAACACGAGACAGTTGAGAAAACAGATATTCAATATTTAACACGAAGTAACTCTCAACGATGGAGAAGGTGGGAACAACAAATTGAGTTGATTCGAATTGGTCGGATGGTATGGCTCGGCCATGCAGGTGTGGTCACTGTTAAATGTTATTTTATATCTTTTATTAGTAATAAATAAACTGTTCTTTCCGCAAACTAAACTTGTTCTTCATCATATATTGATAATTGGTACAGTACGATGAGACAGTGTAGATAATTATGTGACTTCCACGTAAGATCCTATATATTATGCAGTTTCATCATGACAAATCAACAAGTTCGTTGCTAGTTCTGTTATTCGAGCATTACTTATATCATAGTAGAGCATAATTCCACATTCGTAAGCCCGACTAAGGAAACGCAACGTAATACAATTGATCCTTATTTTCATTTCAGCTTTCTCGATCGACTTTTATTCATGTGAATCCATTATTCTAATAGCCTTCTGATTAATGCTTACATGTATTATCGTCATGTTATATTGATTAGTACTTATAACATACCAGCTCAGTCGACATTAATAACTGATCATCTATATTATTTATGAGCTAAGTTGGTTTATTAACAAGTTTTAATAGCATTTAAATGCTTCAGTGAAATAAATTTGTTCAAGCATCAGGCTTTAGAAAATATGAACTGTGAATGACGTAAACATATATTGATTAGCAACGTAAGCAAGATCTGAATGGTTAACAGTACCTAATTCTTCATATTCGCTATTCACTTAACATTCAAATTTGTATTAAATTATGAACTGTCGCGTAATATCTTTTTTTCCGACCACTACCTACCTAGATTCAAAATGCTGAGTTCATTAGGCAAACAGAGGATACGAATGCTAGAAATTTACGGTAAGTTTGAACTGTAAATTTCTTGCTATCTTTGATCTCATTTAGACTATTCATCAGGCAATGCTAAATATTCGGTTTCAATAAATTTTGGATTTATAAAAATTCAGTCTACAATGCTGTGTTCTTTCAGGAATTTAATGAACAGTACCTCGTATATAATCCAGATTCGATCTACTGTAAAATTCAAGTTTTTATTAGTTGGAAGCAAAAATAGCCAACGCGAGTTTTAGCTTTTTCCCTTTCCTGGTTATTTACTATGTCTTTTGCACTTGGTAACTTACACAAGTTTTTCCTTCAAACTGGTTGTATATATTTCATACGAGCTACTTTCAAGACGTTTCGGAAGAAATATTTATTACTTTTATATTGCAAGACACAATTCAGAAAAGCTGTGTTGTTCAAAGTCATTTCTTAGTTCCAGTTGCTTTCGCAACATATTTGTAAATGTCACTAGGCTAAATGCCAGAACGTCTTATGGATATTTCATTACTCGTCATATTCCCAGCTAAAGCTCCACAAGTTGTCCTTACTTAAACTTTATTTTTCTGACCATGTATATAACGTTCCAATTGTTATATACCTCAAAAACCTGCATGTAAACCAGGCCCTCACCCACGTTGCACTTTATGTCTTTTAAATTAGAAAATCTTATGAATCGCCGTTAACATTTATCAAGAAACTCATTCATATTCGTTGTTGCTATACGTATCTGTGTTTATAAATTGGTCTACAATATTGCCAGCCTAAAAAGTCTAACATAGTTTAGATAACCAAGTTAAACATTTAGGTACTATCAACTAGTATAATAACTAAACTCTCGGGTATTTTGTGGCTAAGCAAACGCTTGAAATCAAAATTCCGGGATCTACTAGTAAATTCCACACCAGACGAATTGAAATTTATAAAGTAATCAAGCAATTCGGATCCTTTAACGCCACGAACGTTTGCTATTTCATAGGCAAAGAAAACAACAATACATATTTTCAACTGGCTAATACTCAATCAACATTATAATTAGTTAAAGATAATGGTTTCAGGATATCGTCATCAAGCATTGTCATGACATGACAATCGTATAATATGATTGATAAAATTGATGAAACTGTTAACAAAATCAGTCAACAAACAGACTTGAAATTATCACTAAATGGTGTTGTTTTCGCGTTATCTTCATTCACTGAAGATGGTTACATTATGTTTCTCTATTGGTTGCTCATTCAGTATATATCTTAAAATTGTCAGCTTAAATGAAGGTTGAGCGACACTTTCATGCATGCAAATCATCAGTATTGGAAGGAGAGATCATAATAAATGTACCATTTCTCATATCCCAATGAGTGGAAGAATTGCATCATTGACGTTTCATGAATGAATGTGGGCAATTTCTTTGCAGAGTAAATAAGTAATCAAAATTCAACCGACGGAGATATAGCTTTGTAAGCAACAGTCCAATAAAAGATGAATTGTGTTGATGTACGCATCAAGACCTACTGTGATTCCTTGTAATCTTGTCACTTACTTCTCGGCATAAATAACAAACATTCTCGGAACCACCCGACTGACACTTGCATGCCTCGATTGCAGATATGGATTTTACGTCCACGTATGTGTTTTGCTCGTTCCAGTTATTGAAGTACGGACTATCGATATTCGCAAATCAAAAACCCAAGTAAGCAAGACAACCAAAACTGCAAATCAGGTACCAAGTTTATACGCAATTCACTAATAATCGACCAAAGTCGTTCTAACAACAATAATTATAACGATTACAAAACAAACCTTCAATTTTGTAGGTTCCCGGAGCAAAACTCTCAAATACCAAACCAAAGATAAAGAGAACACCAAATTACCAAACCAAAATGTCCGAAATAATAATACAAACAAACAAGTTCAAAAGTTAAGTAAAACAATTACATCCAAAAACACAGTAAATTAAAAATGTACAATAAAAGGTTTTAATCCGCCAAATTTCTTCAGTTCTCCCATAACAATGGACACGTTGAAATTTGAGTAATTTTTTGATTGTGTTCCGATCTGAATAACACGATGAATGGGATAGTGAAGGACACAACAGGTTAAAGATAAATCTCAATGAACCGCAGAACTTAAAATTAATACTTATGATTTGTTACTTGATACTTTTGTCTGAACTCTTATTGCTATTGTTCTTTCCATAGAAGGAATACCACTTCATGTTGTTCATTGTTTATGGAAGAAAAGAAACCAAGTGGATGATGTCAATATAATGTTGTGAAGGGTCAGCTGCCTACTAATACGTAAGGCAATATATCACTATTTGATTAAAGTGAGTTCTATCGGAACATGAAGGTTTGAAGCGAGAGAAAAGCATGTCTGATGCCATAAATGAATGAATTAACAAAAGTAAATAGTTCTGTTTACCAGCAGTCTCAGTTTGAACATTCTAGAGTGAATTTGTGATGTTTATAATATTTGCTGAGTCTTGCGCTTAACTAACAGCATCATTCTACAATCAATGTAATCGGTTCATATTTGTTTACAGTTCACTGTCATGATACACCATATCATTTGTAACTACTATAGTATGCGTTTGATAGTTTTAGCCACTGAATATCAGTGCAGATGAATTGAAGGTAAATCAGAGCAGTTGAGCTTCAGAATATATAACTGTCAGATTTCGCTTCTCAGTATGACATTGTGCTGTCAACGACGAAATTATGAATTTGCTATTTCAAAAATATTAGAGAAGCGTGTATTTGTTAAAATGTTATTGCTTATTGTGTCTTAGCTTATAATAAACTACCACAGAATAGTTCATTGCATCATACACATCAGACGTGTGTTATGCGTTCGGGACTCATATCTCAATTCGTAACATGAAATAAACATTATTCATCACCTCATCACACGTGTTCGCCCCGGGTACTGTAGATAAGATAATTATATTAAACGTCAAGCATTAATGATGAGACATGAATTATCGCATTTTTTCAACGTTTGTAATAACACTGCATTTATTGATTTACTCAATTAAACCGTTTTCACAAATTCTATAATCAAATCTTGCATACAAAATATCCCCTTGATATTCTGATACATTGTAGCTCAACTGCAATATTTTGCGCTGATACAGCGTAAGGATCTATACAAGTTGTATTTTCACAGTTTAACATTGTGATACTTTCAATGAACTTAAATTTGACCATAAGCTCAAGTTCAACATCAATCACATAAAATGAGTGCATACGATCTCATTTTTAGATGGTAAGCTAAAGGTCATTCAATCAGCACACTCACATGATGTAATTCATTTAATGACTTGCCATATTATGTCATACACGAACTAGTGCAGTCGTTTATTTTGGAAATCATAATGTTCTTGTGTATAGTTACACTACGAAAATCTACATAATTATAATCATCCGAATAAACGTTTCCTCAATAATGTGACATGTAATTGTCGAGATGTACTGGATAGCTTACTAGTTTGTTGAATAAGTAGGACCTAGTTTATTTTTGTGAGCCAATTATACTCAACACCATTTCAGGTTTTGAATTACCAAGAAGATTACTAACTGTTATGAATTGATGATAAAAAACATGACGCTGAACAACAGTCAAAGTCAGTTCAATAACTTCTCTCAACTGAGCTCCAATGGTGTTTGAGATTTGTCATAGTATGGAATGCATGCATGTTTGAAATGTGTGGAATACCTGTTCAAGTACAATCATTTATAGTGTCGATATGTGTCACCTGGCTTTTAGATGATAGGTGGCGTTAGACAATTGAGATTGAATGATGGACCGGTGAATCTCGGTAATATGCATTCTTCGAATATCCACCTACCGAGTCTACAGAATGAAATTTAATGTTAGTGGAGAAGGCACAATCTACTAACTTATACGTTATTGTTTGGTTAAAATATTTGATAATAAGTTCCAAGTGTATCGCAATGCACCGTTGGTGGAGATCATGTTGTTTGTACAAAGTTAGTTAGACTTGCTACAGCCTAAACTAAAAATGAGATTCCAAACATTTGAAGAAACTGTTTCTATCGATATTTCTTCACTTGTACTTCACTTTGATTGTGTTATATTGGAATCAACGTTCTTCAGTGACGAGCGATTCAACCACACACTTTTGATTCACCATTTTTGCTGTTGTTGTGATAGATAATCCTAGGCTACACGTTTATGGATGACCATGAACTCAATGTACACATTTGCTTTGGTACAGACGAGAGTGAGAATAATTAGCTCTTTCTCTCGAAATGCGGTCTCTTAGCCACGTGTATGCAGCCAGTATCAGGGAAGTTCTACTCTCTGCCTTCTCGACACGGAACGTTCTTCATGAAATTCGAACGTTCGATTCCGTTATCAGTTTGCTGGATACCGAGGATCCATTCGGATAAGTTGTATAATCGTGAGTCTAGACCAATGATAATTACCACTGGATTTTTTTTCATTATTAACCCTCTACTCACTGCTAAGTTTATTTGAAACTATCAAGTGGAACTTTATTAATAATACTTCATAAATAATTAGGTTAATTAAAGTTGCTGCTACTATGATTTACTGAAGGAAGATGTCTTGATCAAATTTTGTGAACGAAACTACTGTTTCATATTAGAGAAGCTGATGATGAATTTTATCAGCATTTCGACGAAATAAACACGCCAGTCCGTACAAACTAAGTCGTACAGTTCATCGTCATTTAAAAGTTTTATTATCCATTCTTTTTTAATTCAAAACTGACTGAAGGTAACCATGAAAATAGTCTGATGTCGGTTCAGAAGTTCAGAGGTTAGAAGGCTTCCACAACATCTGACATTTTAAAAACTAACCATCGGTGAGGTTTTTGATGCCAAACTCTGAGAAGTCGTATCATCGAACTAAACAGCCAACATACGCGTTGAAGTTTCGAGTGGTTGTTTCAATCAGATAACTCGATAATGTGTGTTATTGAAAAATAACATTTGCTGTACTCAAATTTTTTTGATTGCATCACAAGATAATGCAATATATGTGGATGTCACTAGTAACCTCATGTTTGCTTTATTCAATTGAGATTTGTATTATTTTATTTACGTCACGTTCACTGTATCTAATAATCTGATCTTTGTGTTCGTGTCAAAAACAACCATTCTGAATCTGATCAGATTTGTGATAACTTGATTGGATGAAACTAACAGTCTCCTTCAAAAGTAAAAGTATAAAAGCAAATGGGTATGTGATCCATTTAATTGACGTAATCTAAAATGTAAGTTATTCAAAGATTCAGCATTCACATAATGTTTCAGCAGCTTTTTGAAATTTACATGTAAAATATGAACTACTGCTGATGTACAATTTGTCACTAATATAAACATTTTTATATAACAAAATGTCATTTTCGTTAGGAAAAATTCATCATTACTGGTGGAGTTCGCCACTGAAAGTGGATTAGTGTAGTGTAATGTTGAGAAACGACTGAAGTTAGTATTTTGTACTGTGAGAGGCCAAACTGATTATCTTAACTTTAAAGACATAACATGATTCTTGAACTAGTCAAGGTTTACCACTGCTCTGGAGGTTCATACCGGGACAACAAGTCAAATCTACTGAACTTGAATCGCGCACAGATGTAACCTGAACCTTGTCTTTGATGAAAAATTATGAGTTGAACAATCTCCGCATATATTTACCAAATATTCTATGAGTAGTAAAAGCTGTTCAATATACATTACGATGCATTATCAAACTTCATTTCAGGAATTCACTCGATGCATTAGGCAAAATGGAATCGGTATTCACCATATGAAACAGGAATTTAAATATTCGACCAAGTGAACCTGGTCAACAAAATACTTAAATAACACATGAGATATGTAGGTTGATTCTCTCGTGGGGTTCATGGAATAGTGGAAAGTTAACATACGATGAAAAAGTTCCGTCAATCTTAATTATATTCTGTGCTAACATATACAGATGGAGCACTAAGATCGGTTTGAGCCTTTAGATTTAAAATAAAGAAAAGTCAAACAATCAACCATTTTTCAATATATTGATCTTGACTAACATATATCAGACGATATGTTGTTATTTTGATGATTGCTCAATCCAAACACATGTTATGGTTATGAGAGTCTGCTTTGTGTATAGAACACCGTTTCCGTATCTCACGTTGTCAGTATAAAGCATCAAACCATCCGCGATGTTCTGTGAATATCTCACTCTATACGCACAATAGTCTCTAAACTGCACGTTTGTTAAAATTTTATTTTGCCATACAGACAAATACATCAGATTAATTAGAAGCTGAACCACCTACGAATGATGATCAAAAATACATCTGTTTTTGTTTTAATATTCACAACTCTACTGCTGAATACTCGCGACGGTATGGAGGGAAAATCATCATACAAAACCTACTTAAATCGAAGTGGGTTATTCAACAAAACCCTTTTCAATTTCACTGATACTAAAAACAAAACTGTATTTGAAGGCTGGATAGAGTATTCAGATAAAGTTCAACGATCTAAAGCCACGCTTGTACCACTTTATGGACAGGTAAATGTAATTTGTATATGCAATTTAACTGACACCATGTTTAGAACAACCAATCAGCCATTTTCTTCTATCTACTCAACTCAGGACCAAATGGATCGAGTTTTGCTGGCGTCCACAAGATAATTTTTGATCCGGTTTGGCCAGTATATGACGGTGTTGTAATTGATCTACATAGACAAGGTCTAGATTTCAATTTCAAACTGATCTTCTATGGAAACTGTGAGGATGTACAAAATTGCGTATCATATGAGTCAAACTTCAAAGTAATGTGAAATTCAGTTATGTAGAGTCATACAATGTGTTTTCTATGAAATCTTTACAGACATCTGGCGAACGACAACGAATAGAACTACCATTTAGCAAATTTACGCAACACAATCAGGGAAGACAGATATCTAATCGATTGCCGCCAAGTTTAAACCAAGTATCTCAAATCGGAATACAAGCATATACAGGTAGAGATGGGACTAAACAGCAAAATGGTGTAGGTTCCATCGAAATATTCACTATTTCAATATATAATGAAGCTCGATAGCTAGTTTACATAAACCGAATTTATAGGGAATTTCGACTACTTGATATGAAGCACTTATTGATACTATGATAATTTTCGTTTATTTCAAATAACTTTGTCAATAAATATCACATATCCACCTATGAGTATTGAATGATTTCACGGGTTTCTTATAGTTCACACGAGCGTCATTGAAGGTAAACTGTGATGTAACTCAGGTGGCTGAATAGAAATGCATTCAAATAGTTGAGAATATTTCCTGCTTACCTCGGGGTAACAATCGAGCACCAAAATATTTGGTGATAATTAAAAACACGATATTCAATGATGAGATCTCTTTTGAAGGGACTTATTATCAAGTTGTATATTTGTATGTAGATATGAAGATATTTTCACTAAATGTACTGGCTTCGTGATGAATAATTGAAATAATGTAATAGTGAGGTTATAATACTAGATCACGTAATATGAATAGAAACAACAGACCTAATAATTTATCATCGAGCCATCACGTGAATAAACAATGATGATTAACATGTGTATGTAAATAGAGGTACACTTATACAATATTTCACACTTATATATACTACTGCTTATTGTCTTTATTTCATCATAAATACTGTGAATGAATGATTTTCCTTAACGAAATCCTAGACGTTGTTGTCTTTCATTCCCCAAGTGCATTCACTGACCAACGGTCAGTTGATCTGGAAATCATTACAATGATTTTCATTGTTAGACAAGCACAAGAAACAATAACCAGCGTGCATTAGTGTGTGTGGGAGATAGATAGCGGTTTGAGATCATAGTGGAAATAAAGCATGATTTAATCGAATGTAATAATCTTGACAATAATGTGAAACAAAAATGTTATTAGTGATAAGTAATAATCATAGTTGTCTTTATCAAATTAATTTTCTTCTCCAACATTTAGCCTCCTGAATTCCAAAGTACATCTTACAGTATAAGATATCAACAATATCAAAGGTGAATGTATAGGTGTAGACTGATAAGAAACTGTATCTGACTACAATTCATATTATTGACTAGTCACAAATTGAATTTCCAATTATTACTATATTACTACAATGGAATTGGTAGTGCTAATAATAAGTCAAGAGTGAATCGACTATTCACATTTGTTTATGACACGATGAGTACATAGACGATACACACTATCACTTCTATTGATATAATGAAAAACCCAGTAGTAAAGTGTGACCCATTTTAAGTTGACTGAGTTTGTCGATTACCAAGAGATTAGTTTCGAACCACGTCGAAATGTTTTCAGGCACTTTGATCATTAAAGATACTATAGTTATTTGTAGAATAACAATACCTTAAACAGTCACATCTTTGATAATCCAAAAGTGCCAACACAGTGAAATCAGAAGTGAGAAGCTGGGAGGTTCAGTAGCTTGTTTGATGAGCTATGGACATACGGAGACGTGATGGACATAAGATGTCTAGCGGTTGTAGGGGACGTTGAGCACAGCCTACGCAATCGTGATCTAGTTCGGATGATTGAACGAGAACCTTCAGCTGACCAAGACTGATATGATCAGGATCAAATGTCGAAGACTTACAGATCTACTGAGTTCGCAGGTTTTTTCATCGCTACAACATGTATGGCTAAGAAAACCGAATAAATGACAAGGCAAGACCAAATAACAATTTGTGAAGTCATAACTAATACTGCAATTAAAAGTACTGAATATCACGTAGGCAGACGATATTTTATAATATACAGCGATCGTTCGGCTACACTGACTGAACTATTCAAATACAATAAATACTCTTACATGTTCTTACATGTTCTCACCCAAACTATGCGCTGGCTCTAATTTCCATGAAGCTCAAAATTGAAGTAACTACCAACTAATATCAGTTAATGTCAGTCGGTAACCACGAATAAATAATGTTTTACCAGTTACACCCTTTATTGTTAGCTAGACCACTGTTAAATAGATCGATGCACTCAAAAGACTAAACGTGAACAAAACACCTCTGTCTATACAATCACAATTTAGAGGCGATGCGCCCAGTGAAATATTTCGTCTAAAGTTACGCAGATTAATCTAAAGAGCTTCTAACGCAGGCGAACTACAATCAGTGTTTTCCACACATGCAATGATTATTCTGTTGTTGAAAAACATTTTCTGAACCAATCACTCCTTTCTGTATCTATCAATTCAACTGCTTCTGTGCAGCTTGTTGCGTAAATAGAGATGTTTTGGTGATATGTATATTCGGCTTGTGAGCACCTCTCATTGTGATTAAGCGAAGGTGTCGTTGAAAATGTTAACAGTTACACTTTAGCTCATTTATTTCAAATTTGAAACACAGTCAACATGGATCAACATTTTAGAACAATATATCGTGTTAACAATAGTCTACGTGATTCCGTGGTGCTGCGATATCTATAGACGTCTGAAACAATTGCTATTCCGATCAAGACACCAGGGCTTTACCACGGAAGATATATGTTTGGCCGCTCTTGTTAATTTGGCCAGGTTGAAGCTCAACTAGTTTTTAGTCAATTGACTGATATAATTCTGCGTATAACACTATTCTTGATTTGTAATTACATCAATCTCTCGCACCCCGTGCTGACCATTAATCATTATCTATTGCACATTGAAAACAGAAAGTTCAATGAAGGGATCTCTTTTCATCGAATCTATTTTCAAGCTGTTCAATCGTAAACATATTATGATGATCGCTTTTCCTCCAAGTACTAGTTTTGTGAAGAGATATGAACAAAAAATAAACAAAATGACGTAATCGACAGATTGTTACACTGGATTACGTAATATGGATAATAACAATAGACCTAAGAAGTTAGCAAGAAATCACAACGCGAACGTTGTAAGATTAATAAAATGTTGCCGTCAGTTTAAGAATAGCAGATACAACTACAGAAGCATTTTGACTAAAATGCGCAGACAGGATATCAACGAACCCAATAATGTTACGAATTCGATTATCAAGATATCACATCAAGAAAGAGTAACTGTTCATCTTAACAAAAATGACTTATTTGACAAGATCAATATTATCTTGAATAATCACCGAAAACTTCAGGAAGAGAATGACCAAGAGGATGTCATCAAATTATATAGATAGAACTAAACAGATCACTGACGAAGCTCAGATATCAACACGTGATTCCAACAAACATCGACGAAAGAATTTGTCCGCTAGTTACCCACTTACCTAGGTTATGCAGACTACGAACGTACATTTGAAATTCATTGGTGGAATGTATAAACTATTAGATGGAGTCGCTGTGGGTTCACCACCAGGTCACATTTTACTCGCCAAACTAGAAGGCACTCCACTAGTACTGACAAGTTTTCACTTTACTGCCGATATATGTACAATACGTTTATGGATCAGAATGTTTAGATCGACCTGATATATACTTAAGCGGTTCAACGAAGTTCGTCCTTCCATAAAATTCGTATTATACAACATCATATTTCGCATTTTTCTCTCTTTGCGCCTCTCTCTTATGCCATGTTGACTACATTTATTCTGACCGTTATTTGTCTCACAGTTTCATTTTACTTATAAATTCATTCACGTTGAGATTTCGTATCAGTCGGACCCACATGAACAGTTTTAGGCAATATTATGTGCCGTAATCTGCACGAATTATCTAAGCAAGTTATTTGGATAATTCATTTTGATAATCCGCTCAAACTGGAAGTCACGTAAATAAAAAAATACGAATCTCAATTGAATAAAGCAAACATGAGGTTACTAGTGACATCCACATATATTGTATTATCTTGTGATGCAATCAAAAATTTTGAGTAAAGCAAATATTATTTTTCAATAACACACATTATTGAGTTATCTGATTGAAACAACCACTCGAAACTTCAACGCGTATGTTGGCTGTTTAGTTCGATGATACGACTTCTCAGAGTTTGGCATCAAAATCCTCACCGATGGTTAGTTTTTAAAATGTCAGATGTTGTGGAAGCCTTCTAACCTCTGAACTTCTGAACCGACATCAGACTATTTTCATGGTTACCTTCAGTCAGTTTTGAATTAAAAAAGAATGGATAATAAAACTTCTAAATGACGATGAACTGTACGACTTAGTTTGTACGGACTGGCGTGTTTGTTTCGTCGAAATGCTGATAAAATTCATCATCAGCTTCTCTAATATGAAATAGTAGTTTCGTTCACAAAATTTGATCAAGACATCTTCCTTCAGTAAATCATAGTAGCAGCAACTTTAATTAACCTAATTATTTATGAAGTATTATTAATAAAGTTCGACTTGATAATTTCAAATAAACTAAGCAGTGTGTAGAGGGCTAATAATGAAAAAAACTCCAGTGGTAATTACCATTGGTCTAGACTCACGATTATACAACTTATCCGAATGGATCCTCGGTATCCAGCAAACTGATAACGGAATCGAACGTTCGAATTTCATGAAGAACGTTCCGTGTCGAGAAGGCAGAGAGTAGAACTTCCCTGATACTGGCTGCATACACGTGGCTAAGAGACCGCATTTCGAGAGAAAGAGCTAATTATTCTCACTCTCGTCTGTACCAAAGCAAATGTGTACATTGAGTTCATGGTCATCCATAAACGTGTAGCCTAGGATTATCTATCACAACAACAGCAAAAATGGTGAATCAAAAGTGTGTGGTTGAATCGCTCGTCACTGAAGAACGTTGATTCCAATATAACACAATCAAAGTGAAATACAAGTGAAGAAATATCGATAGAAACAGTTTCTCCAAATGTTTGGAATCTCATTTTTAGTTTAGGCTGTAGCAAGTCTGACTAACTTTGCACAAACAACATGATCTCCACCAACGGTGCATTGCGATACACTTGGAACTTATTATCAAATATTTTAACCAAACAATAACGTATAAGTTAGTAGATTGTGCCTTCTCCACTAACATTAAATTTCATTCTGTAGACTCGGTAGGTGGATATTCGAAGAATGCATATTACCGAGATTCACCGGTCCATCATTCAATCTCAATTGTCTAACGCCACCTATCATCTAAAAGCCAGGTGACACATATCGACACTATAAATGATGGTACTTGAACAGGTATTCCACACATTTCAAACATGCATGCATTCCATACTATGACAAATCTCAAACACCATTGGAGCTCAGTTGAGAGAAGTGATTGAACTGACTTTAAGTGTTGTTAAGCGTCATGTATTTTATCATCAATTCATAACAGTTAGTAATCTTCTTGGTAATTCAAAACTTGAAATGGTGTTGAGTATAATCGGCTCACAAAAATAAACTAGGTCCTACTTGTTCAACACAACCAGTAAGCTTTCCAGTACATCTCGACAATTACATGTCACATTATTGAGGAAACGTTTATTCGGATGATTATAATTATGTAGATTTTCGTAGTGTAACTATACACAAGACCATTATGATTTTCAGAATAAATGACTGCACTAGTTCGTGTATGACATAAAATGGCAAGTGATTAAATGAATTACATCATATGAGTGGGCTGATTGAATGACCTTTAGCTAACTGTCTAAAAATGAAATCGTATGCACTCATTTTATGTGAATGATGTTGAACTTGAGCTTATGGTCAAATCTAAATTCATTGAAAGTATCACAATGTTAAACTGTGGAAATAAAACTTTTGTTGATCTACAATGCAACAGAATATCAAGAGGAAATTTTTTGTTCATGATTTTGTTTGTATGATTATAAAATTTGTCAAAATCAATAAATGCAGTGTCATAACAAATTTTGAGGAATGCAATTATTCACGTCTCATCATTACCACTTGATGTTTAGAATAATTATCCAATTTACAGTACACGAAGTTAATACGGGTGATAACATGCACGAATTGGTACATAATGTTGACCAAATTTCCAGCGACAGATATCGCTTCATGAATTGTTACTGAGATAATGAAGAATATGGATTACTTGTCACGAGTTTAGATATGAAAGCTGAACGCATAAAACACGTCTGGTGTGTATAATGCAATGAACTATTCTGTAGTAGTTTATTATAAGCTAAGACACAATAAGCAATAACATTTTAACAAATACACGCTTCTCTAATATTTTTGAAATAGCAAATTCATAATTTCGTCGTTGACAGCACAATGTCATACTGAGAAGCGAAATCTGACAGTTATATATTCTGAAGCTCAACTGCTCTGATTTACCTTCAATTCATCTGCACTGATATTCAGTGGCTAAAACTATCAAACGCATACTATAGTAGTTACAAATGATATGGTGTATCATGACAGTGAACTGTATACAAATATAAACCGCCTACATTGATTATGAAATGATGCTATCAGTTAGGTGCAAGACTCAGCAATTATTGTAAACATCACAAATTCTCTTTAGAATTTTCAAACAGAGACTGATGATACACAGAAATATTTACATTTATTAAGTCATTTATTTAAGGCATCAAACGCACTTTCCTCTTTCTTCAAACCTTCATGTTCAGATAGAACGCATTTTAATTGAATAGTGGTATATCGCGTTATGTATTTGTAGGCAGCATCATATTTACATCATCCACTTAGTTTCTTTTCTTTCATGAACAATCAACAACATGAATTGGTTTTCCTTCTATGAAAAGAACAATATCAAAAAGAGTTCAGACATAAATATGAAGTAGTCGATGATAAGTAATAATTTTAAGTTCGATGGTTCATTGAGATTTATCTTTATTTTGTTGTGTCCTTCACTATCCCAATAATCGTGTTATTCAACTCACAACATATTCGAATGACCACTCAAATTTCAACGTCCTCATATCTGCAAACGGATCATGTGAAAGTTATTCAAGTGGTTCCAAGTATGTTTGTTATTTTTGCCTAAAAGTAATTTCATTAGATGTAGGTAACTGACAAGATTACAAGGCATCACAATAGATCGTGATGCGTATATCAACACAATTCATTTTTAATGGCCTGTTACGAACAAAGTTTTACTTGCGTTAATTTAATTTCGGTTATTTATTTGCTCTGCAAAGAACTGAATTATATTCATTCATGAAACGTCAATATTGATCTCTCATTGCAATGCTCACATTATTTGAAATTACCATGTTCAAACTTGATATTGATTTCTCCAGCGAAGTGATTTCCGGGAATCAAACAAACTAAACTGTACAGCAAATACCCTTTAAAAACTTATTGATGAATTCAGTTCATTGTTTCCGCATTCTCCATTGTTGTGTTTTTCTCCGCGTTAATGAATGAACATTTATTTTCCCAATGGTTTCGTGTTCAGCTTCGAGAATTATGTGAATAGTGCCTAATGCAACTACACTACTCTCTCACCATAATCAACGTGATGTAGGTTCGATATCAAATTCGATGAGATTGTCGTGAACCCGAGGTTATCAAAAATCATAAGACTCCTCAGAGTATTGGTAAGATGAAAGACTAATCGAAGAGATAGCGGCAGCAACTGATCAAGAAATACATGTAATAATTTTAAAATATTTTTTTAGTGCTTAACACGCGTTAAATGAAATTCCACACGCACATTATTTATACGTCACCTATAGTGGGACCATAAGAATGAAAAACGATTTAGTATAGAGATGTTTTAACAAGTTACATTAAAATGCATAGTAATAACATTTGTTTAATGTCTCAAAATGAAGGCCATATAAGTATTTTTATGATGTTTGCTTTTATTCTTAACACGACAAGAAAGTCTATTAGACGATTGTATGGGAGTTGAACAAGGTCGGATTATATAAATTACGAATGATTTCGTGTAAACATATTTCAATAAATCACTGTAGGTTGCGTGGTGATAGAAGTAGGTTAATAGCATTTCGTATTTAGATATATTGAAAACAATCAATATCGTAGAGATGGTAAAATAGTAATACACAATAACGTTTATACCTGTAAGCTGTCCATATGAGTTGATTTTCAATAGCATTCGCATTAGTAGACTAACTGAAAGAACAAAAGTATAACCATGTAGAGGAATCCCAACTGGTGTTCCAGTTCGTTTGAAACGGTTTAGTTAGTTACGACGAGATTTTCCCGACCACATTCTTACTTGGCCGTGATAGAATTCAATAATACTGCTAATACATATGAGTTGTTATCAAAATTTTTAAACACGTGAAGAGTAATAATTATGTGAATTTTCGACAGATAGCTTAGAGCGATTCATTAAACAGGAGTGTATCCGTAAGAGATATGCTTTAGACTCAATATACTGATTTGCCATAGACTATTTATTTATATTCATACAAATCGACTGACGTGAATAAAAGTTAGTTGAATGTATGCAGTTAAGCATTAGACGGAATATGATTTAATCGAGAAATAGTGTTTATAAGTTGTTGAAATCAACTTAGCCTATGTGCCACAATTATAGGTGATGCGGTGCTGTAAGATATCTTCGGCTAAACAAGCCTTTACAAGGTGAATAACAATGAATGATGCTCTTGCGATTATCAGAGAGAACATAAGTTGTATGAGATGGGACAACAATCCCAAATCATGTCTATGATAATGGCTTGATCCTTAGTCAGTGTTGATGTTAATTCAAAAGTGGTGTTTTCAGTTTGCAGGAGATTTGCTCGACTGATTATACTGATGATTTGCATGCATGAATGTGTCGCTAAGCCTCCGAATAAACTGACAGTCTTAAGATATTTACTGAATGAGCAACCGATAGAGGAACTTGAAGTATTCATCGGTAGTGGATGAAGATAACGAGGAAACAACAATATTTAGTGATAATTCCAAATATATTTGTTGACCGATTTTGTTAATAGTTTCATCAATTCTATCAATCATTTTACTTAATTGTCTCGTCATGACAATGCTTGATGACGATATCTTGAAACCATTATGTTTGGCCAATAAAAATGTTGATTGAGGATTAGCCAGTGGGAAACAGGTATTGTTGTTTCCTGTGCTTCAGGAGTAGCAGAACTTTGTAGAGTTAACGAATCCGAGCTGCTCGATTATATTGTAAATTTCAATTCTTCTGGTGTTCATTTTAGTAATAGATTGCAGAGTTTTCATTTTAAATGTTTGTTTAACCAAAAAATATCTGAGAGTTTAGTAATTATACTAGTGCAGTTGAAAGTACCTAAATGTGTAACTTGGTTATCTTAACTATGTTAGTCTTTTCAATCTGCTAATATTGTAGACAAATTCATAAGCGCAAATACGTATAGCAAGAACGATCATGATGGGTTTTCTTGATGATTGTTAGCGGCGATTCATATGATTTTTAAATTCAAAAGACATAAAGGTACAGTGCAACGCAGAAACGGGTCAGGTTAACATGCAAGTTGTTGAGGTATATGACAACTTTAAAATAATATATATGGCCAGAAAAATGACTGTGAAGTCAAGAAAACTTGTGGAACTTTGGGAAAGAAATATCAGGAGTGATAAAATCTACATAAGAACATTTTGCATTTAGCCTAGGGACATTTACAGATATGTTGCAAAAGCAACTGGAACTAAGAAATGTCTTTGGATAACACACCTTTTTTTATTGGTATGTTGTAGTATAAAAGTATTGAATATTTCTACCGAAACGTTTTGAGAGTAGCTCGTATGAAATTTATACATCTGGTATAACGGAAAAACGTTTTTTTACGCCACAAAGTGTCAAGAACATGTCCAAATAGCTAAAGCTCGCGTGGGTTATTTTCTCTTCCAACTAATAAAAAATTGAATCTGGATTATATACAAAGTACTGTTGATTAAATTCTTGGATTAACACAGCATTGTAGACTGGATTTGTATTATGGCAAAAGTAAATGAAGCCAAATACGTAGCATTGCCTGATGAACAGTCTTAATGAGATCTAAGATTGTAGAAAATTTAAAGTTCGAACTAACCGTAAATTGCTGGCAATCTTATCCTCTGTTTGCATATGAAAATCGGGATTTAAAAATTGGGTGGGCAGTAGTCGGAAGAAAAGATATCACACGATAGTCCATAATTTAACGCAAATTGAAATGTTAAGTGAAGAACAAATATGAAGGATTGGTACTGCAAGTCAAAATATCTTCACGTCATTCACAGTTCATATTTGCTGATTCTTGATGCTTAGACAAGTTTATTTCGCTGAAGCATGTAAATGCTATTAAAACTTGTTAATAAAACAACTTAGCTCATGAATAGTATAGATGATCAGTTATTATTGTCGACTGAGCTGGTCAGTTATGAGTACTAATCAATATAACATTACGATAATACTTGTGAGCATTAATCAGAAGACTATTAGAATAATGGATTCACATGAATAAAAGTCGATCGGGAAAGTTAAAATGGAAATAAGGATTAATTGAATTAGGTTGCATTTCCTTGGTCGGGCTTACCAATGTGGAATTATGCTCTAGTATGATATGAGTACTGCTCGAATAACAGAACTAGCTACGAAATTGTTGATTTGTCATGATGAAACTGCCTAATATATATAATCTTACGTGGAAGTCACATAATTATTTACACTGTCTCATCGTACTGTACCATTTATCAATATATGAAGAGGGTCAAGTTTTGTCTGCATATAGAACAATATATTTATTATTGATAAAAGATATAAGATAACATTTACCAGTGACCACACCTGCATGGCCGAGTCATACCGTCCGACCAATTCGAATCAACTCAATTTGTTGTTCTCGCCTTCTCCATCGTTGAGATTTACTTTGCGTTGAATGTTGAATATCTATTTTCTTATCTGTTTTGTGTTCAGCTTTGAGGATTGTGTAGTTATGGCCCAAAGACAATAAATATTCATACTCAATAAATGCTCAATTTCCGTATATCATTGCTTCCTCCATTCATTCTCTAGTGATCATGAATAAAACGCTATTGAATCAAATAACCACAACTACCTTGTATACCCAAGAAAAAGTTGCATTCGAATTAGAATCATTGACGCATTCATGTAAACACCACTAATCAATCTATACAGTAATCAGAAACTCTCGCTGGCACAATACATTTAACTAATGTATCTTTATAATTCTTTTGTTAGTTCTCATAATGGAAGAAAATTAACTGAACATTACCTTCAGTTACAAAATACTTCATTTGCTTACACTTTATTTATTCGGTGATATCCATCAGTTAATGTGTGGATTCTGCCCTAACGAACGACCACTTCAAATTTCTGATGTCTTACAACAAATTTTGTAGACGAAACTATGAATACACATTAGAGAAGCTATTGACGCATTCCACAAGTATTTCAGCCAAATTGTGACACCAATCTCTACAAGCGAAACCATGCAGTTGATTCTCAGTATAAGATTTTATTTTCGATTCTCTGAATGTCGCAAACTGACTTCAGGTAACCGGAAAAACTGTTAATTGTCATGTCAGAAGTCTAGAGGTCGGATGCTTTACATGAAATCTGACCGTCTTGAGTTAGAACACCTGTGAGATCTTTGATGCGAATGTCTATGGAGACGCATTACTTAACAAAACACAAGTACACCACGTTCTTGTTATGAATAAACTTTTAATTGAGATCAGTCTGTAATGTGATGCATATGAAAATAACATTTGCTTTCCTCAATATATATTAATTAGGTCACAAGTGGAAGTTGTCCTTTATCTCATAGTCAATATTTAATCTCCATGTGCCAGTGCGCGTAAAACTAATGACTTCATTTTAGACTTCATAAATGTACTACTGTTATGCATTAATATCCACTGTATATAATCAGCTGATATTTTTGTTTCAATTCCAACAGCCACTAAGAATAACCTGATTAGATGATACTCATATTCTCATTGTAAGATAAAAGTACTAAAGCAAACGTATATGTGATTGCTTGAAGAGATAGTATATATTCAACACAATGGCTGCAGATTTAACAAAATACTAATGATTCAGGTTGTGGTATTTGGCACTGCGTTTGGTTTCTACAATCTTATTTGGATGATCTGTATCATGCAGTTTATTTAGATTCTCGCTTTGAAAATGTATTGAGTGAGTTGCCTCATGTTTGATAAGTCAGCTCAGTGCATATTGAAGGATGACAAGAACATTTAAATACAAAATGTTTTTTAAATTTTTATTAAACATGAGAAACATGATGTAAATACACTGTAGGTGATGTGGATGAAGTCCACGTACAAATAAGCTGACTGGATTGTTTGATTACCGTTCTTAATAAAGTCTACAAGATGATCTCATTATTCCTAATGTGACTGGAGTAATGTTGAAGGTGTGTAATGTATTCACGTCATACAACAGGCTTATCTTTGGACGAGTTATTGACTATAATCAGCATTGAGGAGTAAACAAACATGAAAATAGTCCCTACAAATTGAACGATCGGTGTGACCACCTATGTGGATTTTGGAACTTTGAAACTACTCATGAAGTAGAGTGACGACACATTCAGATGAGAATCTAGTGGTGATGACGATATCTGATTCCAATAAAGATTCAACACCAACAATACACATGTAGCTAAGCGATTCAGTCAATTTCACTTTATTCAACTAACATGATCCTAGAACATTACATTTGGAGATTGTATTGAGGAGCCATTTAAATGTACTCTAGTGCGACATACTGAGTTTAAACTTTTTGACATAATATAACTAATACCATGTTTAGAGTAACAAGTCTGGAAAATTCTTCTATTTACTCAATCCACGATCAGATCGACCTAGATTTGCTGGTTTCTACCAGGACCAGAACATTCTATGTTTGTCGGAATATAAAAGTATTTCAGCTGATATTCACGGTCAAAATACTTTTATCAAATTGACCTTCCTCGGCAATTGTACAGAGATATTAAGTTGTCCATAATATGACGTTCACGTTTGCAGAATGTTTCAACGTGTTTTCCAAGAAATCTTCATAGACATCAGGAGAACGACAACGAATACAATTGCCACTCAATACAATGAAAGCATACTATCACGGAAAACTGATACACGACTTAACGTTCTCAGATAAAAATCAACTATATCATATCCGTGAACAAGTATGCAGTTATATCCATGCACCAGCAAACCTATTTGTTCCGTAATCTTTAGAAATATTCTCCATGAGTGTATTCAACCTCGAAGTAACGGGCGATTAATACTGAACAGGAATCGTAATTGTGGTTGTACAGATAGCAAGTGTTAGCTGTATAACTATTTCCAGTCGGTATGAGCATTTTCCTCAAATAATCATTAAAATGTATTCATCATTTGCACTGTTGTTCATTCTAATGTAATTAGCCGTTAAACCTCCTCTGGAAATCGGTAGTTCATACATCACATTTTAGTCGATGAAGTTGGACATGAATACCGTTTGACTCATTCTATAGTTCTATAGGTTGAGCGTTCAATCTAAATACGGATTGTGTGTCCGTTTGCACAATAAAAAATAGGCAATGCTGTGACTTCTTACATTGAGATGAAACAGCCTCGCAGTGCATTTAGGTGTTCAGGAGTGGTCTACCAAACATCACTTGATGATTGAAATAATGAGAACTTTACGATATTTAGTAAACACAATACTACGTTCCATTAATGATTTGTATGGTGTAATGCATCTATATTCCGGATACGATACACACAGTGACTCCATATTCTGGTGACAGAATACACAGAAGATTATTAAATATCAAACGATGTTATCCCGAGATGTAACGTCACTGTTCACAAAAGTCTCACTCAGAGAGAATGTGGAATATATGTGTGAACAAATGAGAGAACTAGGAATAGAGACTACAACTACTTTAGAGATCACCACTAAAATGTCACCGAATTTCACTATGAAAGTTGATTTCAAATTCAATCGAGGATTCCATGTACAAATTTATTAGTTGCAAAGTCGAAATGTGTTCACACTATGTTCACATATTCACTGAAATGTTTTCTTCATTAAGTAGAAAACATTAAACTGGCACAACAGATTCACGTGTCTCCAGTTCACTGACGATATACGGACGGCATGTCCATGCTTAGTATTGACCATATGGCTTGATTGTTTATCTGAGTGTCCTATTGCAATGTGTAAAGGTGGATCATTAGAAAGAAACATAAACAAGAAAACATACTGAACGCGCCACTATACAAATTATAATATTTCCGTTCCTCCACAATACAAAACAAAGGTGATCATGAGAATCCACCACAGGATCAATACCACGAGGTCTGATGATGCAGTTGAAGATGAAACAACTGCACTGCATTGGACACTAAAAAAATCGACTGCCCGAATAAATTGACAAATAAACATATAACCAATAAATGAGATCATAGAGAATGCCAAATGGCTGAAAAAACGCTTCTGTATGTTCGCTTGAACTTTAGAGTCGATGCACTTATTGATGTGCTAAGACCAAAAGTACGCAGATGAATTCAAAGACATTTAAATGCAGCTAAACCACAATAAGTGTTTTCCACACGTTCAATGTTCACTTCGTCATTGGAATATAAATTGTCTAGACAAGCCAGGTCACTATGCTTCTATCATTTCAACTGCTCCCGTGTAGTATGTTGCGTTGGTAGAGGTGTTCTGGAAATTTATCTTCGCAACCTGTAAGCACCTCTCTGTGCAGTTAAGCAAAGATATAGTTATGACCGGAACAGCTTCATTTATTTAAAACGGAACGCATTCATACAAACATCACTCGGCAGTCTCTACAGAAATCTAAGACTATCACTGGAGCAATATATCTGTCTGGTTTATCTTTATACTTCCTACTGTTCTTTCTCGAAATGAAGTACAATCCGTTTGAAAAGTGGCTTCAGTTTCAGATCACTTTATTTACTACAATTACATTTCGTTGATGATTACCATAAACTTATCTGTAGATTTCGCTTACTGTGATTACCACTTGAACACACTGCGAGAGGATATTTTTCGTTCAACATTATGATGTTTTCAACGAATTTTCTAACTGATTCACTCAATGAAGCGAACTCACTAGAGTAAACTGTTCAAACTGTGGGACATTCGATACAACGTCTGAAGGTTATATGCTTTTCGAAAATTTTGACATTGAAAAGTTTAACCACCTGTGAGATTATCAATGCAAATCACTGAAGAGTTGTAGTGGCATTGAACAATAACCGCACAATCCACAAAGCTGAACACGAGACTACTCGGAAAATAGATATTCAATATTTAACGCGGATAAATACCTAACGATGGAGAAGGCGCGAAGAAGGATTTGAATGGACTGGAGTTGATCGAGTGGCATGGCTCGGCCATGCAGGCGTGGTCTCTGCCGAATGTTACCTTATATCATCTATTCATATTAAATATATTGTTCTTTCTCTAGCCTAACCTTGTTCTACATCATGTATTGGTAATTGATACGATACAGTGAGTTGGTGTAGTCGATGGTGTGACTTCCACGTAAGATCTTATAGATTAGGCAGTTATATCATGACGAATCTACAATTTTGGGATTAGGTCTATTATTAGAGCAGTACTAATATAATGGTAGACTATAATTCTACATTGGTGAGCCCAACTAAAGAAACGCAACCTGTTATTATTAATTCTTATTTCCACTTCAACTTTCTCGATCGGTTTTATATTTATGTTAACCCTGTATTCTAATATTCTTCTGAATAATGCTCACATGCATTATCGTAATGTTATATTGATTAGTCCTCATGACACACTAGCTCAATCGATAATAAAAACTGGTCGTCTATATTAACTAATTAGCTTTGATGGTTTGTTAACAAGCTTTAATAGCATTTACATGCTTCAGCGATGTAGTCTTGTTTAAACATCAAGCTCTAGCAAATATGACCTGTAAATAGCGTAAATATACATTGACTAACAATGCGATCAAGGACTAAATAGTTATCTGTATCTAATTCTCAGTGTTCATTCACTTAACACATCCTGTTTTAAACTATGCACTATCCTGTAATATCTTTTCTTCCGACCACTGCCTGCCTAATTTCATTTTCTCGAGTTCCATTGCCAAACAACGAGGATGACTTCTCTAAAAACATACGGTGGGTTTCAGCCATAAGTTTTCTGCAATCATAAGGTCATTTTAGATGGCTCGTTCAATGGTGACCGCACAATTATCTGAATTCATCCGGTTGTTCTGATCGGAGCGAGTGGTAAAAACGTCAACAGCATCAAGGACTCTGAGATTAATTGCCATACTGCATGTTTTATTCTGGATACTTTTGGATCATTACTACTCCTCACGAATGGCGTTATATATGTCGTCCACTGAATAATATAATCGAAAATAACCCAGGCGAGTTCAACTATTTTACTTAGTGATGTTTTTTTGTACTTAACATGTATATGTTTTTCAGTTGCTTTTGCCATATATTTGTAAGTGTCACTAAGCTAAATGCACTAACTTCTTATGTAATGTTTATAACGCGTCATATTCCTGCCTGAAGTTTCATAAGCAGTCTTAACTTTAAAATTATTTTTTGGTCATGTTCATTATTTTTAAATCGTCATATACGTCAACAACCTGCATGTTAACCTGGCCCGTACATACGTTACACTATATCTTCATGTCTTCTAAATTTAGAAATAATTTGAATCGCCTTTAACATTTATCAATAAACCCATCATAGTCGTTGTTGCTATTCGTATTTGGGTTTATGGATTGGTTTATCATATTAGCAGCCTAAAATGCGAACATAGTTTAGATAATAAGATTACAAATTTAGGTACTATCAACTTCACCAGTAAACTAACTAAATCCCTAGGTAGCTGTTGGCTAAACAAACGTTTAAAATCAAAACTCCGTAGCCTACTAGAATTAACACTAAACGAATCTTTTTGAATTGAAATTTATAATTAAATTAGACGTCTCGGATTCTTTAACGTTACAAATTTCTGATAATTTCGAATCACGTAAAGCAACAATACCTATTTTTCCACTGACTAATCCTCAATAAACACTATAACTAGATAAATTCCATAGTTTCAGTATATCGTCATAAAGCATTGTCATGACTTGACAATCACGTAATATTGATAAAATTAATGAAACTATTAACGAAATCGGTCAGCAAATTGACTTATAATTACCATTACATGGTGTTGTTTTCTTGGTATCTTCATCCATCACAGATGATTACAGTATGTTTCTCTATCAGTTGCTCATTCAGTAAATATCTCAAAACCTTGTCAGTGTAATTGATGGTTTAGCGACACAATAATGCATGCAAATAATCAGTATAAGCAGTCGAGCAAATCTCCTGCAAACTGAAAACATCAATGTCGAATTTACCCCAACACTGACTAAGGTTCAAGCCATTATCATAGACATGAGTTAGGAGTGTACTCCCCCTGGTTACAACTTATGTTCTCCCTGATAATCACATGAGCATCACTCACCATTAATCATCTTGTAAAAACTTATTTAGCTAAATACATCTTGCAATACCACATCACTTCGTAATATGACACAGGCCTAACTGATTTTAATAACTTATAACCGCAATATCTCAATTAAATCGCATTCCGCCTTATGATAAACTGCATGCTTGTAACTAACTTGTATGCCCAATCAGCCAGCAAGTATAAATATAAATAAATAGTCTATTGCAGATCAGAACATTGAGTCCATAGCATGTCTCTTACGAATACACTCATGTTTAACGATTTGTTCCTGGCTATCTGTCCAAAATTCATATAATCATCACTCACGTATGTAAATTTTGTTTTGATAAACATTCATGTGTATTAGTAGTATTACTAAATTCTATCACGGTCAAGTAAAAAGGAGGTTGAGAAAATCTCGCCGTAACTAAATAAACCGTATCAAACTAACTGGAACACTAGTTGGAATTCTTCTCCACGGTATACTTTCGTTCCTTCAGTTAGCCTACTAATACAGATGCAATTGGAATTCAACTCATATGGACAACTTGCCGGCATAATCGTTATTTGATTTCATAGTTTAAACCAAAACTAATACCAATATTAACATTTCTACAATATTCATTATTTTAATATTTCTAAACACAAGATAATTACTGCCTATAAGTTAAGTTATTAACACGCATCGTTTTATTATTATTGTAATCCCATTTTTTATAGTTCAAATAATCTTCAACCAAATTTTCATTTTAAGCGTGTTAATCATGAAAGCAGATATTTTAAGATTATTACATGTATTTCCCGACCAGATGCTGCCGCCTTCTTTTTGATTTATCTTTCAGCTTATCATTACCCGGGGGATTCTTCCTAGTCTTGGTAACCTTCGGCTCACGACGATCCCATCCAATTCGGTATCGAACCAACATCACGTTGATTCTGGTGGGAGAGTAGTGTAGTGGCATTGAACAATAACCGCACAATCCACAAAGCTGAACACGAGACTACTCGGAAAATAGATATTCAATATTTAACGCGGATAAATACCTAACGATGGAGAAGGCGCGAAGAAGGATTTGAATGGACTGGAGTTGATCGAGTGGCATGGCTCGGCCATGCAGGCGTGGTCTCTGCCGAATGTTACCTTATATCATCTATTCATATTAAATATATTGTTCTTTCTCTAGCCTAACCTTGTTCTACATCATGTATTGGTAATTGATACGATACAGTGAGTTGGTGTAGTCGATGGTGTGACTTCCACGTAAGATCTTATAGATTAGGCAGTTATATCATGACGAATCTACAATTTTGGGATTAGGTCTATTATTAGAGCAGTACTAATATAATGGTAGACTATAATTCTACAGAGTGACGTAAAAGAACACAACATCCTTCCAACGCTTTCTAATTTCAAAAAGATGTTCAGGTCAGATCAGTCTGGAATGTTATGTACAAGAAAATGACAATTTATGTATAATGGACATAAATTGCACATCAATTTAACTTTATTCTTGATCCGAAACCAGGTCACACATCTACTTGTGTGTGTGAGCTTGTGACTAGCAAACGCCTGTTAGCTATTCTCAATGGCAGTTGGTATTATTTCTCAATTATGTCATGCATTATCGTTTCACGCGTCCACTGTATGTAATCTGCTGAACCTTGTATTCAGCTTTATGCAGACATTATGAAACTGATGGTATTAACAATAACGTGATTGAATGAAACTCATAACGTCATTGTAAAACGAAATATAAAAGCAAACGTGTATGTGATCGGTTGGATTGGCCAAATACTCTATTCTATTAGTACGTTATCGAAAGATACATGATCAGATTGGTTTTTCATTAGGTTTTTGAAATTTACGTCTAATTTATGGATTCACACTGATGTATAATTTGTCGGTATCAGAGACCGTTTAATAAAACAAACTGTGGTGATCGACAAATCGGATAGTTCTTATAGAATGAAAATTCATCAATATTTAGTGTTTACCACTGAAGGTTCATGAGTGTAATGCAATATTGAAAATCTCTCAAAGTTGGTCATATGAACTATGAGACTGCAACCACCTGATCTAAGGCTCAGGATGTAGGCATGCTGCTCTTCGTAATCAAGATTGAACTGTAATCTCTAGATTCATACTGAGACATCAAGACATGTAGTGTGATAATGCATGTGCAACAGTGTGTTAACAGAATTTAGTCATTGGTGAGGCTTTATGAGTTGAACAATCTGAACATATATCTACCAAATATATTTTGGGTAATAGATGGTCTTCAGCGTTCGAAGTGATTTTTTATCAACGTGAAATTCAGCAGTGCATTCGGCATATTACACAAAAGCAATTACGCATTCACCTCGTACCACAGAAATTTTGAACAAATGTTCTTCAATGTTCGTTACGAAACTCTATCAATGTGATTCTCAGAGATTCATCGGTAGCATAACGTGAAATCGAGTGAGTATTGACTTCAAAACACGTCAAATACTCGACCAAGTCAAAGTTGTCAACAAAATAGTTTAATAATAGAAACGATATGAACGTAGATTCTGTCAACCTATATACATGGAATTTCGAATATAAATAGAATATATTAACTGAACTGAGTTATGGTAAATTCAGTTGATCGAGCCAACTATTACATAGTATCACAGTAGCACAGTTCAAATGCAATGACCTAACACGGATAAAAAGAGTTTGTGTGACAGCGATGGTGTAACACCACATGCAAACGTTCTGTGAATCAAGATGATATTCTGAGCTAATATATGCAGATGGATCAATTAGATCTACTTACGTTCTTTCGATTTTCAAATAAAAGGCCGTCAAATAATCAAACACATTTCAATCCATTGACTGTAAGTAGTATATGTCAGACCATTTTTGGTTATTCTGAGAGTTGCTTTATACAAACACATGTTATCGTTTTAGGAGTTCGCTGATAAAATACTCCACTTTAATTGAATCTTTCATTGTGCAGAAAAATTTATTACAAACAAGGTTTCATTGGAAACTAGAGTCAACTACAGAATTGTTGAAAACTATAAATCATCTCAAAATTTGGTCAGTCGGATGATATGTTGATTTCACCATATGCCGGTCAACTTATTAAAAAGTAACAGTTTCACATCCGTATTTTCGTTGATTCACGTATATCCAATCCTATACTGACATCACCATTTAAATAGAATGACAAGATAAATTCTATTTTACATCACAGGTAAATGCTTTAACTGAATTTTGAGCTGGTTCACATCAGAACGATAATTAGAAATATATAAAACACTATGAAGGAGAAATCACTAGAAACAATCCTTATACACGGAATGGATTCAATCCACAAAACCCTATTCAAAGTCACTGTTTCTAAGGAGAAATCAACAGAAACAACTCTTATACACTGAAAGTATTCAATCAACAAAACACTATTCAACTTCACTGATCCTATGAAATAAATAATATTTGATGATTGGATTGCGTTTTCTGATACAGTTCAACATGGAGAGCGTTGAAAAGCTGCACTCGTACCACTTGCTGCGAACTTACATTTTATTTATAAGTATTATTTAACTAATATTAGGCATAGAATCTCCAACCAGCATCATTCTTCTCTCTACTCAACGCATGATAAAATGGATCACGTTTTGTTGGTTTCACAGGTTATACACATCTGTAACAGGACAACTAACAGAACTGCCATTAAGCAAACTCACATAACACTCACGGAAGACAGAAGTCTTATCCATCGCGTTCAGGTTTAAATCATTTACCTTAATTAGTTATTCAAGCGTTTACTAGAAGGATAGGGTAAAAAATAATTCACTCCAGGTTCCATCGAAATGTTTACTATTTCAACGTACAACTAAGATGAACTGACAGTTTAAGGAGACCGAGCCTATAGAAACTTTAGACTAATTGATACTACGATCATTTTAGTTAGTTTTAAGTAGCTTTGTCAATAAATGTCGTATGTTTACCTGCAGACCTTGAATGTTTTCATCAATTCGCTGGAGTTCACATGAACGTAAACGGTGATATCTGTGAGGTGTTTGATTGAAAGATCATTCAAGTAGTTGGGAATATTTCCTTCTCAACTCGAAACTGGCAACCGGTCGTTTCACACACCGACTCACGCTTTCTTTCAAGCTTCAAACATTGATAGTTTTTTAATAATACGAAGTTCAGCGAAAAGAGTTCTTTTCAACGAACCCATTATCACGCCGTTCAATCCTACATATATATATATGACAACCATTTGTTCTAGAATGATAGTTCCGTGAGTACATATGATTAGAGAATAATTGAGATGGTGAAATGGAATGATCATATCACTGGAATACGTAGAGTGTATAATAACAGTAGACTTAATAGGTTGGCAACGAAGCACAACGCGAGTGCATTAAGATTATCGAAATGTTTTCGTTACAATTATTATTATTATTGTAATTATTCACAAACATGTTATGGATACATAAGTGATGTGAAGAAACCATTTCGGGTTTAAGAATTAAATATGTTTAAAAGGAAAAGAAAAGGCGAAAATAATACATAGTGTGTCAAGGGATCAATCATGATGATCGTAACAGTAATAATTATAAATATGAACATAAGCAGACTATATATAGTTAGTAGAATGGAAAGAGAAGAATAGAAAATATACGTGAAAAGGTAAAATGTCACACTCCGCCTTTCATTTAATAAGATAGAGGATGGGCCTGGTCTGGATAAATCAGTCATGAACACATTGATATTCAACAATTGACACAATACAATTTTGGAAAAAGAAATCATAAAGCAGAGTTTTGAACCGGGTTGTAATTTTACTGCAACGGAGATTCACTGGTTGTCTATTACACGTGGTTGAGTAGCAAACAAACGAAACATTCTGACGTCAGTTTTTGTAGGTTCTTGCAGTAGCTTGATTATTTTTCTTATTGCGTACCCAAAAAGAGTAGGAATTGCTGTTAACAATCCGATAGATTGAGACAAAGTTTAATTTGACATGCCTGTTTTAGAGAGATTCTAGTCTTAATTGTTGACATGTTTGATAATAATCCCTGATGTTGGAATACCCTAAAATAGCTTTGATGAAACTTCTTTGAACGCATTCAGTTTTAACAAGTTCGTTATGTCTGCGCTTTATTTGCAGGTTTAGAGTAGAAAGATACATAGTGGATGATTCAGCTACGTTCTTCTAAAAATGATTTGAGCCAAGATAAAAGGCGATAACGTATGCCAAATGAAGAGAATTTCAGAATGAAGTTTGTGTGAGACAGTGTTGAAAGCCTTACGAAAATCGAAGTACAGAATTATCACTGACTGACCAACATCTCTTCGCCGGGTGATTTGATCACAAATATCCAGGTGCGATATGAGGCACGAGCATTTAATCACAAACCCGTGTTGTGAAAGGCTAATTAGTCTACCTTGAGGTGAACATGATAATAGGTGTTTGCGCATGTGTTTTCTAAGGTTCTTTATGGCACAGATGTCAAGTTAATCCGCCTATATTTACCAATATCACAACTGGATCCCGTTTTATATCTAAAAAAACTATAAGCGATGTTTTCCGAACAGATGGATCGGTTAAGTCAAATGCTGTCCGTGGACATGAAATTGTATCATCTTCTTATTGGTCAATATTTATTTAACGTGTCACTTTCCTGTTGGCCAATATTGTACAATGTTATTTTCTATTTTTTACTACGATGTGATCTGCTTGATTGGTGTATATAAACAGAGTGTGGTTGAGGTATAACAATACATATCTCAGAGGCTGAGACTGGCGTTCATGACTCAACTGGCTGGTCTAGACAAGGGAGCAGGATCAATCACAACTCTAGGCTGTTCCTATGTGTTTACGCATTTTTGGTACAATCGATAATTCTCGCTGGCTAACCTCCAATCAGCAGCCCTTTCTCTTTCACGTTACAACAATAGGTTCTATATTCTATAGATATGTTGAAAAGTTTTAAACAAATCATTGGGAATTCTCTACCACCATATTTCACAAATGATGAACGAATCCTGTCAGGTGCATCGTCACAAGACTTTTTCAGGACAGTTATCGCCTGCTTGATTTTGTGGGCTATGAAATCAAATTTCGATAGACATCTGGATATCAGCATTGATAATGTACTGGTAGAGTTTTCAGTTTCAGTGTTGGCTGAATTGTTTGAAAATAACATCGCGGTCATCAACAATTCTTCCGTTAACTACGAAGAATTCAGTCAAGCCAAGAGTATTCGACTTCACAGAGAATTTAAAAAACTGAGGTATTTAAAACACTGGGTTTTTCTACCTAGGGTTTATTCTATATCCATGACAGTTTACAACGTCCGTTTTGTGTGATCTATTAAAACCGAAATCAACAACATGAACAGGTTGGCTTCTGACAGTTCATATTAGTAACTTTGTTCAATTTTCAATATTGCACCACCATCATCCACTACCAGTGGTGAACGCCTCTAAATATTGATGACGTTTGTTTCACAAAACTAATACAATTTGCTAACCGTATAGACTTCTTATATTTAACTGTTGTTATCACTGAAAAGTTATACCTGGAAGCAATGAACGGCTGTCTCACCCTAGTATATGACACCTCGGCTGTGTGTACTCATGACTCAGCACCACGAACTTTATTTCAAGATAATAGGACTCACGCGAGCGCTAAAGCATAACATGTAGACCACTGAATCGCTCGACATCTAACGGTGTTCATGATATTAATTGAAGTGGTAATGTGCATCCGCTACATAATCATCGTGTCATAAACAAATGTGAGCAGTCAATGTCCTTCTGGTTTATTATTACCACTACCAATTCCATTGTATTAATACAACAATAATCAAAGCTTTGATTTACAACCACTCAATACAATGAATTGTAAAAACGACGCAGTTTCTTATCAGCCTATACTTATAGACTCACCTTTGATATTGTTGACAGCGTATCAAAACGGATTTTTCATTGTATGAAAGTTTGAAATTCAATTACTTGTGATTGTTTGTATATTTACGATCTAGACTGTTTATCCAAGATTTACAGTGAATGCCATCAGTTGATAATGAGAGAGGTATTAAGTTGTCCACTATGTCACATATACAAAGAAGACAAAAATGTGTCAAAATGATGACTATACTTTTGATTTTACGAAAAAATATTCGGATGTTCGAAGTATTTTACATTAAAATGTGCAAAACAAGAAGTTATTCGTACAGCAAATATAGAACCTAACATGAAAAGGTGCATACTTGTTTCTCAGCTATGAGCTGTGTCTACTATGGTCTACAACGATTTGTCAAGCATTTCAAACGGATATTTTCAAGCGTACTGTTTGGTTTTGTATTGATCTCTATCACAAATAGTCAATAGCTGTTAATGAAGTGTATTCATGTCAATGTTTCTTGTGTCAAATTCACTGTTCAATGTAGAAACGTAAATAATGAAGACGAAATTCATTTGAACAAATCATTTATGATTATTTTTTATCACTAATAACAATTTTATTTCACTTAATTGTCAAGATGAGTACCATTGAGTTAAACATGCTTTCTTGTCACTTACCCTTCTACACATTACCTATCATTCATTCTCTCTTCTTATTCATTGTCGTTTCCCGTGCAACCATAAAATTGATTTCCAGATCAACTCACCGTTAATCACTGAAAGCACATTAGGAATGACACATGATAAAGTTAGTGGTTTCGTTAGAAAAAACCGAGCAGTTGCACTTTTTCAGATGACATAAAGAGAACAATCAGCAGTATATATAAATGCATGTGTGTATATATCATTTTAACTAATGACGTTTTCAAAATTCAGATCACGAATGGATGTTAGATAGATCAACGTTAAATAGCAGTACGTAAAACCTGTAGTTGTAGTGGAAATCTGTGAAACATGGAGTATAGTCATGTGAGATGTGAGACAGTTTTCATCCTCAGGATTACATGACGTTTGTACAATATTGCTGTTCTAATAACTGCTTGATGCGACATTAGCTCATAATGTGCCTAGTGCTTGCTTATTCACACAGGTCAAATAGTGGTGAAAGTGTCTTCGAAAAGATTATTTAAGCAGAAAGAAATGCATTCGAGAAGTTGTGGAGGAGAACACAAGTGAGGACAAACGGTTATATTACAGATTTACTTGATAAAGTAGAAGTATCATACTCCAATACTTCGCTTTCAAAATGCAAAGTAATTGTCAAAGAACTCATTGTTCCTGCATTTTCATACCAAACGCTTTCTGCTCTTATTATCTCGCCCCTCGATCATGTCGACCTTCTTCCTGACATTTTATTCCTGATTGTCGTTGTATACTACTTTGTCGACATAAGCAGCACACAACAAAATAGAACAACTAACGTGAAAAGGAATTTTCCGGTACATCATGATAAGGTATATTCAAAGACTTTTAATTACAATCGAAGAGCTGTAAACTGGACGACTGCGTGCACACGTCACATAGTTTTCATTCATTGAGTCAACGATTCAAAAATTGTTTGCCACTTCCGAGAAATCTAATCTCCAGTTAGAGATGTTACCATCAGTATAGCAGTTCTCGATAGTTAATTAGGTGTGAAACAGATTTAACGTTCATCATTAGCTACTCTGAAAGCTTTTACATACATGAAGTATATTAAACTATTATCGTTCTCCTTTACTTCGACGTCATAAGAATAATAACCAAAAACCTAAAACGTTAATAACGAATGACAAAGTAAATGTGGTCAGATGAACGAAATGATGCTACCGGTTTAAGAAAAGTAGTTTTAACGACAAAAGTCTTTCAAATTAGAAGCACAATGAAGATATCTGTGAAGGTATTAATGATGGGACCTCAATTAATAGGAGACTTGATAAAAAATGAAAAACTATTCAACTTGACAAAAGTGACCACACTGACAAGATGAATTACGTTCATAACATGACTGAACAAAAGGTTGACAAAAATGAAAACGAAACTGAATCAACTGGATGACTGATATAGACCACATATCAACGGGTGGGTCCACCAAACATACACAATGCAATTTGGTAGATAAGTACCCATTCTGTAGCAAAGTGATGAGTAAAGATTTCAAAACCACTCCAAAACCACGTTATGAAGCCTAGTATTAAGGAGGCATGACAGTTTGTTCGCAAGATCATAAACACTCAACTGATTGTTCACAAATGTCCCATTCAGAGAGACTGTATACTACTATCGTGAAAGGCATACATTACAAGAAATAGAGACTTTAAACTCTGTGGATATCATCGGTGAATTATTACTAAAATAAACTATTGACAGACATTTCGAATTCAGTAGTGTAATGTATAGACTAATCGATAATGTCGCGATGTCTTCACGCTATTTTCCTATTGCAGCTGGATTTTTTCTCTCCTAATATCAGAATGGTCCACTGACACAGAAGACTGAAACATTTTTACTTTTTTGCCGAGTTATGGACGATAATTTAATGCTTTGTAATGAGCATACTATGTCGATAGAAGCATTTGAGTGATTCAATGAATTTCTCACGTCCATGAAGTTCACATGTGAGAAAAAAATAGAGGTAGAATAGCTTTTCTAGACGTTCTATTTACAAGACGAAACGACGTGTCATTAGGAAGAAACCTAGAAAAGCTACATGGACGGGTGATTCACTTTCCAAAGATTTTGATAATCATTCAAGATGTTTCTCATATTGTCAATGTAGTCATGTTTGTCAATTTGGAAATTTGCAGTACAATATTCGGTTATCGTGATAATCAAATCCTCGTCTTTATTGAGTTCATTGATGGCCTCCCTGTGTTTTTTATTTACCATACTTATGTTTTTAAATTTATTATACTTAAACTGATGGCAATATTATAATATTCTTTCTACATTCGTATTGTTGTTCCTCAACACCTTTTCAAGTTTCTTGTTTATATTAATATTACATTATCTAGTATTGCATTCAATCGACTAGGTGATCGTGATTATTCACACATAGTATGTTCTCACGGAACGTGTATCACAACAAATGATTTTCGTATCCATATACGACTGCACAGCTTGATAATAAGTTCACGAAAAAGAAATCCTTACACTGGAGTTCGAGTTTTTGAATTTTATCAATCGTTTTGAAGCTTGAAAGTAAACCGTTTTTCGATGTGTGTTAAACACCTGAAGACAAGAGACAAGGTAACAGAGCATTATTCTCATTCACTTGAATACGTATTCATCCAACTACCTGACTTTCATCACCGCTCGCCTTCATTGATGTTTCCGTCAATTTCAAGAAACTCATGAAAACATTCAAAACTCTCGGGTAAATGTGTGACATTTATTGATAAACTTACTTAATACAAACAAAACACAATCATAGTATCAATAAGTATTACACATCAAAAAGTATGAAATTCCTATAAGCTTGATTTCTTTAAGCTGGCATTTGACCTTTCCTTATATGCTAAAATAGTGAATATTTCAATGGAACCTGGACCGAACAGGTTTTTCGGCGTATTGCTTCCTCCATATACTTTTATACCGATATGTGACTTCTGAGTTAATCCTGAGCACTTTGAATTAGATAGTGGTGTTCCATGAAGATATGTTGAAGCATTACGGAATGGTATTTTCACTTGTTCTCGCTTTCCAGACGTTTATAGAAATTTCAAAGAGAAGATATTGTGTTGCTCTACACAATTGAATATCACATTACCTCGGAGACTAATTCGTTAGATATACAATTGCTTGTATCCGAACATTCACCATAGAACAATGTGAAATGAGAATGTGGACCCTGTCTATACAGGTCAATGATGACACCGTCATATGCTGGCAAAACATCATCAGCTAGTATCCTGTCAACTCCAGCAAAGCTTGGTCCATTTTCTCGTGGGGCGAGAAGAAAAAAGAAAATCGCTGATTGATAATTCTAAACGTGATGTTGGCTTAATTATATATACAAATAAAATTTACCTGTCCTTTAAGTTTTACTAGTGTAGCCTTAGATCTCCCTCCATCTGATACCTCAATCCAATTTTCAAACGCATTGGTGTTAGAATCAGTGAAGTCTAAGAGAGTTCGTTTGGCCAAATCATCACGCCGTGTGATTGTGGTTTTTAATGAATTTTCCCTCATAGATTCGCAAGTGTTGAGTAATAGAGTTGTAAATATTGCCACGATAACGGAGATATTTCCAATGGCCATTCTGAGCTGAAACAGATTAGAATTCAGGTGAGCTATTTATCTGAACTAATAATTGAAGTTCACAGAAAAGTGTGTTGTCAATATATTGTGAGATAGTCCTGCAATATCGTGGACGGATTAAAGTTAAACACTGATACTGCTGAGTGTTGAATCAATGGCCAAATCCTATGCGCGGTATAGTTGATGAGCGATGAGTGTCATTTTGTAAGTTATGATAAACACTTTTCAGTGTCACAAATATATAATATATTTGTAATATCCCAATGAGTAGAAAAATTAGATAATCTGATGATTAGTGTAAGCCACTTCTTCAAAGAACAAATAACCGAATTAAAATGAACTCAAGTGCTATTTAAACTCTGATCAATTTTAATTCGGTTGTTTATTTTCTGATGAACTGTATTATAAACTTTTTCTACTCTCTGGAATATAACCAAGATATTATTCATTAGTAACAGTCTACCCAATCCTCAATTTATTCGAAATTATCAAATCAAAGCTTGGAATTGATACCTGCTAATCAGTGCCGTTGTATCAATAACATAACAGAGTTCGATCGCAATCGCGCTTTTTAAGTTCGTGCCCGTCGTATGGGGTATAAAATGGCCAGTGAGCTCCCTACTGTAAATTATGATAAACACTTATCTTTTTCAGTGTTTCAATGATACGTCTGTTACTGTTTGCTGTCAATCACTTCACAATCTACTACAGAACTAGGAAAACTGAGTTAAATGTTGATTACCACTGCTCCGCTCTTAAAATTTCATCAATTTGACAGTGCTTCTTGCTAAAACTACAGTTCACTATTGCTGAGCTTCTCTCCGTGTCAAGTCCTTTCTACTTAGATTACGAGTTTGGACTCTGAAGTTCACACCTACAACTCCGATCGTTCCTTAATGTCATACTACCATAATCCACTCCTTATAGTGAACTCTACTAAAGAATGATGACGTTTATTTCACAAAGCTTGTACGACTTGTCGACCACAACGATTTGTTGTATTCAACTGTCTCTGTAACTGAAAAATTATACATAAATGTGGACACATATTTCAGTGTTAGATTAACTAAACTAATGAATATCTGAATAACTTATCCTTGATGTTGAATATGTTGTGTCTTCGAAAGATCACATACTCGTTTACTTTTATAATTTTATTTCACAACAAGATTATGAGTTTCAACCTATCAGATTATCACAAATACGATCAGTCTCATAATGGTTGTTAAAAGTGTGATACAAATATCATCTAATCACATTCAGTGCACATGTGTGACATTAATGCAGGACAAGCTTACGAAATTGTATCAAGAGCAATCTAATCAAACTAACATGAGTTCACCAGTTACACACACGCACACACAAGCAGATGATTGATCGGTTTTCAAATAAAGAGCAATATAAAATCGTGATGTAATCCAAGTATATTAAAGAAAGCAATCGTTACTTTCTTGTACTTTTCATCACAGACTGACCTAAGTTGATCATTCACTCAAAATGAGAAAGAGTTGGACTGCTGTTTTGTTCAATGATATGACTCTACTGAGTGCATCGCATATCACACCGATGGTCGGACACTTGACTATCAGATTTTGTGTAGAGCGACTAACCTCTAGAATTCCTATCTGATATCCCACAGTTTGCATGATTAATTTCATTTAGTTCACAATATTGTGACAATCAACGTTAAGATTTGCAAATGAGGATGAACTATACGGTTTCGTTTGTAGAGATTGATGAGTAGCGTTCACATGAAGGCGTCCAAGATTCTAATCCGAATGCAACGCATTACGGTATGCACACGGTATTATCGCGTATTGACTGACTGATGGGTAATTCATGATCACCAAAGTGTGTATTGGATAGGTGGGAGAATTACTCCTTGCTATATTATATTAGAGTCACCAGCTCTATTTTCAATTATGATAAAGATTTCTGAATAACTCATGATATCGAATAATGTAAAGGGGAAGTGACATCAGAGAAATATGTAACCTTAATAGGTATGAGGTACAAATACCAATGGTGGACTCGATAGTTCCAAATAAATTGAGCATTTTGTAGAGATTTGATAACACGTATATTATTTGTTATATCCCAATGAGCAGGTGGATGGTATATCTCACGGTTTGTGACCTAATGTAAGTCACTTATTCAGAGTAAATATATAACCGACGTTAAATTACCTCAAGTTCAGATGGTACTTAACACTCCATCAAAATGTAAACAATGATGGCATACTCATTTGGATTCAACGTGATCCGTTATAGTCTTTCACCTGCCTATATATATTGAAATTACCAGTTAGCATATACAACAATAGTATTGGAACCACTACACTGACTATTGCGTACTCCGATTCTGGATATGGGAACGTTGGAATTCCATTAGCCTTTGGCCTATGAGACGAGTTCAATTACACAATATGCAATGTTTATAATAATTGATGAGTCATGCACTTTGCTGACGGCATCACTCTATAGTAAGTGTAATTCTTTCATATGTGTTTACAGTTTTCTGTAATTATAGACTAATCCATTTGTAAGCACTAATGTATGTGTTGAACAGATTTAAACATGCACATTTCCTTCATTGTCAGCAATGCAAATAACTTCTTCATCCAGACGATTCTCATTGGATTTCAGTGTGGATGAAGTTGAAATACATAAATCGGAATAGAGATATCACCAGTTAAAATTCTGACAAAGCAGTAATGAAAACCAACGTAGTGAAGAACAGTGAAGTAAACTGTGTTTATGGTAAATCTGATCATCTGGTACATCTTAATCCTGACATTTTATCTCTGTATCACGTCACCGTCCATTTGACTAGGTGTATTCATCAAAATCCTAATTCTGCTTGTAGAAGACAGATGGAAACTGTGTGAAATAGTCGTTTTCCAATCAGAGTGTTTATTCAAAACATCTTAAAGAAAACCATCGTATCCGTTACAGACATTATTGTTGTTTCTCAAACTAAACAACTCATTTGATGTGGTGCGATACGTATGAAGTGAAAAACACACCAGATGAATCCTCGAATAATCTGAAAATATTTAATTCTTTTATTACGGATGATACAAAGTGTCGTTTCAACATTAAGCACATTGACTCCTTGATGTATTAGATGATTGATTATGTTTACCAATTATGAACACTGTAATGATGAACTCGGATTATTCCAATTGAATGGATTTCGAAAATGTAGGTTTTATGGGTGACAGTATCATTGCTTCTTGTCTCGAAGCAAATAGATGGTTACATGCGTTAGCAAGTGAATAAATAATTACATTATTCCCCCACTGTCTGTGATTCAAGTTAACACTTCATAATCGGCTTAAACTAGACTCAATTGAGACCTTATTACAAACTCATCTCCTTTTCTATAGATTTCTCAGTTAAAACCGCACTGAACGCATTGGACGGATGCGATCAATTAGCTTTAAAATTATTAATCCAAAACTTTTAGGATTTTTAATAACATCGGTTAGCAGAGTGTAGTATTAGGTTACGTAGTTTGAACAAAGACAACGTGTCTGTAACAATATGGTTGAAATGTTGCTATCAGTGTAATTATAGTGGATTTATCTACAGAAGTATTTTAAGGGAAAAAATCGCAAGGAGGCTATCGAAGATCTCACTGACATTTTTCCATCTAAACTACAAAATGGTCAATTGGTGCAACAGTTTGACTAGTTTCCCTATTACTGCCGATACTGGTTATAAAGGCTTGGTAGAAACATTTGAGCGATTCAATGATGTTCACTCGTCCATAAAGTTATATTACTCTTCATATCACACAATTTCGTATTAGGAGTTTTATTATTCTCCGACTAAATCTCATACCAGGTTGACTATATATATTCTAATTATTAATTATTTGACAATCTGATTTCACTTATAAACCTGTACAATTTAACACTTCATAATTGGCTCGAGCTGGCCAAAATGAAAACCCCATCGCAACACCATCGGATTGTTTATACATGTCATTGTTGAAACTGAACTGGACATACGAGGCACCACGTAAAACGCATTGAACGTCTGTGATCAATCAGGTCTGACGTTTTTATCTCCAATTTTTTAGGACTTTAAACAACATAGTTTGTCCCTTATTCAACTTGCATTATACTGTCTAGTTCACCTTAAGTAGTGCACACTTTAGTATTATCCTACAGGATTAACTTCATGTTATCAAAATATTCATGACGATAAGGTATTACCACACCAGCTCATTTGTCAGGCTTATACACGATCAAATCCTTATTTATATTCAGTCGAATTAGCTGATTCAAATGACGTTTGTAAATGAGTTATCTTACTGCTATGGCAGAACTGAATACATTTGGTTGATTTAAAAACCATGTTTGGAATATCAATAATTTCAACGTCTTTGGATGTATTTGATTTAATGAACTTCCGAAATTGTTTGTTGATGTCACTGTTTTTGGCATTTTTGTTCCTCATTGTCTTTCATTCGTCATTTCGTACTGTTTGCTGTGGGAACGTACAAAGTTGGAGAACATTCGGGCAGACTATTTCTAAATCATGAATGAACATTAGTACCTAAATTGGTGTTTGCTTCCATTGTTACTTTGCGTTCGTAAATTGCAAATAGATCGATGTACCGTACTTCAATAACAGGAACAAGCAAAAGCTTGAACGTAACACTTACTACATTGATGACCATATTGATCTCTCCGATTGTTGGTTGTTCGACATTCATTAGGAGGTCCGCGGATGCTACTTCGATCTCGTGTGTGTTCAGTGAAGCTAGTCAATTCGCGAGTTCTTTGAAGAGTTGGCTGTACTTCGATCTTGTTGACTACTTTGATCCCCTAGCGTTTCATGAGTCGTTCTGGTTACCGATAATTTTTGCTAGTTCATTTGTTAAGTCAGACGATTGTCTCATGTTTCCTTCTATTGCTGCATTTTTCGCCGTTATTGATAGTTACTCCACGTATTGATGTTTGTTGTTTCTGATGCCTGTTAACTTCTGTGTATTCAACTTCACCTTTGTCTTTTTCTGCTCTTGTTCAGCTGAAATTGATTGCTGCATTCTTCTTCCTCCTTTATTGAAGCTTATTCAGTGTACTAATAGTTATCTATTCCTTGTAGTGGTGTTTATTGTGACCCAGAACCTCGTGATATATTGTAATGATTACCTGTTTTTTCCAGTTGTTATTCAAAAAAGTCCATTATCCACAGAGTAGATCATGAAAAGCCTGGAATAAGATGATATCATTTGCCTTACTTTCTGATGTATTTCATCAAATTTTGTGAACGATACTATTAATATATAAAAGAAAATCTGATAACGAATTTCAAATGTATTTCAGTGAGATAGTCATACTGATCTTTACATACTAAAATATGCAGTTATCCACCATACACAAATTTCATTCGTGATTATTTTAATAGCGAAAGCAGACTGAAAATAACAATACGAACGTTTGGATATTGGATCGAACTTTGCAGGTTAAGCACTTCCTACAACGCCTAAAAGTGAAATATTCTGACCACCATTGAGGCCTTCGATGCGCATCTTTCATGAGCCTGATATTTAGATATGAAGACAGTCGAAAGCATTTCAATGTCAGGTGGATGTTCAGCTCAGATCAGTCTGTAATGTGAAGTATAAGAAAATAGCATGTGCTATCCTCAATATTCTTAATTAGGTCACCAATTAATACTACTCTTTATCTGAAAATTGATCATTCATATACGTGTGTGTATGTGTGCAATATTTACTTGACACTTATTTTCATCAACATAGTGAAGTGCCGTAACGTAAACAATATTTATGTGAAATATAATCACTTAGTACATTTTAATCCTGAGGAAGTTGCAAGATTGGTCGCATTCAATCTTCATATCACAATGCCACCAATTTCACCAAATGTATTCTTTAAATGCTTAATTTCGACCAAAGAATTGTGTTGAAAATAGTTTTAACTAGACGTTAATGATTCTTCTGTACTGTATAAGTGTGTTTATTCACTATACTTAATAGGAAAACTAAAATTTGTTTAAGTCATCATTGGTGTTTCTCAGAGTAACCAGTTTATTTGAGATAATGCAATACGTATGAACCCGAAAACGCATCAGATGAATCTTCAGGTAATTTGAAAATATTTAATTCATTCATTCTGATTATTCTCATAAACATGATGTATATTCTTTGCATGATCTGTCGGATGAAAATTCAGAATTTGGAAAGCTGAAAACTGTCATGATGCATTTGGACTATTTCAGTTGGATGGATCTCATTTAGCATTCTAAATCTATATAGTGAACATTCAAACAATTACACGATTGTGCAATCTATTCCAAATGACTTCAATGTCAATTACATAAAATTAGTACAAATCGTGAGTATCTAACGCCTAACAGTTATACAATATATCTCAAATCTCCGATTGAGTAAATAATAGGTAAAAGTGATGATGAGTAAAAGTATTTGAATGAGCCGTGTTGTGATTTTCTCATAATGGTTGTTGCTTAATTAGATTACTCGGCAGATACTTTGATGAGGCATGTTGTTGAGGCTTGCAACGTTTGCTTCAAATAACAACGATCTATAAAAGCACATTGATACATTTACATGAAGCCGACCATATTATTGTAGAAACAAATACGGTTTTGAAAGTGTAACAGTAGGTTGGATTCGTTGCCCTATCATTGCTAATTGTGTTAAAGCTCGTGATGAACTACTACAGAATAGTTAATCGCGTTGTACACATCAGACGTGTTTCACACGTTCAGATTTTATATATAAATACGTGACACGAACTCGATATTCCCCATCGTTTCACCAACAAAGCATAAATTGATATCCTTCAATGGCAATTCGGTCAATAATAATTAATATATGTATACGACATTACTCATGTTGAAATTGTGAACTGCAGTTTACAGTATTATCCTCAACGTTGAGTAAAATTAACGAGACACGAAACTTTCACTTCGCAACTTTCGTAATGACACTGTATTTATTGATTTACTAAATAAAATAATTTCGACGGATTCTTCAATCATATTTCGCATACAAAATATCCTCATGATATTCTCTTGATTGAAGCTCAACCTGGATGTTTTACGTTGATACAACGCATGGTGTTAAAGCAGTTGTCTTTTGGCAGTTCAACATTATGGTATTTTGACTGAATATGAATGTGATCATTAGTGCAGGCTCAGCAACGATCACGTAAAATGAGTGCGCGTGATCTCATTTTCACTTGATTCACTAAAGTTAATCCTGTCACCTTAATCATATGATGTGATCTGTTTGATTTCTTGTTATATTTTATTATACACGTACTAGTGCAGTGACTAACTTGAAAATCCATATTGGTCATGTGTATAGTTACATGAAGAAAACCTACATAATTATAATTCTATCAATTAATGTTTCTTTGCGAATGTGAGATGAAATTGTCGAGATGAACTAAGTTGCTTACTGGTTGCGTCGGAACGGTGTAAAATAGAATCAACAGGATTTGATTAACGGAATACACCTTTGGTAGCCTTTAAATTCTGGACAACCTGAAGCATTACTAACTGTTATGGATATATCATAACAACTCAAAACTCAATGCACGTTGAAAACATAAGCTGTAAAACTATCTTTGTAATCATATTGTAAAATAATATTTGAATGTTTCAAACATCAATCCACTAGAGAATTCTGTTTTTAGCGACTACAGCCTATAGATTCATTAATTAGTTAGTGACCAAGACTTACTGTTATGAATTAGATATCGTGAAACATGAAAGTCGGACTTTGTCATTTTGCGTAACATGGAAACTAGCGTCGAGTTCAGAGAGAAAAATAGTGTGTATGACGAAAATCTATTTCACAGTATGACCAGTTGCACATATCTCTATTATATTATTGTCTGTGGGAAATTTGAGTTTCGAAATGATGAAAAACTATGCGAAACCTGCTAACACTTAAAGTCAGGTCAATCACCTCTTTCTCAACTGGACTCTAATAGCGTCCAGAATTTACGATAGTCTGAAATGTATGTTGAACGAATCATTAGTCGAAATGTGTGAAACAACCGTTCAGGTAACATCATTTTAGGTGTACATATGTGTAATCTAGACTTTCGATGATAGGTTGAGTCTGACTGTTGATATCAAATTTTGGAGATTTAAAATTCGTTAATGCCTCAACATTTTGACCAATTTATTAATTTCTGATGAAATTTGTGGAAGGAAAGAGTTAACCAATAAACCAGCCTAAGCGGTATGTAAAATTTATTCGTTTATTTCATCAGCTTATAGTTCCATACTAACGTGTGGTGTTTTAGATTAGGCATGAAAATTCATGAGTTAATATAAATTCGCAAATGTGTGTTTAATGAATACTTGTAGAATTATGGTCTACTGCTCTTAAAATAGACCTAATTCTAAAATTGTGGATTTGTCATGATATAACTGCCTAATCTATAAGATCTCACGTGGAAGTCACACCATCGACTACACCAACTCACGGTATCGTATAAATTACCAATACATGATGTAGAACAAGGTTAGGCTAGAGAAGGAAAAATATATTTAATATGAATAGAAGATGTAAGGTAACATTCAGAGAGATCACGTCTGCATGGCCGAGCCATGTCATCCGATCGATTCCAACTCATTCAATTCCTTGTTGGCGCCTTCTCCATCGTTAAGTACTTCTCCGCGTTAAATATTGAATATCTATTTTCCGAGTTGTCTCGTGCTCAGCTTTGAGTACTGTGTGGTTATGGTCCAATTTCACCACATACTCACTATACATCAGAGTAAAGAAATAGCCCATATTACATGAAGGTTAGTTTAATTTGCGCTGCGTCAAAAACAAAAAATCTATGCTGAACAAAAACATATTTGTCTTTCACTACCTAAACAATATTCAAGTTATTTGAAACTATGAAGTCCTATCTTGATGTGGACACCTTAATGAAATTATTGTTCACCAGCAAATCGTGTTTCACATGCGTATAGCCAGAGCCACTGTAACAACTTCGTCTGGGATTAATGGCGTCGACAACATACTAAACCGTAGATATCAGGCATCATTGGTCGACTGGATTTCCATTAACAGGCAGTTACGTGCTGATTCTTTAGAAAGCTCCAGTGAAAAAAGTTGAAGTTGATGTCTTTTCGTCATATTCATCTACGCTACTACCGATTTCAGCGTGGATGCGATCAATGATGCAATTATCAACACTACCCCGATCTTCTGCAAAACGTGCGTCGTACAGTCGTTGAAGTACTAATCGGAGAACTGAGTGCCCACGTCGTGCGTATATGCACAGAAGAGAGTCGTTCTGGTGTCCAGTGAGGACTTGTTGGTCGAAAGTCAGATGCGAGTGACCATCTTATGCAGATGTGTGCAGACTAAAACTGATTAAGGCCCGCACTGACTACTGACACAGTCGTCGTCGATAATCTATCTAGCGCCCTTCCTCTGCATCTCGAACAAGGACACAGATCGATCACAATGTGATCAGCACAGTTGGCATGGTTGTGTTCAAGAACGCTGCTCGTATTAGAGCATCAATCTCGATTCTGATCACGTCATTGTTTGCGTTGGTCATATCTTACGTTTCATTGGCCAACAAATGAGTCGTCTCCAAAGGGTCGATGTCACCAAATTGATACAGCTTCTGTTGCAACCAAATATCAATTCGAGGCTAGCCACCAGTCCACAAAAGACCTTTGACCGCAGATGCATGGCCTCGCGAAACGCCTCGTATATGAGTAATGAGTTTCTACAGGTTTTTTACAAATCGTTTAAGCACTTTGATCTACCTCAAATGACCGTTAGGGAAACCATCTGTGAAGATGGTGGGATGTCAAACAATGAGATCTACAGACATATCGGTCGATGGACAGACACTTTTGAGGAGAAGTTCGACTGGTCTGATGCTCTAGTGTCATCATAAACGTAAACTGAGTAACAAAGAAGCGGTGTAGGGCTAGTAGTATAGCAGGTCTGTGGCTCATATCCGTACGACTGTATAAATCGAATGACGTTTAGCTGAATAGAGTTGGCTAAAGTGCATTCTCAACTGCGCGTCATTTTGCTTCTTTATTTTTTTTATTCGCTTTGCTCCACGTTTCTGACTGCCTGTTCCAATCAACAATTGCGTGAAGTGGAAACATTCAAAAATCCGCTCTCGTAGTTGACTTTTCTAATTTACCTCTCATCAACGCCAGTCAAATCGACGATCATATACGAGGATAGTCAGGATATATATTTCAACACCAGTTTTTCGATAAACATTGTTCGTTTGATTTTAGTAGAATCACATATTAGGCCACTTAATCTGCATCAGTTTACCAACCGAAGACAACAAATCGATGTAAGAACTGTTCAATTAAATTACAATATCTATTACCAATAAACTGGTGTTTAATTAAACTAGAATGAATGTGAAGACCAGCAGTTAAACTACAAATGAATTGTTTTTTGTTAAGTCATGTGAATGAGCATGATTTTCATCATCCTTTTCGAACTAAAAAGATCTAGAATCCGTATCCGTAATATTGTGGTAAATTTATTTCCACTTCAACCATGTTTCCGGTACCAAGCATTTTCATACATATTAAAGTCCACATAGTGAATGAATACCGCACGAAGATAACGTTCACAAAGCATTACATTCCAAGCTTTACCTTTCCATTGATTTGCTTTTCCAACCTATAGGACGAAATTTTATGCAGTGTTGCGTTCATAGAAGACGCTGGTGAATAGCTGTCAATGACTGAAATAATGTTGCTTGAACATTCAAGCTCTTGTATACAGCACTCGCACCATAGACGTACGCAATGGTGTTCGAATATACTGGATATTATACATTTTTGAATATTAGGAAGAAGGATGGTTAATTTGAAATGTACTTACATGAATCGGTGAAATCTTATCTATTCATGATTTTAGCAGAATCCTCTTGAAATTTTAACTGTTCATCATATATTCTTATGGATTGCATGAACATTCCTTAGAGTACATACACGAATAATACTCCACAACTCGAACTATACGTATGTGAGTGTGTAATATTCAGATTATGAATCTCAGAATGCCATTCAATGATATGATATTTATTGCAGTCACAATATGAACAAGGATATTCATCTCTGAGTACAGGAAAAGAACAAGAACAACTGTTGACATTCTATAATTCGACTCGATACACACCAATCAGCAATCGACTAGAGAAAATAAATTCTCTAAAAATTGTGGGGATTGTAGCCTGACGCGAATATCAATCGCTGATTATCAGGATTAACTCAAAAGAGAACAGGATTTCGTGTGTTAAGAAGTGGTGTAATACTCTGAGAGGTGCAGTTGTATATATTTATTTATTCTAAATTGGTAGCCCAAAATAATTTCTCGCTCAAGTATTCAGTTGTGGAGTTCGTTCGTAGCACACCATGTTTTAGTATCAATTGCAATTGATTCGCCATTTACATTTATGCTTACACTAATTTCATGTTCTGTTTGTATAATTTAGGATTCAAGAAATTCATCAGTATTTGAGATTTGAAGCAATTCAGTTGATCGAGTTTCTCAATGAAAAATTATTTGTATTACGATGTATTTGTATTTTGACAACGCTCCAACCCGTAACACCTTGAAAAATCGAGAGGTGCCAACCCGATGAAGTCAGATGATACATTTGGTTGACTGTCGAAATATCGAGAAGTGATTGACCTATGATGTCTGTAGTTTAGACGGTTATTATAAACGTCAAGCATTGATGATGAGACATGAATCATCGTATTTCTCAAAGTTTGTAGGGACACTGCATTTATTGATTTACTAAATAAAACCATTTTGACAAATTCTATAATCAAATCTTGCATACAAAATATCCCCTTGAAATTCTGTTACATTGTAGCTCAACTGCAATATTTTGTGTTGATACAGCGTAAGGAGTTATACAAGTTGTATTTTCACAGTTTAACATTGTGATACTTTCAATGAACTTAGATTTGACCACGAGCTCAAGTTCAACATCAATCACATAAAATGAGTGCAAAAGATCTCATTTTTAGACAGTTACCTAAAGGTCATCCATTCAGCCTACTCATATGATGTAATTCATTTAATGACTTGCCATATTATGTCATACACGAACTAGTGCAGTCATTTATTTTGAAAATCATAATGGTCTTGTGTATAGTTACACTACGAAAATCTACATAATTATAATCATCCGAATAAACGTTTCCTCAATAATGTGACATGTAACTGGATAGCTTACTAGTTTGTTGAACAAGTAGGACGTAGTTTATTTTTGTGAGCCAATTATACTCAACACCATTTCAAGTTTTGAATTACCAAGAAAATTACCAACTGGTATGAATTGATGATAAAATACATGACGCTTAACAACAGTCAAAGTCAGTTCAATAACTTCTCTCAACTGAGCTCCAATCGTGTTTGAGATTTGTCATAGCATGGAATGCATGCATGTTTGAAATGTGTGGAATACCTGTTCAAGTACAATCATTTAGAGTGTCGATATGTGTCACCTGGCTTTTAGATAATAGGTGGCGTTAGACAATTGAAATTGAATGATGGACCGGTGAATCTCGGTAAGATGCATTCTTCGAATATCCACCTACCAAATCTACAAAATGGCATTTAATTTTAGTGGAGAAGGCACAATCTGCTCACTTATACGTTATTGTTTGGTTAAAATATTTGATAATAAGTTCCAAGTGTATCGCAATGCACCGTCAGTGGAGATCATGTTGTTTGTACAAAGTTAGTTATACTTGCTACAGCCTAAACTAAAAATGAGATTCCAAACATTTGGAGAAACTGTTTCTATCGATATTTCTTCGCTTGTATTTCACTTTGATTGTGTTATATTGGAATCAACGTTCTTCAGTGACGAGCGATTCAACCACACAATTTTGATTCACCATTTTTGCTGTTGTTGTGATAGATAATCCTAGGCTACACGTTTATGGATGACCATGAACTCAATGTACACATTTGCTTTGGTACAGACGAGAGTGAGAATAATTAGCTCTTTCTCTCGAAATGCGGTCTCTTGGCCACGTGTATGCAGCCAGTATGAGGGAAGTCTTACTCTCTGCTTTCTCAAGACGGAACGTTCTCCATGAAATTCGAACGTTCGATTCTGTTACCAGTTTGCTGAATACCGAGGATCCATTCGGATAAGTTGTATAATCGTGAGTCTAGACCAATGGTAATTACCACTGGAGTTTTTTTCATTATTAACCCTCTACTCACTGCTTAGTTTAGTTGAAACTATCAAGTCGAACTCTATAAATAATACTTCATAAATAATTAGGTTAATTAAAGTTGCTGCTACTATGATTTACTGAAGGAAGATGTCTTGATCAAATTTTGTGAACGAAACTACTATTTCATATAAGAGAAGCTGATGATGAATTTTATCAGCATTTCGACGAAATAAACACACCTGTCCGTACAAACTAAGTCGTACAGTTCATCGTCATTTAAAAGTTATATTATCAATTCTTTTTTGGTTCAAAACTGAATGAAGTTAACCATGAAAATAGTCTGATGTCGGTTCAGAAGTTCAGAGGTTAGAAGCCTTCCACAAAATCTGACATTTTAAAAACTAACCATCGGTGAGGTGTTTGATGCCAAACTCTGAGAAGTCATATCATCGAACTAAACAGCCAACATACGCGTTGAAGTTTTGAGTGATTGTTTCAATCAGATAACTCGATAATGTGTGTTATTGAAAAATAACATTTGCTGTACTCAAATTTTTTTGATTGCATCACAAGATAATACAATATATGTGGATGTCACTAGTAACCCCATGTTTGCTTTATTCAATTGAGATTTTTATTTTTTTCTTTACGTGACTCCTAGTTTGAGCGGATTATCAAAATGAATTATCCAATAAGCTTGCTTAGATAATCCATGCAGATTACGGCACACAGTATTGCCTTAAACTGTTCATGTGGATCCGACTGATACGAAATGTCAACTTTAATGAATTTATAAGTGAAATGAAACTGTGAGACAAATAATGGCCAGAATAAGTATGGTCAACATGGCATAAGAGAGAGACACAAAGAGAGAAAAATGCGAAATATGATGTTGTATAATACGAATTTTATGGAAGGACGAACTACGTTGAATCGCTAAAATATATATCAGGTCGATCTAAACATTCCAATGCCGAAACGTATTGTACATATATCGGCAGTAAAATGAAAACTTGTCAGTACTAGTGGAGTGTCTTCTAGTTAGCCATGTAGAAGGTCAGCCAATATGTAACATGAGGGTGAACCCATAGCGACACCATCTAATAGTCTATACATTCCACCAATGAATTTCAAATGTACTTTCGTAGTCTGCATAACCTAGGTAAGTGGGTAACTAGCGGACAAGTTGTTTCGTCGATGTTTGTTGCAATCACGTGTTGATATCTGAGCTTCGTCAGTGATCTGTTTAGTTCTATCTATATAATTTCATGACATCCTCTTGATCATTCTGTTACTGAAGATTTTGGTGATTATTCAAGATAATATTGATCTTGTCAGAGAAGCCATTTTTTTAAGAACAACAGTTACTCTTTCTTTAAGAGGTATCGTGATAATCGAATTCGTGACATTATTGGGTTCGTTGATAGCCCCTCTGCGCATTTTAATCGAAATGCTTCTGCACTTGTATCTACCATTCTCAAACTGTTAGCGACATTTTAATCTTCTTACTACGTTCACGTTGTCATTTCTTGCTAACTTCTTAGGTCTATTGCTAATATTCATATTAGGTTATCCAGTGTAATATTCAAAATTTTTTGATTGCATCACAAGATAATGCAATATATGTGGATGTCACTAGTAACCTCATGTTTGCTTTATTCAATTGCGATTTGTGTTTTTTTGTTTACGTCACGTTCACTGTATCTAATCATCTGATCTTTTTGTTCCTGTCAATAACAACCATTATGAATCTGATCAGATTTGTGATAACTTGATTGGATGAAACTGACAGTCTCCTTCAAAAATAAAAGTATAAAAGCAAATGGGTATGTTATCCCTTTAATTGATGTGATATCGTACTCTAAAATGTAAGTTATTCAAAGATTCCGTATTCACATAAAGTTTCAGCAGCTTTTTGAAATTTACACTTAAAATATGAACTAACACTGATGTACAATTTGTCACTAATATAAACATTTTTATATAACAAAACGTCATTTTCGTTAGAAAAATTCATCATTACTGGTGGAGTTCGCCACTGAAAGTGGATTAGTGTAGTGTAATTTTGAGAAACGACGATAGTTAGTATTTTGGACTGTGAGAGGCCAAACTGATTATCTTAACTTTAAAGACATAACATGATTCTTGAACTAGTCAAGGTTTACCACTGCTCTGGAGGTTCATACCGGGACAACAAGTCAAATCTACTGAACTTGAATCCCGCACAGATGTAACCTGAACCTTGTCTTTGATGAAAAATTATGAGTTGAACAATCTCCGCATATATTTACCAAATATTCTATGAGTAGTAAAAGCTGTTCAATATACATTACGATGCATTATCAAACTTCATTTCAGGAATTCACTCGATGCATTAGGCAAAATGGAATCGGTATTCACCATATGAAACAGGAATTTAAATATTCGACTAAGTGAACCTGGTCAACAAAATACTTAAATAACACATGAGATATGTAGGTTGATTCTCTCATGGGGTTCATGGAATAGTGGAAATTTAACATACGATGAAAAAGTTCCGTCAATCTTAATTATATTCTGTGCTAACATATACAGATGGAGCACTAAGATCGGTTTTAGCCTTTAGATTTAAAATAGAGAAAAGTCAAACAATCAACCATTTTTCAATATATTGATCTTGACTAATATATGTCAGACGATATGTTGTTATTTTGATGATTGCTCAATCCAAACACATGTTATGGTTATGAGAGTCTGCTTTGTGTATAGATTACCGTTTCCGTATCTCACGTTGTCAGTATAAAGCATCAAACCATCCGCGATGTTCTGTGAATATCTCACTCTATACGCACAATAGTCTCTAAACTGCACGTTTGTTAAACTTTTATTTTGCCATACAGACAAATACATCAAATTAATTAGAAGCCGAACCACCTACGAATGATGATCAAAAATACATCCGTTGTTGTTTTAATATTCACAACTCTACTGCTGAATACTCGCGACGGTATGGAGGGAAAATCATCATACAAAACCTACTTAAATTGAAATGGGTTATTCAACAAAACCCTTATTGATTTCACTGATACTAAAGACAAAAGCGTACTTGAAGTCTGGATAGAGTATTCAGAAAACGTTCAACGATCTAAAGCCAAAATCGTAGCACTTTATGGACAGATAAATTTAATATATAAATGCAACTTAACTGACACCATGTTTAGAATTTTCAATCAGTCATACTCTTCTATCTACTCAACTAACGGTCAAATGGATCAGGTTTTGCTGGCGTACACAAGATAATTATTGATCCGGTTTGGCCAGCATATGGCGGTGTAGTAATTCATCTTCATAGACAAGGTCTGAATACTTCTTTCAAACTGATCTTCTACGAAAACTGTGTGGATGTACAAAATTGTGTATCATATGAGTCGAATTTCGAGTTCATGTTAAATTCAATTATGAAGAGTCATTCAATGTGTTTTTTCTATTAAATGTTTATAGACATCTGGCGTACGACATCGAATAGAACTACCATTTAGCAGCTTTACACAACACTGTCGTGAAAGACAGATGTCTAATCGACCGCCTTCAAATCTAAACCAAGTATCTGGATTTGGATTTCAAGCATTGACAGGTAGAAATGGAACTGAACAGCAGTTTGGTGTAGGTTCCATCGAAATATTCACTATTTTAACATATAATGAAGTACGAAAGCCAAATCAAACACACCGAGCTTATATGGAATTTCGGCTACTTGATATGTAACATTTATTGATAGTATGATAATTTTCATTTATTTTAAATGACTTTGTCAATAAATATCACATATCCACCAATGAGTATTGAATGTTTTCACGGGTTCCTTGTGGTTCACACGAACGTCATTGAACGTAAACTGTGGTGTTACTCGGGTGGCTGAATAGAAATGCATTCAAGTAGTTGAGAATATTTTCTGCTTACCTCGAAGTAACTGTCAGTCGTTGTGTACACATAGAACAACGTTTACTTCCGTGCACCAAACCGATTTGTGTAATTTAAAAACACGATATTCGGTGAAGAGATCTCTTTTGAAGGGACTTATTATCAAGTTGTATATTTGTATCCAGATATGAAGATCTTTTCACTAAACGTACTGGTTTCGTGATGAATAATTGAAATGATGTAATAGTGAGGTTGTAATACTAGATCACGTAATATGAATAAAAACAATAGACCTAATAATTTATCATCGAGCCACCACGTGAATAAACAACGATGATTAACATGTGTATGTAAATAAAGATATACCTGTACAGTATTTCACACTTATATATACTACTGCTTATTGTCATTATGTCATCATAAATACTGTGAATGAATGATTTTCCTTAACGAAGTCCTAGACGTTGTTGTCTTTCATTCCCCAAGTGCATTCACTGACCAACGGTCAGTTGATCTGGAAATCATTACGATGATTTTCATTGTTAGACAAGCACAAGAAACAATAACCAGCGTGCATTAGTGTGTGTGGGAGAGAGATAGCGGTTTGAGATCATAGTGGAAATAAAGCATGATTTAATCGAATGTAATAATCTTGACAATAATGTGAAACAAAAATGTTATTAGTGATAAGTAATAATCATAGTTGTCTTTATCAAATTAATTTTCTTCTCCAACATTTAGCCTCCTGAATTCCAAAGTACATCTTACAGTACAAAATATCAACAATATCAAACGTGATTGTATAGGTGTAGACTGATAAGAAACTATCTGACCACAATTCATATTAATGACTAGTCACAAATTGAATTTCCAATTATTACTATATTATTACAATGGAATTGGTAGTGCTAATAATAAGTCAAGAGTAAATCGACTGCTCACATTTGTTTATGACACGATGAGTACATAGACGATACACACTATCACTTCTATTGATATAATGAAAAACTCAGTAGTAAAGTGTGACCCATTTTAAGTTGACTGAGTTTGTCGATTACCAAGAGATTAGTTTCGAACCACGTCGAAATGTTTTCAGGCACTTTGATCATTAAAGATGCCATAGTTATTTGTAGAATAACAACACAGTAATAAGTCACATCTTTGATAATCCAAACGTGACAACACAGTGAAATCAGAAGTGAGAAGCTGGGAGGTTCAATAGTTTGTTTGATGAGCTATGGACATATAGAGACGTGACGGACATAAGATTTCTAGCGGTTGTAGGAGACGTTGAGCACAGCCTACGCAATCGTGATTCAGTGAGGATGATTGAACGAGAACCTTCAGCTGACCAAAACCAATAAGATCACAATCAAATGTCGAAGACTTACAGATCTACTGAGTTCGCAGGTTTTTTCATCGCTACAACATGCATTGCTAAGAAAACCGAATAAATGACAAAGCAAAACAAAATAACAATTTCTGAAGTTCTAACTAATATTCCAATGAAAAGTACTGAATATCACATAGGCAGACGACTTTTTATAATAAACAGTGATCTTTCGGCTATACTGACTGAACTATTCAAATACAATAAATGCTCTTACAGTCACATGTCTGCACCCACAACTATGCACTGGCTCTAATTTCCATGAAGTTCAAAATTGAAGTAACTACCAACTAATATCAGTTAATGTCAGTCGGTAACCACGAATAAATAATGTTTTACCAGTTACACTATTTATTGTTAGCTAGACCACTGTTAAATAGATCGATGCACTCAAAAGCCTAAACGTGAACAAAACACCTCTGTCTATACAATCACAATTTAGAGGCGATGCGTCCAGTGAAATATTCCGTCTAAAGTTACGCAGATTAATCTAAAGAGCTTCTAACGCAGGCGAACTACAATCAGTGTTTTACACACATGTAATGATTATTCTGTTGTTGAAAAAAAATTTTCTGAGCTAGTCACTCCTTTCTGTATCTATCAATTCAACCGCTTCTGTGCAGTTTGTTGCGTAAGTAGAGATGTTCTGGGGATTTGTATATTCGGGCTCGTGAGCGCCCCTCAATGTGGTTAATCAAAGGTGTAGTTGAGAATGTTACCAGTTCCACTTTAGCTCATTTAATTCAGATTTGACACACTGCCAACATGAGCAACATTTTACAACAATATATCATGTTAACAGTAGTCTACGTGATTCCGTGGTACTGCGATATCTGTAGACGTGTGAAACAATTGCTATTCCGATCAAGACGCCAGGGCTTTGCCACGGAAGATATATGTTTGGCCGCTCGTTTCAATCTGGCCAAGTTCGAGGCCAACTAGTTGTTAGTCAATTGACTGATATGGCGACATAGTTGTTCTAATGTTAAATTTTGTATGCGGAACTTATCTTATCCACACACCCTAACATTTTCATTATTATGATTGTAATTATAACACTTGCTCATCGTTCTCAGAAATGTATTCAGTGTCCAACCAACATCAATAATTCGTGCACTATTCATATAATTCTGCGTATAACACTATTCTTGATTTGTAATTACATCAATCTCTCGCACCCCGTGCTGACCATTAATCATTATCTATTTCACATTGAAAACAGAAAGTTCAATGAAGGGATCTCTTTTCATCGAATCTATTTTCAAGCTGTTCAATCGTAAACATATATATTATGATCGTTTTCCACCAAAATAATAGTTCTGTGAAGGGATGGGAACAAGAAATAACCAAAATGACGTAATGGACAGAATATTACACTGGATAACCTAATATGAATATTAGCAATAGACCTAAGAAGTTAGCAAGAAATGACAACGTGAACGTAGTAAGAAGATTAAAATGTCGCTAACAGTTTGAGAATGGTAGATACAAGTGCAGAAGCATTTCGATTAAAATGCGCAGAGGGGCTATCAACGAACCCAATAATGTCACGAATTCGATTATCACGATACCTCTTAAAGAAAGAGTAACTGTTGTTCTTAAAAAAATGGCTTCTCTGACAAGATCAATATTATCTTGAATAATCACCAAAATCTTCAGTAACAGAATGATCAAGAGGATGTCATGAAATTATATAGATAGAACTAAACAGATCACTGACGAAGCTCAGATATCAACACGTGATTGCAACAAACATCGACGAAACAACTTGTCCGCTAGTTACCCACTTACCTAGGTTATGCAGACTACGAAAGTACATTTGAAATTCATTGGTGGAATGTATAGACTATTAGATGGTGTCGCTATGGGTTCACCCTCATGTTACATATTGGCTGACCTTCTACATGGCTAACTAGAAGACACTCCACTAGTACTGACAAGTTTTCATTTTACTGCCGATATATGTACAATACGTTTCGGCATTGGAATGTTTAGATCGACCTGATATATATTTTAGCGATTCAACGTAGTTCGTCCTTCCATAAAATTCGTATTATACAACATCATATTTCGCATTTTTCTCTCTTTGTGCCTCTCTCTTATGCCATGTTGACCATATTTATTCTGACCGTTATTTGTCTCACAGTTTCATTTCACTTATAAATTCATTCACGTTGAGATTTCGTATCAGTCGGACCCACATGAACAGTTTAAGGCAATATTGTGTGCCGTAATCTGCATGGATTATCTAAGCAAGCTTATTGGATAATTCATTTTGATAATCCGCTCAAACTAGGAGTCACGTAAAGAAAAAAATAAAAATCTCAATTGAATAAAGCAAACATGGGGTTACTAGTGACATCCACATATATTGTATTATCTTGTGATGCAATCAAAAAAATTTGAGTACAGCAAATGTTATTTTTCAATAACACACATTATCGAGTTATCTGATTGAAACAATCACTCAAAACTTCAACGCGTATGTTGGCTGTTTAGTTCGATGATATGACTTCTCAGAGTTTGGCATCAAACACCTCACCGATGGTTAGTTTTTAAAATGTCAGATTTTGTGGAAGGCTTCTAACCTCTGAACTTCTGAACCGACATCAGACTATTTTCATGGTTAACTTCATTCAGTTTTGAACCAAAAAAGAATTGATAATATAACTTTTAAATGACGATGAACTGTACGACTTAGTTTGTACGGACAGGTGTGTTTATTTCGTCGAAATGCTGATAAAATTCATCATCAGCTTCTCTTATATGAAATAGTAGTTTCGTTCACAAAATTTGATCAAGACATCTTCCTTCAGTAAATCATAGTAGCAGCAACTTTAATTAACCTAATTATTTATGAAGTATTATTTATAGAGTTCGACTTGATAGTTTCAACTAAACTAAGCAGTGAGTAGAGGGTTAATAATGAAAAAAACTCCAGTGGTAATTATCATTGGTCTAGACTCACGATTATACAACTTATCCGAATGGATCCTCGGTATTCAGCAAACTGGTAACAGAATCGAACGTTCGAATTTCATGGAGAACGTTCCGTCTTGAGAAAGCAGAGAGTAAGACTTCCCTCATACTGGCTGCATACACGTGGCCAAGAGACCGCATTTCGAGAGAAAGAGCTAATTATTCTCACTCTCGTCTGTACCAAAGCAAATGTGTACATTGAGTTCATGGTCATCCATAAACGTGTAGCCTAGGATTATCTATCACAACAACAGCAAAAATGGTGAATCAAAATTGTGTGGTTGAATCGCTCGTCACTGAAGAACGTTGATTCCAATATAACACAATCAAAGTGAAATACAAGCGAAGAAATATCGATAGAAACAGTTTCTCCAAATGTTTGGAATCTCATTTTTAGTTTAGGCTGTAGCAAGTATAACTAACTTTGTACAAACCACATGATCTCCACCAACGGTGCATTGCAATACACTTGGAACTTATTATCAAATATTTTAACCAAACAATAACGTATAAGTGAGCAGATTGTGCCTTCTCCACTAAAATTAAATGCCATTTTGTAGATTTGGTAGGTGGATATTCGAAGAATGCATCTTACCGAGATTCACCGGTCCATCATTCAATTTCAATTGTCTAACGCCACCTATTATCTAAAAGCCAGGTGACACATATCGACACTCTAAATGATTGTACTTGAACAGGTATTCCACACATTTCAAACATGCATGCATTCCATGCTATGACAAATCTCAAACACGATTGGAGCTCAGTTGAGAGAAGTTATTGAACTGACTTTGACTGTTGTTAAGCGTCATGTATTTTATCATCAATTCATACCAGTTGGTAATTTTCTTGGTAATTCAAAACTTGAAATGGTGTTGAGTATAATTGGCTCACAAAAATAAACTACGTCCTACTTGTTCAACAAACTAGTAAGCTATCCAGTTACATGTCACATTATTGAGGAAACGTTTATTCGGATGATTATAATTATGTAGATTTTCGTAGTGTAACTATACACAAGACCATTATGATTTTCAAAATAAATGACTGCACTAGTTCGTGTATGACATAATATGGCAAGTCATTAAATGAATTACATCATATGAGTGGGCTGATTGAATGACCTTTAGCTAACTGTCTAAAAGTGAGATCTTTTGCACTCATTTTATGTGATTGATGTTGAACTTGAGCTCGTGGTCAAATCTAAGTTCATTGAAAGTATCACAATGTTAAACTGTGAAAATACAACTTGTATAACTCCTTACGCTGTATCAACGCAAAATATTGCAGTTGAGCTACAACGTAACAGAATATCAAGGGGATATTTTGTATGCAAGATTTGATTATAGAATTTGTCAAAATGGTTTTATTTAGTAAATCAATAAATGCAGTGTCCCTACAAACTTTGAAAAATGCGATGATTCATGTCTCATCATCAATGCTTGACGTTTATAATAACCGTCTAAACTACAGACATCATAGGTCAATCACTTCCCGATATTTTGACAGTCAGCCAAATATATCATCTGATTTCACTGGATTGTCTCTTTTTGATTTTTGAATGTGTTACGGGTTGAGGTGTTGTCAAAATACAAATACATCGTGATACAAATAAACTCGATCAACTTAATTGCTTCAAATCTCACTTATTAATGAATTTCTTGAATTATCAGAAAGGGTTTGTGGAAAACCTGGAAAACCAGGTTTTACATGGTGGTCTAGCCTGAACTGACTGATGATATCAATGTGTGGAATTCCTTGAAGTTTAAATTACGCAAACAGAAACTTACATAAGAGTAAGCAATAATGCAAATGATGAATTAATTGCAATCTTTATTTGATGGAAATGCCAAATCGAACTGAGGAGATTGTTTGTAACAAGATTTGCAACTATCACAATCACTCCTTTAATTGCTTTTCATTAATAATAGCCTATCGGTTTCAATTTGTATGCGTCAACGGAAAATAATTCGAATGAATCTGGGCCGGAATGTTTTGTTTTCACATTGACACCACCATATGCCTGTAAAATGAATCGAGGTACTTGATATAAAATCGAATTCTGTTCAGTTTCGTCACCAACTGTGAGATCATACTTTTAAAACAATAATCATGAAGTTTGTTTCAGATGTTCATTTATATGTTTCCTTGGCATACTACATCAACAATCCTGGCAATAATGGAACTAATTATATGCATAAACAACCGAGAAAAACATTTTGGCAAGCTATAACTGTTAGCGAACTATTTAGAACCGTAATGATATGGAATGTGTCAAAAAATGATAATGATACTGAAAGATGGTGTGCTACGAACGAACTCCAAAACTGACTATTTGAGCGAGAAAGTATTTTGGGTTACCATATTAGAAGCGAAAATACTGATAAATATATATATACAACTGCACCACTCAGAATAATAAACCACTTCTTAACCTACGAAATCCTGCTCTCCTTTGAGTTAATCCTGATAATCATCGCTTGACATTCTCGTCAGGCTACAATTCACACAATATTTAGAGATACTCTTTTGTCTAGTTGACTGCTGATTGGTGTGTCTCGAGTCGAATTATAGAATGTCAACAGTTGTTCTTGTTCTTTTCCTGTACTCAGAGATGAATATCCTAGTTCGTATTGTGACTGTAATAAATATCATATTAATAATGGCATCCTGAGATTCATAATCTGAATATTACACACTCACATACGTATAGTTCGAGTTGTGGAGTACTGATCGTGTATGTACTCCAAGGAATGTTCATGCAATCCATAAGAATATATGATGAACAGTTAAAATTTCAAGAGGATACTTCTGAAATCATAAATAGATAGGATTTCATAGATTCATGTAAGTACATTTCGAATTAAACATCCTTCTTCCTAATATTCATAATTGTATAACAACCAGTATTCTCGAACACAAGTGCTGTGTATAAGAGCTTGAATGTTCAAGCAACATTATTTCAGTCATCGACAGCTATTCACCAGCGTCTTCTTTAAACGCAACACTGCATACAATTTCATCTTATAGGTTGCAAAAGCAAATCAATGGAAAGGTAAAGCTTGGAATGTAATCCTTTATGAACACTATCTTCGTGCGGTATTCATTCACTATGTGGACTTCAATATGTATGGAAATGCTTGGTACCGGAAACATGATTGAAATCGAAGTAAATTTACTACAATATCACGGATACGGATTCTAGATCTTTTAATTTCGAAAAGGATGATGAAAATCATACTCATTCACATGAGTTAACGAAATCCAATTCATTTCTAGTTTCAGTACTATCCTCTTGGAAATTTAACTGCTGGTCTTCACATTTATTCTAGGTTAATTAAACACCAGTTTATTGGTAATAGATATTGTAATTTAATTGAACAGTTCTAATATCGATTTGTTGTCTTCGGTTGGTAAACTGATGCAGATTAAGTGGCCTTATATGTGACTCTACTAAAATTAGACGAATAATGGTTATCGAAATAGTGGTGTTAAAATATATATCCTGACTATCCTCGTATATGATCGTCGATTTGACTGTCGTTGATGAGAGGTAAATTAGAAAAGTCAACTACGAGAGCGGATTTTTGAATGTTTCCACTTCACGCAATTGTTGATTGGAACAGGCAGTCAGAAACGTGGAGCAAAGCGAATAAAAAAAATAAAGAAGCAAAATGACGCGCAGTTGAGAATGCACTTTAGCCAACTCTATTCAGCTAAACGTCATTCGATTTATACAGTCGTACGGATATGAGCCACAGACCTGCTATACTACTAGCCCTACACCGCTTCTTTGTTACTCAGTTTACGTTTATGATGACACTAGAGCATCAGACCAGTCGAACTTCTCCTCAAAAGTGTCTGTCCATCGACCGATATGTCTGTAGATCTCATTGTTTGACATCCCACCATCTTCACAGATGGTTTCCCTAACGGTCATTTGATGTAGATCAAAGTGCTTAAACGATTTGTAAAGAACCTGTAGAAACTCATTACTCATATACGAGGCGTTTCGCGAGGCCATGCATCTGCGGTCAAAGGTCTTTTGTGGACTGGTGGCTAGCCTCGAATTGATATTTGGTTGCAACAGAAGCTGTATCAATTTGGTGACATCGACCCTTTGGAGACGACTCATTTGTTGGCCAATGAAACGTAAGATATGACCAACGCAAACAATGACGTGATCAGAATCGAGATTGATGCTCTAATACGAGCAGCGTTCTTGAACACAACCATGCCAACTGTGCTGATCGCATTGTGATCGATCTGTGTCCTTGTTCGAGATGCAGAGGAAGGGCGCTAGATAGATTATCGACGACGACTGTGTCAGTAGTCAGTGCGGGCCTTAATCAGTTTTAGTCTGCACACATCTGCATAAGATGGTCACTCGCATCTGACTTTCGACCAACAAGTCCTCACTGGACACCAGAACGACTCTCTTCTGTGCATATACGCACGACGTGGGCACTCAGTTCTCCGATTAGTACTTCAACGACTGTACGACGCACGTTTTGCAGAAGATCGGGGTAGTGTTGGTAATTGCATCATTGATCGCATCCACGCTGCAATCGGTAGTAGCGTAGATAAATATTACGAAAAGACATTAAATTCAACTTTTTTCACTGGAGCTTTCTAATGAATCAGCACGTAACTGCCTGTTAATGGAAATCCAGTCGACCAATGATGCCTGATATCTACGGTTTAGTATGTTGTCGACGCCATTAATCCCAGACGAAGTTGTTACAGTGGCTCTGGCTATACGCATGTGAAACACGATTTGCTGGTGAACAATAGTTTCATTAAGGTGTCCACATCAAGATAGGACTTTATAGTTTCAAATAACTTGAATATTGGTTAGGTAGTGAAAGACAAATATGTTTTTGTTCAGCATAGATATTTTGTTTTTGATGCAGCGCAAATTAAAGTAACCTTCATGTAATATGGGCTATTTCTTTACTCTGATGTATAGTGAGTATGTGGTGAAATTGGACCATAACCACACAGTACTCAAAGCTGAGCACGAGACAACTCGGAAAATAGATATTCAATATTTAACGCGGAGAAGTACCTAACGATGGAGAAGGCGCCAACAAGGAATTGAATGAACTGAAGTTGGTCCGATGGCATGGCCCGGCCATGCAGGCGTGATCTCTCTGAATGTTACCTTATATCTTCTATTTATATTAAATATATTTTTCGTTCTCTAGCCTAATCTTGTTTTACATCATGTGTTGGTAATTTATACGATACATTGAGTTGGTGTAGTCGATGGTGTGACTTCCACGTAAGATCTTATAGATTAGGCAGTTATATCATGACAAATCCACAATTTTAGAATTAGGTCTATTATAAGAGCAGTAGACCATAATTCTACAAGTATTCATTAAACACACATTTGCGAATTTATATTAACACATGAATTTTCATGCCTAATCTAAAACACCACACGTTAGTATGGAACTATAAGCTGATGAAATAAACGAATAAATTTTACATACCGCTTAGGCTGGTTTATTGGTTAACTCTTTCCTTCCACAAATTTCATCAGAAATTAATAAATTGGTCAAAATGTTGAGGCATTAACGAATTTTAAATCTCCAAAATTTGATATCAACAGTCAGACTCAACCTATCATCGAAAGTCTAGATTACACATATGTACACCTAAAATGATGTTACCTGAACGGTTGTTTCACACATTTCGACTAATGATTCGTTCAACATACATTTCAGACTATCGTAAATTCTGGACGCTATTAGAGTCCAGTTGAGAAAGAGGTGATTGACCTGACTTTAAGTGTTAGCAGGTTTCGCATAGTTTTTCATCATTTCGAAACTCAAATTTCCCACAGACAATAATATAATAGAGATATGTGCAACTGGTCATACTGTGAAATAGATTTTCGTCATACACACTATTTTTCTCTCTGAACTCGACGCTAGTTTCCATGTTACGCAAAATGACAAAGTCCGACTTTCATGTTTCACGATATCTAATTCATAACAGTAAGTCTTGGTCACTAACTAATTAATGAATCTATAGGCTGTAGTCGCTAAAAACAGAATTCTCTAGTGGATTGATGTTTGAAACATTCAAATATTATTTTACAATATGATTACAAAGATAGTTTTACAGCTTATGTTTTCAAGGTGCATTGAGTTTTGAGTTGTTATGATATATCCATAACAGTTAGTAATGCTTCAGGTTGTCAAGAATTTAAAGGCTACCAAAGGTGTATTCCGTTAATCAAATCCTGTTGATTCTATTTTACACTGTTCCGACGCAACCAGTAAGCAACTTAGTTCATCTCGACAATTTCATCTCACATTCGCAAAGAAACATTAATTGATAGAATTATAATTATGTAGGTTTTCTTCATGTAACTATACACATGACCAATATGGATTTTCAAGTTAGTCACTGCACTAGTACGTGTATAATAAAATATAACAAGAAATCAAACAGATCACATCATATGATTAAGGTGACAGGATTAACTTTAGTGAATCAAGTGAAAATGAGATCACGCGCACTCATTTTACGTGATCGTTGCTGAGCCTGCACTAATGATCACATTCATATTCAGTCAAAATACCATAATGTTGAACTGCCAAAAGACAACTGCTTTAACACCATGCGTTGTATCAACGTAAAACATCCAGGTTGAGCTTCAATCAAGAGAATATCATGAAGGTATTTTGTATGAGAAATATGATTGCAGACTTATTTAATAAATCAATAAATACAGTGTCATTATGAAATTTGCGAAGTGCATAGATTCGTGTTTCGTCATTTGCTTTCAACGTTGAAGATAATAATGTTAACTGCAGTTCACAATGTTAACATGAGTAACGTTGTGTATATATATTAAGTCATATTGACTAAATATTCATTGACAGATTTCACTTAATGGTGTGTTAGCGAGACAATAGAGAATATCGATTTCGTGTCACGTATTTATATATAATATGTGATTGCATGAAACACATCTGATGTGTACAATGCGATTAACTATTCTGTAGTAGTTCATCACGAGCTTTGCACAATAAGCAATGACAGGGTAACGAATTCACCCTACTGTAATACTTTCAAAATTGCATTTGTTTCTATATTAAACTTGTCGGCTTCATGAAGATGTATCTAATTGCTGTTTAGAGATTGTTGTTGTTTGAAGTAAACGTTGCAAGCCTAAACAACATGCTTCATCAAAGTATCTGCCGAGTAATCCAATTGAATTATTTTTTCTGTTAAGCGTTTTTAGCGAGTTAGTTTTCTACGGGGTGGGGACGCTAACCCCATGCCCAACCCTCCTCCTTTACCCGGGCTTGGGACCGGCAGTAACTCTAGAAGAGCTACAGGCGGAGTTTTCATAGGTGCATGGAACGTCCGAACAATGTGGGAGACTGGAAAGACCAGCCAAATAGCAACGGAAATGAGGAGATACAACTTAGCAGTATTGGGATCAGCGAAACCCACTGGACCCAAGCTGGACAGAAAAGGCTAGCTACGGGAGGGAGCTGCTATACTCCGGTCACGAAGAGGAAAATGCTCCACACACTCAGGGAGTTGCTCTAATGCTGTCCAAATTAGCACGAAATGCACTTGTAGGATAGGAATCTCACGGATCCAGAATCATCGAAGCATCATTGAAAACAAACAAGGAGGGGATCTTAATGAATGTTATTCAATGTTATGCACCCACCATTGATAGCAACGACGACATTAAAGATCAATTCTACGAGCGGCTGCAGTCAATCATAGAGAAATGCCCAAGAAAGGACCTCACAATTCTAATGGGAGATCTAAATGCCAAAGTCGGAATAGACAACACTGGATATGAAGATATTATGGGACGACATGGACTGGGAGAGAGGAACAAAAATGGAGAAAGATTTGCAAATTTGTGTGCATTCAACAAATTAGTCATAGGAGGCACAATATTTCCACACAAGCGTATACACAAGGCTACATGGATCTCACCGGACCACACTACAGAGAACCAGATAGACCATATTTGCATCAACAAAAAATTCCGAAGGACAATGGAAGATGTGAGAACCAGGAGAGGAGCTGACGTAGCTTCAGATCACCACCTAGTTGTAGCCAAATTAAAAATGAAGCTAAAGAAAAACTGGACAAGTGGACAAACAGCACTACAAAGGTTCAATACAGCCTTCATTCGAGAGACTGACAAACTCAATGAATTCAAGATAGCTCTCAACAACAGGTTCCAAGCCTTACAAGATCTACTGAAGGAAGAAGAAACTACTATGGAGGACAATTGGAAAGGCATCAAAGAAGCATTAACTTCAACGTGTCAAGAGGTTCTGGGCCTAAAGAAACAGCATCATAAGGAGTGGATCTCTATAGAAACTCTAGACAAGATCAAAGAAAGGCAGAACAAGAAGGCAGCAATTAACAACAGCCGAACACGAGCAGAGAAAGTTCAAGCACAAGCCGAATACTTAGAAGCAAACAAACAAGTGAAGAAGAGCATTAGAGCCGACAGGAAGAAATACGTGGAAGAATTAGCAACGACGGCAGAAAAAGCTACTGGAGAAGGAAATATGAAACAGCTTTACGATACAACGAAGAAACTATCAGGGAAATCCAGTAAATCAGAGAGGCCGGTCAAAGACAAAGAAGGCGAGCCAATCACTGAAATTCAACAACAGCGAAACAGATGGGTAAAATACTTCGCGGAACTCCTGAATAGGCCGGCTCCAATCAATCCACCGAACATCGAAGCAGCACACACAAATCGTCCTATAGATCTCAACCCACCAACGACGGAAGAAATTAGAGCGGCCATCAGACAAATCAAGAACGGGAAAGCAGCAGGACCCGACAACATACCAGCTGAAGCACTGAAATCAGACGTCGAAGTAATCACAAGCATGCTTTACCCTCTATTCAAAAAGATTTGGGAGGAGGAACAAGTGCCGATGGACTGAAAAGAAGGACACCTCATCAAGATTCCAAAGAAAAGAGAACTGAGCAAATGTGAAAACTACAGAGGCATTACACTACTGTCAATACCAGGGAAAGTCTTCAACAGAGTTTTGCTGAACCGGATGAAGGATGCAGTAGACGTCCAACTTCGAGATCAACAAGCTGGATTCCGTAAGGATCGGTCGTGCACAGACCAAATTGCAACACCACGGATCATCGTCGAACAATCAGTTGAGTGGAACTCGTCACTATACATCAACTTCATTGATTATGAAAAGGCATTTGACAGCGTGGATAGGAGGATGTTATGGAAACTTCTTCGACACTACGGAGTTCCTGAGAAGATTGTCAACATTATCCGGAACTCATACGACGGACTAAAATGCAAAGTTGTGCATGGAGGACAGCTGACAGATGCATTCCAAGTAAGGACCGGGGTCAGACAAGGCTGTTTACTCTCTCCTTTCCTCTTTCTTCTGGTGGTCGACTGGATTATGAAGACCTCAACATCTGAAGGAAAACACGGAATACAATTGACAGCTCAGAACCAATTAGACGATTTTGACTTCGCAGATGACCTAGCCCTCCTATCGCGTACACACGAACAGATGCAGATGAAGACAGCCAATGTAGCAGCAGTCTCTGCATCAGTAGGCCTCAGTATACACAAGGGGAAAACCAAGGTCCTCAATATCAAAACGAAGTACAGCAATCCAATCACTCTTGATCGCGAAACTCTGGAAGATGTGGAATCCTTCACATACCTGGGAAGCATAATCGATGAACAAGGAGGTTCAGATGCAGACGTAAAGGCGAGGACTGGCAAAGCAAGGGCAGCATTCCTACAATTGAAGAACATATGGAACTCAAAACAACTTTCAACCAACATCAAAGTGAGGATCTTCAATACGAACGTCAAGGCAGTTCTACTGTATGGAGCTGAAACTTCGAGAACTACAATAACCACCATCAAGGAGGTACAAGTATTTATAAATAGCTGTTTACGCAAGATACTCAACATCCATTGGCCGGATACCATCAGCAATAGCCTTCTGTGGGAGAGAACAAACCAACTTCCAGCTGAAGAGGAAATTAGGAAAAGACGATGGAAATGGATTGGCCATACATTACGCAAATCGTCAAACTGTATCACGAAACAAGCCCTAACTTGGAATCCTGAAGTTAAGCGAATAAGAGGAAGGCCAAAGAACACATTACGTCGGATAATAGAAGCAGATATGAAAAGGATGAATTACAACTGGAAGGAGATGGAAAGGATTGCCCAGGACAGGGTTGGATGGAGAATGCTGGTCAGCGGCCTATGCTCCTTCACGAGGAGTAACAGGCGTAAGTAAGCAAGTAAGTAAGTAAGTAAGTAAGTAAGTAAGTAATCCAATTGAGCAACAACCATTATGACAAAATCACAACACGGCTAATTCAAATACTTTTACTCACCATCAATCATTACTCAGTGAGGGATTTGACACATATTGTCTAAATGTTGAGCGTTAGATACTCAGGCTTTATACCAATTTTATGTAACTGAGAATGAAGTCATTTGGAATGGATTGCACAATCGGTTATTTGTTTGAATGTTTACCATATGGATTTAGAATGCTAAATGACATCCATACAACTGAAATAGTCCAAATGCATCATGACAGTTCTCAGCTTTTCAAATTTTAAATTTTCATCGACAGATCATGCAGAAAACTTACATCATGTTTGTGAGAATAATCTGAAATGAAAGAATTAAATATTTTCAAATAACCTGAAGATTCATCTGATGCGTTTTCGGGTTCATACGTATTGCATTATCTCAGATGAACTGGTTACTTTGAGAAACAACAATGATGACTTGAACAAATATGTGTTTTTCCTATGAAATATAGTGAATAAACACGCTTATAGAGTAGAGAAGAATCACTAACGTCTAGCTAAAACTATTTTCAACACAATTCTTTGGTTGGAATCAAGCATTTAAAGAATACGTTTGGTCAAATTGGTGGTATTGCGATATAAAGATTGAATGTGACCAATCTTGCAACTTCCTCAGGTTTAAAACGTACTGAGTGATTATATTTCACATAAATACTGCTTACGTTACGGCCCTTCACTGTGTTGGTGAAAATAAGTGTCAAGTAAATGTTGCACACATACACACACGTATATGAATGATCAATTTTCAGATAAATGATAGTAAGAAATGGTGACCTATTTAAAGAATACTGAGGACAGCACATATTACTTCCTTATACTTCACATTACAGATTGATCTGAGCTGAACACTCACCTGACATTAAAATGCTTTCGATTGTCTTCTTGCCTAAACATTAGACTGATGAATGATGCGCATCGAAGGCCTCAATGATGGTCAGAATGTTTCACTGTTAGACGTTGTGAGAAGCGCTTAACCTGCAAACTTCGATCCAATATCCAAACGTTCGCATTGTTATTTTCAGTCAGTTTTCTCTGTTAAAATAATCACAAATAAAATTTATGTATGGCGAATAACTGTATATTTAGGTTTGTAAAGATCATTATGACTATGTCGCTGAAATGCATTTGAAATGCGTCGTGTACTTCTCTAATATATATTGATAGTATCGTTCACAAAATTTGCTGAAATACATCAGAAAGTAAGACAAATGATATCATCTTATTCCACACCTTTCATGATCTACTCCGTGGATAGGGGACTTTTATGAAGAACAACTGAAAAAAACAGGTAATCATTACAATACACCACGAGGTTCTGGACCAAAATAAACACCACCACAAAGAATAGATAACTATTAATACACTGAATAAGATTCAAGAAAGGAGGAAAAAGAAAGCAGCAATCAATGCCGGCTGAACAAGAGCAGAAAAAGACAAAGGTGAAGCTGAATACACAGAAGTTAACAAGCAGGTGAAGAGAAGCATCAGAACCGACAAACATCAATACGTGGAGTATCTATCAATAACGGCGGAAAATGCAGCAATAGAAGGAAACATGAGACAATCGTCTGACTTACCAAATAAACTAGCAAAAATTATCGGAAACCAGAACGACTCATGAAACGCTAGGGGATCAAAGTAGTCAACAAGATCGAAGTACAGCCAACTCTTCAAAGAACTCGCGAATTGACTAGCTTCACTGAACACACACGAGATCGAAGTAGCATCCGCGGAACTCCTAATGAATGTCGAACAACCAACAATCGGAGAGATCAATATGGTCGTCAATGTAGTAAGTGTTACGTTCAAGCTTTTGCTTGTTCCCGTTATTGAAGTACGGTTCATCGATCTATTTGCAATTTACGAACGCAAAGTAACAATGCAAGCAAACAAAAATTTAGGTACCAATGTTTATTCATGATTTAGAAATAGTCTGCCCAAATGTCCTCCAACTTCGTACGTTCCCTCAGCAAACAGTACGAAATGCCGAACGAAAGGCAAATAGAAATAAAAATGTCCAAAATAATGATATAAAGAAGCAATTTCGGAAGTTCAGTAAAACAAGTACATTCAAAAACACATTGAAGTTGATATTATTGAGTACAAAGTTTTTTATTCAGCCAAATGTCTGCAGTTCTGCCGTAACCGTATGAATAACTCATTAACTAAGCATCATTTGAATCAGCTAATTCGCCTGAATAGAAATAAGGATTTGATCGTGAGTAAGTCTGACAAATGAGCTGGTGTGGCAACACGTGATCGTCATGAATATTTTGATAACTTGAAGTTAATCCTGTAGGATGATACTAAAGTTTGCCTCAGTTAGGGACAAATAGTCAGTGTATTGCAAGTTGAATAAGAGACAAAGTAAGTTGTTTAAAGTCCTAAGAATGTGGAGATAAAAACGTCAGACCTGATTGATCACAGATGTTCAATTCGTTTTACGTGGTGCCTCGTGTGTCCAGTTCAGTTTCAACAATGAAATGTATATACACTCCGATGGTGTTGCGATGGTATTTTCATTGTGGCCAGCTTGTGCCGATTATGAAGTGTTAAATTGAACAGGTTTATAAGTGAAATCGGATTGTGAAATAATTAATAATTAGAATAAATATGGTCAACCTGGTATGAGGTTTAGTTAGAGAATAATGCAATTCCAAATAGAAAATTGTGTGTTATGAATAGTAATATAACTTTATGGACGAGTGAGCATAATTGAATCGGTGAAATGTTTCTACCAAGCTTTTATAGCCAGTCCAAAGTATAAACGTGTCGTTCATGTATCGGCAGTAATAAGGAAACTAGTCAAACTGTTGCGCCAATTGACCATTTTGTAGTTTAGATGGAAAAATGTCGGTGAGTTCTTCAATAGCCTCCTTGCGATTTTTTCCCCTCAGTAGATAAATCAACTATAATTACACTGATAGCAACATCTCAACCATATTGTTACAGACACGTTGTCCTTGTTCAAACTACGCAACATAATACTACAGTATGCTAACCGATGTTATTAAAAATCCTGAAGGTGTTGGATTAATAATTTTAAAGCTAATTGATCGCATCCGTCCAACGCGATTTATGTGATAAATTTAGTGTCCAGTGCGGTTGTAACTAGGAAATATATAGAAAAGGAGATGAGTTTGTAATAAGGTCTCAATTGAGTCTAGGTTAAGCCCATTATGAAGTGTCAAATTGAATCAGATTATAAGTGAAATCAAATTATGAAATAAATAATGATCAGAATAAATATAGTCAACATGGCGTAAGGGGGAGACAGAGGGGGAATAGTGTAATTATTTAGTCACTTCCTAACGCCTGTAACCCTCAATATTTCATAGGCCGCCAACCACTCTGCCCTGAACTATACTTTCCAGTCCTTTCCAATTTTTGTTCTTTCTTCTCATGTCTGTCTCCATTTCTCGGCGCAATGTGTTCTTTGGTTATGTAGAATAATATAAATATGATAGACGGGTGAACGTCATTGAATCGCCCATGTGATTCTATCAAGACAGTATGGTCATTACAAATAATAAACGCATCCTCCATACTTCGCCAGTAAATTGAGAACCTGTCAGTTGCTTGTGAAATTGGATCCTTTCAAAGTTTAGAGGGAAAAGTGTCTGCAAATATGAGACCATAATGTGAACAAGTCGCGACACAATCTATTTGCTTCGAGACAATAAGCAATGATACTGTGACCTATAAACCCTACATTTTTGAAATCCATTCAATTGGAATAATCCGAGTTCATCATTACAGTGTTCATCATTGGTAAACATAATCAATCATCTAATAGATCAAGAAGTCAATGTGGTTCATGTTGAAACGACACTTTGTATCATCCGTAATAAAAGAATTAAATATTTTCAGATTATTCGAAGATTCATGTGGTGTGTTTTTCACTTCATACGTATCGCACCATCTCAAGCGAGCTGTTTAGATTGAGAAACAACAATAATATGTGTAACGGATACGATGGTCTCCTTAAGAAGTTTTGAATAAACACTCTGATTGGACAACGACTATTTCACACAGTTTCCATCTGTCTTCTACAAGCAGAATTAGGATTTTGATGAATACACCTAGTCAAATGGACGGTGACGTGATACAGAGATAAAATGTCAGGATTAAGATGTACCAGATGATCAGATTTACCATAAACACAGTTTACTTCACTGTTCTTCACTACGTTGGTTTTCATTACTGGTTTGTCAGAATTTAACTGGTGGTATCTCTATTCCGATTTATGTATTTCAACTTCATCCACACTGAAATCCAATGAGAATCGTCTAGATGAAATAGCTATTTGCATTGCTGACAATGAAGGAAGTGTGCATGTTTAAATCTGTTCAACACATACATTAGTGGTTACAAATGGATTAGTCTATAATTACAGAAAACTGTAAACACATATGAAAGAATTACACTTACTATAGAGTGATGCCGTCAGCAAAGTGCATGACTCGTCAATTATTATAAACATTGCATATTGTGTAATTGAACTCGTCTCATAGGCCAAAGGCTAATGGAATTCCAACGTTCCCATATCCAGAATCGGAGTACGCAATAGTCAGTGTAGTGGTTCCAATACTATTGTTGTATATGCTAACTGGTAATTTCAATATATATAGGCAGGTGAAAGACTATAACGGATCACGTTGAATCCAAATGAGTATGCCATCATTGTTTACATTTTGATGGAGTGTTAAGTACCATCTGAACTTGAGGTAATTTAACGTCGGTTATATATTTACTCTGAAGAAGTGACTTACATTAGGTCACAAACCGTGAGAAATACCATCCACCTGCTCATTGGGATATAACAAATAATATACGTGTTATCAAATCTCTACAAAATGCTCAATTTATTTGGAACTATCGAGTCCACCATTGGTATTTGTACCTCATACCTATTAAGGTTACATGTTTCTCTGCCGTCATTTCCCCTTTACACCATTCGATATCATGAGTTATTCAGAAATCTTTATCATAATTGAAAATAGAGCTGGTGACTCTAATATAATATAGCAAGCAGTAATTCTCACACCTATCCAATACACACTTTGGTGATCATGAATTACCCATCAGTCAGTCAATACGCGATAATACCGTGTGCATACCGTAATGCGTTGCATTCGGATTAGATCCTTGGACGCCTTCATGTGAACGCTACTCATCAATCTGTACAAACGAAACCGTTCAGTTCATCCTTATTTGTAAATCTTAACGTTGATTGTCACAATACTGCGAATGGAATGGAGGCGTCCACGCAAACCGTTAGATATCAGATAGGAATTCTAAAGGTTAATCGCTCTACACAAAATCTGATGGTCAAATGTTCGACCGTCGTTGAGTTATCCGATGCACTCAGTAGAGTCATATCATTGAACAAAACAGCAGTCCAACTCTTTCTCATTTTGAATGAATGATTAACTTAGGTCAGTCTGTGATGAAAAGTACAAGAAAGTAACGACTGCTTTCCTTATTATACTTGGATCCCATCACGATTATATATTTCTCTTTATTTGAAAACCGAACTTAAGAACCGCGATGGCGATCGAACGCTGTTATGTTATTGATACAACGGCACAGATAAATAGGTATCATTTCCAAGCTGTGATTTGATAATTTCGAATAAATTGAGGATTGAGTAGATTGTTACTAATGAATAATATCTTGATAATATTCTAATGAGTAAAAGAATTAGGTAATCTGACACTTATTGTAAGCCAGTTCATCAGAGAATGAATAACCTAATTCAAATTGGTGGAAGTTTAAATAGTACTTGGATTCATTTTAATTCGGTTATTTATTCTCTGAATAATTGGCTTACACTAAGCGTCAGAATATCTAATATTTTTCTACTGCTTGGAATATTACATATATATTATATAGTTGTGACACTGAAAAGTGTTTATCATAACTTACAGTATGACACTCATCGCTCATCAACGATACCACTCATAGGAATTGGCCACTGATTTGTCACCCAACAGTCTCAGTGTTTAGCTTTAATTGTAGGACCATCTCACACGATACTGATAACACACTTTCCAGTGAACTTCAATTATAAGGTCATTTTACCCTACAGATAAATAGCTTAGCTGAATCATAGTCTGTTTCATCTCAGAATGAAAATTGGAAATATCTCCGTTATCGTTGCAATATTTACAACTCTATTACTCAACACTTGCAAAGCTTTGAAAGAAAATTCATTAAAAACCACCATCAAATGGGGAGGTGATCTGGTCAATGTAACTATCTTCAACTTCACTGATTCTAACACCAACGCCTTTGATAATTGGATTGAGGTATCAGATGGAGGGAGATCTAAGGCTACACTAGTAAAACTTAAAGGGCAGGTAAATTTTATTTATACATATAATTCAGCCAACATCACGTTTAGAATTATCAATCAGGGATATTCTTCTATCTTCTCACTCCACGAGAAAATGGATCAAGCTTTGCTGGAGTTCATTGGATAGTGGCTGATGATGTTTTGCCATTATATGACGGTGTATTCATTGACTTACGTAGACAGGGTCCACATTCTCATTTCAAGTTGTTCTATGGCGAATGTTCGGATACGAGCAATTGTGCATCAAGCGAATCAGTCTTCCAGGTAATGTGATATTCAATTGTGTAAAGCAATTCAATATCTTCTCTTCGAAACTTTTATAGACGTCTGGAAAACGAGAACATGTCAAAATAGCATTCCGTAATTCTTCAGCATATCTTCATGGAACACCACTATCTAATTCAACGTTCTCAGGGTTAACTCAGAAGTCACATATCGGTATCAAAGTATATGGAGAAAGCAATGAGCCGGAAAACCAATTTGGTCCAGGTTCCATTGAAATTTTCACCATTTCAGCATACAAGGAAAGTCAAATGCTATCTTAAAGAAATCAAGATTATAGGGATTCAAGGCTACGTGATATGTAGTACTTATTGTTACTATGATTGTATTGTGTTTGTATTAAGTAGCTTTATCAATAAATGTCACACATCTACCAGAGAGTTTTGAATGTTTTCGTGGGTTTCTTGAAATTCACGTAAACATCAGTGAAGGCAAGCGGTGATGAGAGTCAGGTATGTGATCGCAAACAAATTCAAATGATTGAGAACAATGCTCTGTTACCTTATCTCTGATCTTCAAGTGTTCAACGCATATCGAAAAACGGTTTACTTCCAAGCTTCAAAACGATTGATAAAATTTAAAAACTCGAACTTCATTGAAAGGAATTCTTAACCACGAACTTATTATCGAGCTGTGCAGTCGTATATAGATACGAAAATCATTTGTTGTGATACACGTTCCGTGAGAACATACTAAATGTGAATAATCATGATTACGTAGTCGATTGACTACAATACTAGATTACGTTATACAAATATAAACAACAAACTTGAAACGGTGGTAAGGAACAGCGATGCGAATGTAGTAAGATTATTGTAATTTTGCTATCTGTTTAAGTATAATAAATTTACCCACATAAGTACGTTAAGTAAAATACATAAGGAGGCCATGAATGAACTCAATAATGACGAGGATTTGATTTTCACGGCAACTGAATATAGAACTGCAAGTTTCCAACTTAACGAATTTTATTTCATTGACAAAATGAGAAACATCTTGAATGATTATCAAAATCTTTAGATTTCTTGTGCTTCTTCCTAATGACCCGTCTTTTTACTTTGTAAATAGATCGTGTAGAAAAGCTGTTCTACCACTATTTTGTTTCTCACATGTGACTTTCATGTATGTGAGAAATTCAATGAATCGCTCAAATGCTTCCATCGAAACAGTAAGCTTATTACAAAACATAAACTTATGGTCCATAAATCGGCGACAAACTGAAAATGTGTCCGTCCTCTGGGTCAGTCGAACATTCTCTAATTTAGTTTAAAAAAATTTCAGAAGAAATCTGAGAATGGCGTGAAAACATCGCGACATTATCGTTCAGTCTATAGATTACACCACTGAATTCCAAATGTCCGTCAATAGTATATTTCTGTAATAAATCACTGATGATGTCCACAGAGTTTGAAGTCTCTATTTTTTGTGATGTATGTTTTTCACAATAGTAGTACACAGTCTCTTTTAATAGGATATTTGTGAATAATCACTTTAGTGTTTATGATCTTGCGAACGAACTGTCTTGCGTCCTTAATACCAGGCTTCATTACGTGGTTTTGGAGCGGTTTTGAAATCTTTACTCATCACTTTGCTACAGAATAAGTACTTATCTACCAAATTGCCTTGTGTATGTTTGGTGGACCCACCCGTTGATTTGTGAGCTATATCAGCTAGCAGGTTGATTCATTTTCGTTGTCATGTTTGTCAACCTTTTACACTGTCATGTTTTGAAAGTTTTGCTGATCATTCAAGATGTAATTTATCTTGTCATTGTAGTCACTTTTGTCAAGTTGAACAGTTCCCCTTCTTTTGTCAGGTTTCGTAATAATCGAGTTCCCATCATTATTGCCCTCGTAGATATCTTCATTGTGTTTCTAATGTAAAAGTCTTCTCTCGTTATAACTACTTTTCATGAGCTAATAGCAACAGTTTGTTCACCTGACCACATTCACATAGTCATTCTTTATTATTTTTTTGAAATTTTTGGTATTATTCTTATAACGTCGAAGTTCAGGAGAATGATAGTAGTTTATTATATCACATATATGAAAAAGATTTCGAAGTAGCTAAGAATGAACACAAAATCTATTTCACACTTACTTAACTATCGAAAACAGCTATACTGATGTTAATATATCTACCTGGCGATTAGATTTCTCGGAAGTGGCAAACAATTTTTGAATAGTTGACTCAATGAATGATCTTCAATTTAACACCATTGTTTGGTCTGTCGAAGCGTCCGAATCACCTATTTAAGGTACGCTCATAATCGATGTTCCAAATGAAAGAAATTGTGGTACTATACTGAATGATGAACAAAAATAAGAAACAATCCTCAGCTTGTTCAGTTTTCTGTTGTATATACCGAATGTTTTTATGCCGAAATAAAAAAGCAGAATTTGAAAAAAGACCAAATAATATAGAGACTGATGCGCTTAAACAAGGGTTAAACGAATGCAGTCAAATGTGAATAACTGATACATTAGTTGTGTTATCTTGAGTATAATGATGAAATCATTGAATGTTTTAAATATATGTATAACTATTTCAAAATTTCGCACAATGAACTTGCGTTCCTAAATAACAAGAGAAAGTATAAGACAATAAAAAAAAGTCAAGAGGAAGTGACCAAGGAGAGACAAAGTAAAACAGAATTACCAAACATTCTATACGTTAGTTTACTATAAAAACTATGTGACGTGTGCGTCCAGTCAATTCTGAAACAAATTACTGAACATTTTACAGGCAAAGTATTGGTGTGTGATACTTCTACTTCATCAAAAAACTCTGTAATATAACCGGTTATCCTCACTTGTATTGTCCTTCACAACATTTTGAACGTATTTCTTTCTGCTTAAACAAGCTTTTCGAGGACAGTTTCACCACCATTTGGCCTGTGTGAATAAGCAAGCACCAGGCACATCTAGAGAATGTTATCTGTTAATGTTACATCAAATGGCTAATATTACATAACTTTGTACAATTTCATATCTGACATTTATAATCCACTGAAATACACGGCTCAGTATCCACACTAAATATTTAATTACTAAACACGCAAATCGGTAGTATCTTGTACATAGTCACATGGGAATCATCCATTGACGAGTTTATGTACTGGTGAATTGTCATAACCCGAGATAGAATCAATGTGTGATTCTCATCAGTAGGGTTAATGTATTACAACATTCTAAGTAGTATTATAAGCAAAGATGGATAGTGGCTAGCAGTGGAATCCAGGACGCGCGTTTCGTCCTGTTTGGGACTCGTCAGCTGGATGTACCTGCACCTCAGATTTGATGGGAATTAAACATGAACCCATTGCACAAACAAGTGGCTATCAGGACTCAGTAGCTAAGTGGATAACGCGATGGCGTTTGAAGCGAATGGTACTGATTTCGAGTCCCAGAGTGAACATGAACTCTGAGATGCAGGTACATCCAGCTGACGAGTCCCAAACAGGACGAAACGCGCGTCCTGGATTCCACTGCTAGCCACTATCCATCTTTGCTTATAATGCTTGTAAATTAAGGCAATATCGAGGCATACGCACAGTACGCACATATGCCAATAAGAGACTGATCAATTTCAGTCCAAAAACATCAATGGGAAGATTCAAGTAAAACAATATCAAGTGAGTTCTAAGTAGTAAGTAGATTTACCACTGGGTTTCATAAGGATTACAAATTCTTGACTACTTAAATAGTCAAACGACCATGGCACACTATCACCGAATATCTGGAAGCCTTGGGGTGTTGTTTTGATTCCCGTATGAGACGAAACATCGTTGTGTACACATTATCACGCACCAAGTGACCCAATTCAATTCAATATGAAAGATTATACTGTAGATATCCAGGTAGGCATTTAGGCATGTTATTACATACCTTTGAAAGTGTTAATAGTGGTATATAATAATCATAAATGATTCGATCAATTTACTTTTACCTTCAATATTTACGTTTATACCTTCAAAAGTGCATTTTACAGAGGAAAATATGGCATAAATATACTTCAATAACATACAACGATCTTTTGTGATAGAGATTAATGCAATACCCAGTAGTTAGCTTCAAAGTATCTGTGTGAAATTCTTGATCAATGGTTGTAGATCATAGTGGGCAGAGCTCATAACTGAAAAATAACTATCCACCTTTTCATGTTAAGCTTTCATATTTTCTATACGCATAACTTGGTGTCTTGCACTTGTTAATGTAAAATACTTTAAGCATTTGAATATTTTTTCTTTAAGTCAAAAGTATAGCGATCATTTTGATATATTTATGACATTTTTGTACATGTGACATTGTAGACAACGAAAAACGTATCTCATATAATTTTAATTGTCAACTGATAGCATTCGAAGAAAATCCTGGATAAACAGTCTAGATCGTAATCATACGAACTATCATACGTAATTGAATTTCAAGTTTTCATACAATGAAAAATCAATTTTAATACTCTGTCAACAATATCAAACGTGGGTCTATAAGTATAGGCTGATAAGAAACTATGTCGTTTTACAATTCATTTTATTGAGTGATTGTAAATCGAAGCTTTGATTATTACTATATTATTACAATGGAATTGGTAGTGGTAATAATAAAACAAAAGGAAAATGACTGCTCACATGTGTTTATGACAAGACGATTATGTAGCGGATGCACACCATCACTTCACTTAATATCATGATCACCGTTGGATGCCAAGCGATTCAGCAGTCTTCAGTTTTTGCATTCGCGCTCGCGCGAGACTTAATGTCTTGAATTGAAGTTCGTCGTGGTGGGTCGTAAGCACACACTGCTGAGGTGTGTTATACTAGAGTAAGACAGCCGTCCAGTGCTTCCAGGTATAATTTTTCAGTAATAACAACAGATAAATATAAGAAAACGTTATGGTTGACAAACTGTATTAGTTTAGTGAAACAAACGTCATCAATATTTAGAGACGTTCACCACTGGTATAGGATGATGGTGGTGCAAAATTGAGAATCGAACGAAGTTGCTAATATGGACTGTCAGAAGCCAACCTGATAATGTTGTTGATTTCGGCTTTAATAGAACATACAAAACGGACGTTGTAAACTCACATGAATATAGAATAAACCCTTAGGTAGAAAAACCTAATTCGACTGTCTGGATAACATATCTTATCACTTTTAAACACAAAACAGGATCATGTTGTCATATTGTTCAATATAGGCCGAATAATTTGACATCCGTGCTATGAAGAACCATCTAAAAGGCATGTGAAAATAGCTATTATCGTTTTGACTTTCAGGCAGACTAATTAACACTATCCAACACGGATTTGTGATTAAATGCTCATGCTTCATATCGAATCTGGAATTTTGTGATCAAATCACTCGGAGAAAAGATATTGATCAGTCAATGATAATTCTGTACTTTGATTTTTGTAAGGCACTATCTTACACAAACTTCTTCGTGTAAAATTAAATACAGAAAAAAAATTTCTTTTTTTATTGATGCTTATTGATATTACTTAAATTAACTATGAACTAAAAGAATGAGTTTTGGTAGAGTTTTAATTTATTTAAAACATTCAATCATAAATCATAAAGAAAAACACAAAAAGAAAACTGTTTGTAAAATCATAATTAATTGTCTTTATAAGTAATATAAAATAATTTAATTATTGACATATCTTAATGGAATAGGTGTAAACGTGTCATGCTAAGACGAATTGCAAATTTTATGAAATATATATATTTCACAAGTTGAAATCATGAGCCAATTGAAACTAGACCACCATGGAAAACCTGAAAGCACTGGACGGCCGTTTCGTCCTAGCATGGGACTTCTCAGTATTGTGCATCCACAATCCCGCATCTTGTGACATTCGAACCCAGGACCTACTGGTTTCGCGCGCGAGCACTTAACCATTAGACCACTGAGCCGGCATCCAACGGTGTTAATGTCTAACTTCAACCAATCGATGAAGTTGTGCAACCGTACACCATTGTCTTCAATGAATTCCTATCTCACAACAGACCTGGTTGAACTTCACTGGTAACGACTTCTCACTAGAACTCCAGGAGTGTCTCCTGAAGTCAGTTACTAGTGAGCAAGTGATTATTATTATCGGAATAGGTCTAATGGTTAAGTGCTCGCGCGCGAAGCCAGTAGGTCCGATAATATATATATATATATTATGAAAGGTGGGTTTTGTGGAGATTTTATTAATTTGAAAGTTAAATTCATGAGTTAATTAAAGCTAGACCAACATGAAAAATTTGGAAGCAGTGGACGGCTGTTTCGTTCTAGTATGGGACTCCTCATCAGTGCGCATCCACAATCCCGCATCCTGTGAGATTCGAACCCAGGACCTCCTGGTTTCGCGCGCTAGCACTTAAATATTAAACCACTGAGCAGGTATTCAATGGCCGTCAAGTGCTTTCAGGTTTTCCATGATAGTCTACCTTCAATGGACTCATGATTTCAATCTGTGAAATTTCTAAAAATCTCCACAAAATACATTCTGATAAATGGATTAATTGTTTTAAACTATTAAAATTGGTTTCCTATTATACAATATAAACATCAGTTTATACACATAGATATGTATGCATCAGAAAAAACAAAACAAACACTATCTAGTGAAGTTTTAAACAATTTCTAATACTGATTACTGTATGCATTTTTCTTTATGGTTAGCAAATTGCAAAAACGTATGTGAAAATAACAAAAAAACAAAACTGTTATATCTTGATGGCTGGTTTCTTGGTATACCGCGTATAATAGAGCACTAGAAAACCAAAACCATTCCAAGTCGCAGTAAGAAGACAGAAGACTAATGAAAGGAATATTATTCCAAACAGTGCCAAATATAGTACAAAATTGTCAGGTATTTTTAGTTTTTAGTAAGAACGAAATCATGATTACAGTCCACCAAACCACGTTCATGGGATTATTAGCATTGACTAATCAGGAGGCAACACATTGAATTCTATGATATTCTTCTGAAAGGTGATTGAATGGAATATCTTTGGCTCCTTCTGAGCCTCCTACAGCTTCCTCGACCACACTCGTGGTCCGTCGTCACAAAAACAAAGAAAGAATATCCCGAAAATATCATTCATTTTATTGTCTACATTATACAATTACATGTACATTTACACAAAAAACAGAACAAATTCATACTGGTGGTTGTTTTTAAGTGTTCTCATGGGTCATTGTCATTGGGACATTTAAAGGCATGCCGTCATTGCTAATATTAACGAGTTTGACTGTCGTGTCAGCGGAATAGGTCAACTTTGACTTGTTCGTGTTGTGAATAATTGATTCATGCAATCATTGATAGGAATAGTTATTATACATGTGAAGTGAATGTGTATATGAATGGTGCGAAATGTCCACCTGGTTGCTTGGTACCTGTGTGGTTGTGCTACAGGATCGATCTATACTATTCAGATTGTAGCGTTGAAGCCTGTACGGTGTCTGGTTCTCCTGCTAAACGAGATTGAGCCGTACTGTTTGGGTTTTTATGTGAAAGTCCGGATGGTGTCTGGTTCTTCTGAAAACCAATGTAATATTACCCTGGCTCACAAGGATATATTATATAACTGTTTACTTTATTACTTTGAAAATGAGGTGGGAAAAGGAATGAATATTGGCTAAAAATAAAATCGGTCCAGTTTTTGAGTATATTTATATCATATATCATATCATGTACATAACTGCAAATATTAGATATATTGTGAAAAATATCAAAATAGGTTTTGTGAATTGATAGGTCCTGGGTTCGAATCTTGCAAAATGGCATCGTGGATGCCCACTACTGAGGTGTCCTGTACTAAAACGAAATGGCCATCCAGTGTTTCTAGTTCTCTGATGATGGTCTAGTTTCAATTGAGTCATTAATCTCAACTATTAAAATTGTGAATAATTTAAAATTAAAAGTCCTAACTAACACTTTTATTTGTGTAACATTGAGATTGGGAAAAATAAATAACATTTGGCTTAGATACACATTATGTTTTTGTTTTGTTGTAATAAATCAATACCAGAAAAACTGAACGAAATGAAATGAAAATCATTTTCGATTTTTGAGAAATTTTTAAAATAAAAAGGAATATCAGTAGAGCGCAAAAATATATCGGCTAGACTCTAATTTAGGGACGAGCCAATCAGAAGCGTTTGAGCAATTTCAAGGTCACGGAGCCAAGTTCGACACGCGATGCTAACACACGAACGGTTCACAGCAGATTTTAGAGAGGAGGTGAATAATGAGAGGTTACAAGAGATGGGACTGCGAGACGAGCCAATGAGAAGCGTTTTAGCAACTTCAATTATTAGCCAATCAGATGACAGTATAGAGTAAAAATATATTACAAGAAAGTAATGAATTACAGTGGATATTCATCTTTTACATGAGTAAAAACTTGGTAATGTTTCATAAAGGCTCAGAAGTTCTGAATTCATAATGCATACGGTATCGAAACTCGTCCATAGGGTTAGGTTAGGGCTTACGGTTACGTGCGGGTGCGAACATGCGATCGGTTTAAACCGGATTTTAGAGAAGAAGTGTTCATTGAGAGGCTACAACCCTAAACCTAACCTAAACCCTGACCCTAACCGTAATACTGACCCTAAACTCTAACCCTAGGCAACAACCCTAACTCCTAACCTCTGAAATCCGTTGTAAACCGATTGCATGTTAGCACCCTAACCTAACCCTAACCCCTAACTTAACGCTAAACTTAACCCTAACCTAACCCTAACCCTAAACCCTAACCAAACCCTATGGGCGAAATTCTATACCATATGCATTATGAATTCAGAATCTTTGAACCCTTATCAAACCTTACCAATTTTTTAAATTATGTAGAAGAAGAATATCCACTGTAATTCATTACTTACTCATAATATATTTTCACTTTATACTAACTGTCTTCTGATTGACTAACATTTGTCAAGGTCATTTAGAATTCGTTCAAAGGTCGTCCCTAAATTAGAGTTTCACTAATGTAACTTATTAATCTACTCTACAACTGATTTGTTATGTTCTTAGCCCTGTAAAATTGAAAAAAATCATTGTTTATTTTATTTTTTTGAAACCTTGACATACTAAATCCATAGTGAAGTACTTCATAAGGAACTTACAATTACAAATAAGAACAATATTTGTCTATCAAACGGTTTTGTAGTATGAATATTATACGAGCTTTGAGATGTAACGTACGTTAGACAATTAACAATGGAATATGAAAAAATCACTAGGAAATAATTTGAAAAGTTTGTATTGATATAGTGAACCTATAAACTACAACGTTACTTGTCTCCTTTGATTGTAAATGAAGAAAACATCATATAGGTCGCTATTATTTTAATCATGTTTTAACCATAAGAACAACAAAAAGGATGAACTGAATAATGGGCAACAACATAAATAAATGATCACTAATAACAAAAAGAATGTTCGTTTCTTTTCTTCTATATATGTATATGAATTCACTTTATTCAACATTCAAAGAATAATGTAAATATATCATTTTTGAACACTATTAGCAACAACGTACTGTGGGAGAGAACAAACCAAATCCCAGCGGAGGGAGACATCAGGAAAAAGCGCTGGAAGTGGATAGGACACACATTGTGGAAAACACCCAACTGCATCACAAGACAAGCCCTCACATGGAATCCTCAAGGCCAAAGGAAAAGAGGAAGACCAAAGAACACATTACGTCGAGAAATGGAGATAGACATGAGAAAAATGAACAGGAATTGGATGGAACTAGAAAAGTAGGCCCAGGACAGAGTGGGTTGGAGAATGCTTGTTGGCAGCCTATGCTTCATTAGGAGTAACAGGCGTAAGGAAGTATAATTATTAATAGCTTTATTCAAACTTATATTTTCGGTGCAATATAGAATCCTCAGCGCAAAGTATTTCAACAAGTTTCCGTTTCTTTCTTCCTGGTCGGTCCTGACGATAAATATTGAGTGATCGCCAGTAAGTTGTTAACAGTTATGTAAATGAACAGCTGAATAATGTACATTCTTTTCGTTGTATATTGCCAGCTACCACATTCTCTCTTATTGAGCTTTTTGTCAACGGAAGTTTGTACACTTTTTAGAAACGCAGCAGAATAGGTTGTGCGATTAATAGACATAATGATATATTAAAACAAACAAAAATAGATATCTTGTTGAAATATCTAGATGGCAGGAAAAGGTAGTCCAGATGCTCAAGCAGGCCGCCTTGTTATGATCAAGTAAGTAAGTAAGGAACCATAAAATAGGATATAGACTATTAGTAAGTGACTAGTAATGTTAAAAGTAATAAAAAATAGGATACACACTGCTCATGACTGGTATAAGTGAAGATTTGTTAGCCCCAAAACACCATGACAACGACGAATCAAAAATAGTTTAAAATACACTGGTTTATATATTGATTGTACACCCCTTTTGATTAATAATTAGGATTAAATCACTGAATGATCCTCATGATGAATGTTGAACCAAAACTCATAATGAGTAACTCAATCGAAAATTGATTTTTCTTTCTCATCATATCAGAGATATACATTATTCACTTAAGATTCTCTAGTTAGTTGTACTTTTACATGAGTATGCGTTTTCTCAATAATACTTGCATTGACTAATAAATCATTATCTGTTTTATTCAGTTAGTTACCATCAACATTTAGAAGTGAGAAATGTGTATGTTTCGTCAATCGATACAATCGATGGAATGTAATTAACAGGTATATTTAACCAATGAAAAACCAATCAATAAAATAATTGGATTGGTTCAACATAGACATTCACACCATTAGAAACCGGCTCAGTGGTCTAGAGGTTAAACGTTAGCGCATGAAACCGATAGATCCTAGGTTCGGATCTCGCGATGCGGTATCGTGGATGCTCACTCTTCGGTATAGGACGAAACGGCCGTACAGCACTTCTAGGTCTAGTTTCAATTGACTCATGATCTCAACTATTGAAGTTACTGAAATCTCCACAAAACCCTTTCTCATATTCACCAACATCATCATCGTGTGCTCACTATTGAATGGCTTCAAGACGTATTTACTGGAGTTCTTGTGAGAAGCAGTGCCCAGTGGAATTCAACCAGTTCTGATATGAGATGGTAACTGACTGAAGACGAAGGTGGACGGTGGCTCAATTTGGGCGATTGGTTGAAGTTAAACATTAACACGGTTGCATGCCTGCCAGATCAGTGATCTACAGGTTAAGTGTTGATGCGGGAAGCCGATAGGTCCTAAGTTCGAATCCCGTGTGTACTTCCAGGTTTTCCATGGTGAGTGAACTTCAATTAACTCATGAATTTAACTATTAAATTAAAATAATATTTAAATGATTGAATACAAGCATAAAGCATATCAGAAATAATAAGATTATGAACTTTACTCGATATATTATCCGAATAGCACATTCAACGTCCATTGAAACTATTATTTACCTGATGATTTGTATATCAGAAAATATGTATTTGACTGTATGGGAATTCATTATATTCATTATTATTAGCAGTATTAATACTATTACTATTGTTTATACTTTCTTGATAAAATGACAAATAATTATAACTGATATCATATAAATTAGTTTTCTCATTGAATGATGCACATTTAGAGTAATATAATTGATTATTATCAGAATGGGTTTTGTGGAGATTTTTTAGAAAGTTCACAAGTTGAAATCATGAGTCAATTGAAGCTTGACTACCATGGAAAACCTGGAAGCATTGGAAGGCTGTTTCGTCCTAGTATGGGACTCCTCAGCAGTGCACATCCACGATCCCGCTTTCCGCGGGATTCGAACACAGAACTTATCAGTCTCGCGTGCGATCTCATGGATTGGTTGAAGTTAGACATTAACACCATGGGTTGCCGGTTCAGTGGTCTTAAGGTTAAGCGTTTACGTGATAGTTTCTAGATATATCTACTGGTTTATCTAGATACAGATCCCAATCGTTTTAATCGAGTTGGTTGTTATTTGTACCGAAATATTGTGTGAATAATCATATATAGTTTTTATTAATTGGCCTGGATAACACGCTGATCTTTTAGTTTGAGATGCCTTAGAAATACACACTCGCGAACCCATCACAGAATAAACCCAGATTCAAATCATATTTTTAACTTCACTTACTCATTGATTTTCTGCTTTTAGATAAAGTTCATTCTACTTGTTACAACTGCTCATATTAACTTCTAAAAATCCACCTTAAGGTGACAAGAGATATTAGGATAAAGACGTTAGATACAGCTACTTGCTTCCGAGAAATTCTCCAACTAAGTAATATTCCTTCCTAGAATTTTAAATACGTTTTGTCAAAGTTTTGACTTCAGAAATGTTAACATTCACTTATTTGAACCATGAATAGTCTACTATACCATTTCATTGATTTTATTGATCTATCTTTCAGTATTCACCAAAGTTGTACTATCTAACTATTGGTAAGATTCACCTACCACTAACCACTAGATAATCTGTTTCCGGTTATTAAATTAAAAGCTATTAATGGAAAGAAATAATCTAAATTTTAATAACTTATCTTGCTTGGTTATTATTATTATTATTATTAGGGGCTTTACTCAATATTATATATTTGGTACAATATAGAAATCTAAGCCTTGAGTATTTCAACGAGTTTCTTTTACAAAAGAGAAAAGAGGAAAAAAGGTAAAGAAACCCAATAATTGCGTACATATCTACATAAATGAACGAAATAGACTACTTGGAACTGATGCAACATAAAATATTGGAGAGAGCTTCACAGAACTGTATATCACTTCAGTCAGAGTGATTAATTTAAAGTGTCATTCTATTCAATGTTTCAAAATTAAAGGATTTAGTAGACACTACTTTAAAATTAAACAGAAGCTATATATTCACGATAAACTCAGTGAATATGCAGCAATACATTTGGACAATAGGTGATTATGAAGGTCCAAGTAGCTCGTAATTTAATTTTTGCTAGTGATGAAAATATGCTTATGTTATTAAACTCAATGGTTATCATTGATCACTGTTTCTTATGTGTTGAGTAAGATTCAAGTAATCAGTTGATATTTCGGTTTAGTTTATTCTAAAAGAATTTAAATTGGTAGATCACTTTAAGTATTCAGATAAATACGAACGGTTTTCAATAGTTTTACTTTGAGCTTCACTTCAGAGAATAACTGTAGTAAAGCAACCACTGCGATCAAATGAGTACTGTGCAGAAGTTTCAACCTGGTATGGGACTTTTTGACTGTGCGGATGGAAGGCGCCACTGGAGATCAAATTTAGGACCACTAGACATTCTGGAGAAGGCTTACGTTTCAAACCATCGGGTTTCAGTTCAATTGTTAGAATTTCTGACTGAAGTCAGGAGCTAGGGTTTATATAGGACCATTGGTGTATATATACTTTACACGTAAAATGTTTGAACTCCATCGGTTACAGGTTTTCACTAGAACCATGTAAATTACCCCAGTAATTTAGTATTTAATTAGTTAGAAATATTGACTCTTTGATTCCAACGAAATGATCTGGAGGTCAGGCTGTCACTACAATCCTTGAACAATCCTGGTTTTAATCCAAAATATCCTCAAATCATGAATCACTTTTTATTTAACTTCTTGAGTTCAGTGTTGATGTAAAACGAAACTTGACAATGAGTACAGCTCTAAATAGCCAGTTTTGTTGAGAATCTCTCACAACGCAAGAATAGTAACCGTTTCGAGCTACATCGTCTGTAAATTTGCACGAAGAACACAATCAATGCTTTATACAGAAAAAGAATAGAATATCATACTCAAAGATGTAGAATCACATCTTGGATGTTGACGATATTGATGTATTTTGTATTAAAAAAATAAATGATAGACTGCCTTTTAGTTGTTGACTTACAAGTGTCATCATTACATGGTAAAGTGTTTACAAATTTTCAGCATTTTGTTTTTAAATGAATCTTTAAAAATAAGTGTTATATCATTAAAGCAAGTAATTATATTAATCTTGGATAAGAAATGATTGGTTTTATGTAAGTGTAAGTAAGAAGTACATAATAATGCACTATTTATTTTCTAATCCATAAAAAGGTTTCCGCAACACATATAAAATTCATAAACTCACAATAAACATCGTAATCAACCTGTCTTTTGTCACGATGTTGTTGGTGACCTACTATTTGACAACCAATTATTGTTTCGCTTACATCAGGATCAGTGAACCTCTTCAGCTTTGGCTGATCAAATGAATTTATTACTAACTCCCAAGTGGTTGTTGTATCACTAACGAATTCTTGATCGTAAGCATTTGAATTATACTTGTGTAACTCAGTGATATTTGTCACATTTGAGGAAAGTGTATAATCACATTTAATATTAACTGATGTACTAGAAGGGATAGGAAGGGTAACATTGGATTGAACTTCAGAATCCTGCAAATCTGAAAAATAAAATGAATTTATTACAACAATGAAACAATACACATTTGATAACTTGTTATTGTTCTTATTGTTCATAAAAACACATATGGATATCTTATACAAAGGGTCTTATTTAGTTCAGTTTTCGATTATGTCCATTAATCTTTGTAATAATTTCGTCATCTGGAAAAAGGTACTTCCGGACTTATCTTTCGATTTATGGTATATAATTAGAGATTTCTTCCGAAGTATTAACATAAGTCAGGTTTATCGAATAGTGGCTTTGACATTTTTCATTTCAAATCATTGGTAAAATTTTATAAGTAAAATATTTTTATAGCCTATTAATTCCTACACTGTACATCATCATTTTAAATCAGGACAGACCAAATATTGAGTAAAATTTGGATTATGTAGTTTGTTACCATGAAAATGGTGAATTCTCTTTCTTTGCCTAAATTATGCAGAAATTGAATTTTTTTACATTCTAAAAATACAACGTTCACGAGTTGATCTAAGTTTAACAACCATTGCAAACTCAAAAGCACTGGATGGGTGATTCGACCTGATGTGAAACACTCCAGCAATGCGAACCCACAGTCCTGCATGTAGAAATCCAACACAGGATTTTCGATCTTGTACGTGAACGTCTGACCAATAGACGACTGCGTTTGCATTCAGTGGTGTTATTGTCAAACTTTTATCAATCTATATTATTGTACAACCTTATATCTATTGTGTAAGGTGGAAAATTGTCTGACACTTGACACGGATTGGACTACGCTAGTCAATTCTTTACATCATAACTCGAGGAGTTATATCTTGAAGTTAGTTACTAGTGGTCTTGTGATTAATAAAAAAATTTGTTTGTGTATATTTTAGTATGTTCAAAGTCAAATTCATGAATTGGTCTAAGCTAAACAACCATTGAGAATTTGAAAGCACTGGACAGCCATTTCGGCTCTTGAATGCAGACTCAGTGGTCTACAGGTTAAGCGCTTGCGCACCACATCAAAGTTCATGGTTTCGAGTGCGACAAACAATACAGTGGGTAAACATTGCTGAAGAGTCCTGCGTCATCAATATTTAGACGCGTTCGCCACTGGTAGTGGATGATGGTGGTGCAATATTGAGAGTCAAACGAAGTTAATAACATAAACTGTCAGAAGCCAACCTGGTAATGTTGTTGATTTCGGCTTTAACAGGTCACAAAATGTGGACATTGTAAACTCACCACTGTTAACACCACATAACTATCAAAGATGAACGAATTAACAATGTTCATTATAATAAGATCACTATCCGATACTTGTTTGAATAGTATATCATATAGGTTATTATATGTATTTGTTGATATATAGTCACTTCAAATTCATTAATCTGCAATACATCCAGCGATAACTGTAAAACATGAACATGAAACAACCCCCTAGGCCAAAAAGCCCAGGGTTATCAAAACGTTGGTTTTTTTAAATCCCGTGTGAAATCAAATGCTAGTGGCACGACTGAATTCTTCGTAGTTAACGGAAACATTGTTGACGACCCTGATTTTATTTTCGAACAATTCAGCCAACACTGGAATTGAAAACTCTATCAATACATTACCAATGCTGGCATCCAGATTTCTATCGAAAATTGATTTCATAGCCTACAAAATCAAGCAGGCGATAACTGCCCTGAAAAAGTCTCATGACGATGCACCTGACAGAAATCGTTCATCATTTGTGAAATATGGTGGTAGAGAATTCCCAATGATTTGTTCTGGCATACATAATCCCCTTTTATCTTTTCTCAAGTAGTATTTAAAAGAACGTAGCTGAATCATCCACTATGGATCTTGCTACTCGGAACTTGCGAATGTGGTGCAGCCATAACGACCTTACTGAAACTGAATGAGTTCAAAGAAGTTTCACCAAAGCTATTTTAAGGTATTCCAACAAGGACTAACATCGAAGACGTCAACAACTAGGACTAGAATCTCACTGAAACAGGCGTGTCAAATTAAACTTTTTCTTAGTCCACCGGTTTGTTAACAGTATTTCTTGCTTTTCGGTACACAACAAGGAAAATATTCGAGCGATTGCAAGAACCTAAATAAGCTTACGCCAGACATTTCTTGTTATTTACTACTCAGCCATGTGGAACAGACTTCCAGTGAACCTCCGCCGCAGTAAAATTACAACCCGGTTCAAAAGTCTCCTTAATGATTTCCTTTTTGAAAGTAAATGGTCTCACTTGTTGAATATTAATGTGTTTAATAATGATTTGTGCAAATCCGGCCCATCATCTATCTAACTGAATGAAAAGCAAAGTGCAACCTTTGTAACTTTTAACGTCTTCGTTCCTTTTTTCTCTTTCTATTCTACCTAATATATATAAATTGCTTTATACTTCCCTCGACATACTATATATTCTTTTCGTCTTTTCTTTTCCTTCTAAACATATTTTATTCCTAAACCAGAAATGGTTTCTTCACAACACTTATGTACCCATAACATGTTTGTGTATAATAACAATAATAATAATAATTGTAAAGAAAACATTTCACTAATCTTATCGCACTCACGTTGTGCTTCATTATCAACATATTAAGACTACTGTTATTATACGCATTAAGTAATCTAGCATCATAATCTTTTGATTTCATCATCTCAATAAATCCCTGTTAATATGTACTCACGAAACTATTGTTCTAGATTAAATGGCCGTCATACATGTAGCGGTAAATAAATCCCCAAAATAAATAGCTCCAAGTTTTCGACATTGGATGCTGACCATATGTTTTAGTGGACTCATCTAGCTGAAGGCGCTCGGTCATGCACCCGCACCAGATCACGTGTAGTAACGCTGTGCTCAACATCTACCGCAATCGCTAACCAGATTAAATCAGAGAATTCCGATCTCCTCGACTCTGTCTTTTGATTTCTCTGGGTGGGTACAAATTATTTTAGAAGGTGTTGCTGGTAAAAGCGTTGTCAAACACTGAATACCTGTGACATCATCATTGGTGAGACCGACGTGATCTGGTACACCTAATTACAACTGTGAGTCTGTTCCTTTTTGGGATTTTTATATATCATTGCCTTATTTTTTATACATTGTCATTTTTTTCGTGTTTTGTCTTGGATATATATATTTTTCCCCTCGTTCATTATCGTACTTCATATTTCATCATGACTGAACAGACAACCAAAGTACTCAAGCTTAAGACTTTGTCCCCGCCTTCGTTTCAACTCATACCTTTCTGGCCCGACAACATCGAAGCCTGGTTTTGCTACACAGAAGCCGACTTCTCCGAGCACGGCGTGAACGACACATGTGCGCAATTCCTCGCAGTAGTCGAGGCACTACCGCGGGAATTCAACAGGTACGTAACACCTAGTATGTTTACTAGTGATGTTTCTGATCCTTACGAAACCTTAAAACGCTCGATTCTCAAACGAGGAGATCTAACCGTTCGACAAAGGTTAGATCAACTCTTCAATAACGTCGACCTGTAACACGTTTCTGCGACGGACATGTTGCAAGGGATGAGAGAGGTTATTGGCCCAAGAACTTTCGACGAAAGTCTACTCAAACAACTTTTCTTGTCTAAACTTCCCCAACAGGTGCAAGTGGTTCTGGTCTCGTTTCAGAACAACGCCTTAGACGAGCTAGCTGCATCTGCCGACCGCATTTTAGAAATTACGAAACCTTCTACTGCCGAGGTATTTTCAGTCAAAGAAAAGCCTCACACGACTCAGAATGACATAACCGAGTTATGTCATACACTCACGCGTTATCTTAATCTTCGTAACGACCGTAATCACTCACACAGCCCACGTTGAAGCATTTCACGTAAGCGATGTGTCTCTAGATCACGAGAGACGGATAACCCCGACTGGGGCTGGTATCATAACCAGTATGGAAAGTTTTCCAGAAATTGCAGAAAACCCTGCAATTTTCCTAACACGAAACCGACTGACTCGAAAAACAACTCGGGAAACTTATAAGCCGGCACGCGTTAACGGCAACCGTAGCCGGCAAACATAGCCGTCTGTTATACGTCACAGATGTGACAACGAGAGTTCGCTACCTCGTCGATACTGGCGCAGAAGTTAGCGTTCTCCAAACGAATCCTAACGACCGACTTCACGAATCGACCCTGAACTTACAGGCGGCAAACGAAAAACCGATCGCTACGTATGGCAAAAGGTACGTTTACCTTAACGTGGGTTTACGCAAACCCATCCACTGGATTCTCGTTGTTGCATATGTTTCTATGCCAATCATTGGTATGGATCTTCTACAACACCATAATCTGATCATCGACGCGCGCAAACGGAGGCTAGTAGACGGAAACACTAATTTGTCCGTTTGCGTAACTTCCTTCTCTGGTTGCAGATTATCCCCAGTCACAATTAAGCATATGACAGACCCACTCGGTCAACGAGTACTCGATAAGTATCCTGGGATACAACAAACTCAACCGAAACTACCGTGTGTAACCAGCAATGTTACACATCACATCATGACTACAGGACCACCTGTATTTTCTAAAGCAGAACGACTAGCTCCTGAAAAGCTAAGGTTAGCAAAAAACGAGTTCGATCACATGATATACTTAGGAATCATACGACCGTCAAATAGCCCATATGCATCCCCGTTGCACATGGTCCCTAAAAAGGACAGCAACGATTGGCGTCCGACTGGTGACTATCGGCGAAAACAATTCTCGATCGTTACCTGTTGCCTCACATTCACGATTTGACAGCTACCTTGAAAGGTACAACTGTCTTTTCGAAAATCGACTTGGTTAAAGCGTATAACCAAATCCCTATGGCTACTGACGACATACCGAAAACAACTATCATAACTCCCTTCGGACTCTATGAATTTTTGCGAATGCCTTTCGGTCTAAGGAACGCTGCTCAAACCTTCCAAAGATTCATAGACGACGTTTTTCGAGGTCTCAACTTCGTACATACATACGTTGATGACTGCCTAATCCCAAGTCCGGACAGAGAAACACATCTCAAACATCTGGATCTTGTTTTCGAACGACTACAAAAACATGGCACAACTGTAAACGTTCAAAAATGCCAAATTGGAACCGACTCGTTAGACTTCCTAGGACACACTATCGATGCTCAAGGCATTCGACCTCTTAGGACCAAAGTGGCGGCCATTCTGGATTACCCAGAACCGACCACCATCAAGCAATTACGCACGTTTAACGGCCTCGTAAGTTTATATAGACGCTTCATACCGAAATGCGCATTACTTATGAAACCTCTTACCGACCAACTTCGTGGAAATGCGAAATCCTTTAATTTGGACGACATCGCACGAAAATCATCCGCCACAGTTAAGGAACTGATCGCTAAAGCAACAATGCTTGCACATCAGGACACCGAAGCACCCATTAGTATCGCAGTAGACGCATCCGACTCGGCAATCGGAGGAGTCTTACAACACTGGGTTAACAACTCATGACAACCCTTAGCATTTTTCTCTAGACGGTTGCTAGACACCGAATCGAGGTACAGCATATTCGGTAGGGAACTCTTCGCTATGTATTGTGCTGTAAGACATTTTCAGCACTACATCAAAGGTCGTGAATTCACTCTTTTCACTGACCACAAACCACTCACCTTCTCTCTAAGCTCTACTTCAGACAAGTACTCTCCACGTGAGTCTCGACAACTGGACTACATTTCGCAGTTTACTTCAGACATTCAACATATCTCTGCAGCAAACAATGTGGTTGCAGACGCGTTATCTCGCATAACTTCCTTGAAGAGTTTCCGAGGAATCGACTTTCTTAAACTCGCCGAGCTTCAGAAAGAAGACACTGATCTTCAGCACGAATTATCGTCTACAACACTTAAACTACGCATCAAACAGATGGGAACAGGTAAGAAAACCTTACTTTGTGAAACATCTACAGGTAGGGATCGCCCAATCGTACCGAAACGTTATCGACGCAATGTCTTCAACACATTGCACAAACTTTCTCATCCAGGTGTTCGTGCAACCATCAAGCTTATAGCAGAACGGTTTTGCTGGCCTTGTATGAATGAAGACGTGAGGGAGTAAGCACGATCCTGTGTAAGCTGCCAAAAATCTAAGGTTATCAGACACAATAAATGTTACTTAGGCTCATCTAAAACTCCCGATGCTCGTTTCGACCATGTTCATCTGGATTTGGTAGGACCTTTACCAGATTCAAATGGATACTCTTACCTCTTAACCTGCGTAGACCGTTTTACTCGATGGCCAGAAGCAGTACTATCAAGGACATCACCACTGAAACAGTGGCTTGCGCCTTTGTCGAACGATGGGTAGCAAACTCCGGCTGCCCTTCAACCATCACTACAGATCGCGGACGTCAGTTTGAATCTGAACTTTTCCGTCGTCTGACCACACTTTTAGGAATCATTTGCTTCCGAACGACCGCCTACCATCCACAAGCAAACGGGTTGGCAGAACGTTTTCACCGACAACTAAAAGCTTCACTATCAGCTGCATACGTTTCACAGTGGACCGACGCTCTTCCACTTGTCTTACTAGGTATTCGCAATGCAGTGAAAGCTGACATTGGATACACTGCAGCTCAACTCGTTTATGGAACGACACTTCGACTTCCAGGAGAATTCGTGGATCCTTCATCCTCTTCAATGAACATGGATCTAACCTCCTACACGAACAGGCTTACAAACGCAATGCGTTCAGTTAAACCTGCTTCCACTCGACCTCAATCAACTGATGTTTTCGTTCAACCTGACTTACGATATACTACACACATTTTCGTTCGTCGAGACTCGCATCGACGACCATTCGAATCAGCATACAAAAGACCCTTCAAAGTTCTTCAACCTGAATCTAAGTACTATATAGTCGATAAGAACGGAACAAACGATAGCATCAGCATCGATCGCTTGAAAGCAGCGTATTTAGAAGGAAATCCTACTCACGTCGACTTTCCTTCGGTACAATCGCACAACACGACTCCCACACTCATAATTACTCAGCCGACAACCAACACTAACAATGATACTCTGAATGTATCTGAAAATAAACTTAAGACGATGCCTTCTGGAAGAAGAGTAAGATTTCCAGAACATTTAAACGACTACTGCACGTAAGGCACTACTCGACATTTTATATTATCTCGATCTTTCTTTTTACGATATATAATATTAAAAAAAACAATTTTAATATGCCTATATATTTTTATTTTAATTTTAAAGAAAACAAAAATACATTTTTCTTTTAACCCTATTACGTGTGCTTGAGTTTATTTTCCATTTTTTTCGCCGACATTGTGTTTTCACGCACATACGAGTGTATTTCGACATGCACTTACATTTTCTTTTTTCTTTTCCAGGACGGCTGGAAAAGAACGATGCAGTTTACGAGGAGTCGAACTTTTCGTTGTAGCTTTTTCTTTATTTACTATGTTGTACCTCAGTCCCATATAGTGAGGGAGACGACCAGACGCTGCTACACTTAGTAAGCTATCAGAAGAGTGTTTACCAACGACAAACTCGTTGGGTTTGAACTTCTGGCTGGCCACGTCTTATGGTCGTCACTGCCCCACTAGGGGGGGAGTGGTCTGTAGCGATAAATAAATCCCCAAAATAAATAGCTCCAAGTTTTCGACATTGGATGCTGACCATATGTTTTAGTGGACTCATCTAGCTGAAGGCGCTCGGTCATGCACCCGCACCAGATCACGTGTAGTAACGCTGTGCTCAACATCTACCGCAATCGCTAACCAGATTAAATCAGAGAATTCCGATATATTGGTAATCGCCAAATACACTCTTCCGATCTCCTCGACTCTGTCTTTTGATTTCTCTGGGTGGGTACAAATTATATTAGAAGGTGTTGCTGGTAAAAGCGTTGTCAAACGCTGAATGCCAGTGTCAACTTCATACATGTAAATGTGCGATTGAACCGCGTGATTATAGTTTCTTTGAAAAGAGATCTCTTCGCTGAACTTTGTGTTATTAAAAATTTATCAATTAGTTTAAAGCTTGGAAGAAAGCGTTAGTCCGTATGTGTAAAACGACCGGTTGTCAGTTTCTAGTTATTGAGGAAATATTCTCAATGAATATGCTTTCAATCAAACACCTCACTAGCATCACCATTTACGTTCGATGATTCTCATGTGAATTACAACGAACTCAATAAAACATTCAAGGTCTGCAGGTAAACATGCGATATTTATTGACAAATCTACCTAATACTAACTAAAATAATCATAGTTTTAAGTTAGTTTAAAGTTTCTATAAACTCTATTTCCTCAAACTGTTAGTTCGTCTCAGTTATATGTTGAAATAGTAAATATTTCGAAGGAAAATGGACTAAACTGTTTTTCCGACCATTTCCTCCTGTTTATGCTTTATTAACGGATCCAGATATATAATTTAAACCTGAACACGTTGGATTACACAACTGTCTTTCGTGCAAGTGTTGTGAAAAGTTTCTAAATGGCAGTTCTGTTGATTGTTGTATTCCAGATATCTTTAAAGTTTTCATAGAAAACACATCAAGCTATTCTACACAGTTGAAATTTATATTAACTTGAAATTTGACTCATATGATTCACAATTTTGTATATCCGAACATTTATCATAGAAGATCAATTTGAACTTAAGATTTTAACCTTGTCAATGAAGATCAATTTAACACTCATATTCCGAAGGTGATATAACCTGTGGAACCAGCAAAACGCGGTCGTTTCGAATATGCGTTGAGTAGGTTGAAGAATAATGCTCTTTGTAAATTCTATACAGAGTATTAGTTAAACAATACTTATAAATAAAATGTACATTTGCAGTAAGTGGTACGAGTGTAGCTTGAGAACGCTCTCCATGTTGAACTGTATGAGAAAACCCAATCCAATCTTCAAATGTTGATTTTTCCTTAGGATCAGTGAAGTTGAATAGGGTTTTTTCGATTAAATCCTTTCAGTGTATAAGGGTTGTTCCTAGTGACTTTTCTTACACACCGTTGTGAATATTTGTAATCATCATTCTAAGGTGAACCAGCTTAAAATTCAATTGAAGTATTTACGTGGGATGTAAAATAGAATTTAACATGTCGTTCTTTTGAAATGGTGATGTCAGTATAGGATTGCATTCACGCGCTATAAAGCGGAGAGTTTTAAGTCACAAGTTTCAGCCGTTAGGTGCAGAATCGGTGATGTATAGATGCATCCTTGCATCGTCGTTTGACTGACGCAACACCTTGAACACTACAAAGACAATATGAGCATGACTTCCACCATTGCTTACTGGTCAAATAATGTAAACTACTTAATACATGGTCATCATCACACACCGAAACTCTAGTAAACTATCATGAGGTAAGACATGACTGTATACAGCTTAAGTACTTAAATGTTTATCACTAACAACCGAGAAATATGGTCATTGTCTATCGTGAATCAACGAAAACGTGAAAATGAAACTGTTACATTTAATCAATTGGCCTGCATATGGCGAATTCACTATATCAGCTGACTGACCGAATTTTCATTTGATATATAGTTTTCAACGATTCTGTAGATGTTTCTAGTTTTCGATGAAATCATGTTTGCAATAAATTGTTCTGCACAATCAAAGATTCAATTAAAGTGGAGTATTTTATCAGCGAACTCCTACAACGATAACATGTGTTTGTATAGAGCAACTCTCAGAATAACAAAAAGCGGTCTGACATATACTACTTACAGACGATGGATTGAAATGCGTTTGGTTATTTGACGGGTTTGTGTTTGAAAATCTAAGGAACTAAAGTCCATCTACTTGCTCCATCTGTATATGTTAGCTCAGAATACCATTGTGATTCACAGAATGTTTGCATGTGGTGTTACACCTTTGCTGTCACACAAACTCCTTTTATCCATGTGAGGTCATTGCTTTTGAACCGTGCAACCCCGATACTATGTCATAGTTGACTCGACTAACTGAATTTGCCATAACTCAATTCAGATAACAAATTCTATTTATATTCGAAATTCCATATGTATAGGCTGACAGAATCTACATTAATATCATTTCTATTATTAAACTATTTTGTCGACAACTTTCACTTTGTCGAGTATTTGATGTGTTGTGAAGTAAATACTCACTCGATTTCACGTTATGCGACCGCTTAATCTCTCGGAACCACGTAGATAAAGTATCATCACGAACATTGAAGAACATATCTGTGGTACGAGGCGAATGAGTAATTGATTTTGTGTAATACGCTGAGTGCACTGCTGAATTTAACGTTGACAAAATATCACATCGAAAATAGAAGACCATCTTTTACTTAAAATATATTTGTAAGGTATATGTAGAGATTTTTCAACTCATAACGTCTCACCAATAATTTCATTCAGCTAATCAACTGTAGAAGATTCAAGATCTTTGGTTATGACATGTTGTCCCAGTATGAATCTTCAGATTAGCGTGCAATCGTGATCACAAATAGCCGCATGCCTACTTCACAAGCCTTAGACCAATAGGTTGCTGTCTGACGGTTCACATTACCAACTTCGGACGATTTTCAATGTTGCATTACACGCATGAACTTCCAGTGGTGAACATGAAATATTGATGAATTTTATTTCTACAAAAACTATCCCATTTGTCGATGCAAACGAAGCAGTCACAGGTTAGAACTATTGGCGACGGGGTAAAGAAAATTTTGAACCTTGTAATTCTACGAGATTCAACTTAATTATTTCGACCAATCAGCATCCAGATTTATCATCGGCATCATTAGGAGACATTGGTTGTTAATTAATCATACGGTATTTCTCATTACTGTGCGGGCTAAGAAAATGTTCACCTCCCCCGATCGATTACAGTTGCTACTCGATCGACATTGGCAGCGCTTCAAAAATAACCAATTGAATATTTTGGACAATTCACGCAAACGGCTGCAAAATCTCCCATGTTTTGGAGATGTGACATAAATTGATGAATTAATTCCTCATTTGCATACGGAGGTGGAAAACGACTGCAGAACACATGAACGTGTACATAAAAACCATCATGAATCCTGGACGAGCATTCATGTAGGCAAAGCATACATTCATGATGCGCACAGCGATCCAGAAATGTCCATCTCAGGGACATGCCCTGTCATGGATTAAATTACCATTGCATCCGAAACACTATGTGCAGACATTGGAGTGTTCAGCTCACAGGAAGACGATGTCATGTTAAGTGCTCATAAATGTATTGCAGTACCCATCCACAAGGAAACAGAAGACAATTCGGGCAGTATACTGAATCCAGCTGTTCCAAATGGTCCCCATCATTCTGCAATAGAAGTGTCTGAAGAATCTTATTATCGAGATCCATTTTTACCAGGAAACATGACAGATGCATCAAATAATGGTCGGAAATCTAATACAATTTTGATTGATGCTGTTTAATTGAGTGATCTTATATCCATTATTGGTATTTTGAAGAGATCTGATGAATATGTTTCACGAGAATCAAACCTCAATTACCTCATATCTAGTGTCGCTGATCCTCATAATCTAGTCAGTTCTATTGGACTCTCTACTCAATGCAGGAAATATGCTTTGAGTAGAATCAGACTAACTGCTACTTGGGTATATGAGGACTTAACATTATTTTGCGGGGGAGGATGGACGCGGAAAATTTTAAAATCGGGATATCAACTCCGGATCTTCAAAAAAGGGAGGTGTTAGAATATTCGGAAAAATATACCAATAATTATCATGTTAAGTCTAATGGTGTCCTTAGACTTTAAATTTATATTCCCTGTTGTTCAATATTTTTTTCACTTGTTAAATATTGTACAAATGTTGTTTTCTATAAAGAGAGTATGTTTGAGATATAATGATTCATATGTCAGAGACTGAGACTTGTGTTCTGGACTCAACTGGATGGGCTAGACTGGGAAGCAAGGCCCATCGCGACTGTAGGTCGTCCTTACGTGTTTTGCGTGTCATTGATCCGGTCGATAAATACGCTGCGAGTCTAATCTGCAATCGAGAATACACAACAGAATCTATGATTTAGACGTGAATTTCAAAAAGCTAGTGAAAAACTAATCCAATCATGTATCTTTGAATAACGTACTTATAGAAAAAAGTATTTTGCCACTTCGACCGATAACGTGCACGTTCGTTTTTATACTTCTGTTTTACAGTGTGATTGTGAGTCTCATAATGCCCGCATAAAGCTGAATACAAGGTTTAGCGGATTACATGCATTGGACATGTGAGACGATAATGCATGACAGAACTGAGAGATAATACAAACAGCCATTGAGAATCGCTAACATGAGTTTGCTAGTCACACGCTCACACACACCAGTATATGAGTGACCTGGTTATGGATCAGGAATAAAGCCAAGTTGTTATGCAGTTTACGTACATTTTATAAAGAAATTGTCGTTTTCTTGTACATAACATACCGGAATGACCTGAATTAAACATCCATTTGAAATTATAAAGCGTCGAACGCATGTTGTGTTCATTCATGTCACTCCTCAGTGATTTTTATCGAAGATCTCACAGGTGGTTAAACTTTTCAATGTCAGAATTTGTGATAAGCGTAAAACCTTCAGACGTGTAATCCAATATCCCACAGTTTAAAATGTTCACTCTGGTGAGTTCGCGACATTGAGAGAATCAATTACAAAATTCGTTGAAAGACATCAGAATGTTGAACGAATAATGTCTTACTGCAGTGTGTTCAAGTAGTAATCACAATAAGCAAAATCCACAGTCTAGTGAATGTAGATCACCAAAGAAATGTAATTGTAGTGAATAAAGTGATCTGAAACTGAAGTCACTTTTAAAACGGATTGTATTTCATTTCGATAAAGAAAAGTAGGAAGTATAAAGATAAACCAGATAGATATATTGTTCCAGTGATTATCTCAGATTTCCGTAGATATTGATGAGTGATATTTGTATGAATGCGTCTCATTTTATAAAAATAAAGCTGTTCCGAGTTTTAACTATATATTTGCTTAACTACACAGAGAGGTGCTCACCGACCGCAAAAACAAATTTTCAGAACATCTCTACCTACGCAACATACTTAAGAGAAGCAGTTAAAATGTCGGATACAGAGTGAAGTGCCTTGTTTATGTCACAACGTTAAAGTGATCATTGAACGTGTGGAAACCAGTGATTATGGTCTACCTGAATTAAAAAGTCTTTAATATCATCCACGTACTTTTCATCTTAGCACATCAATAGGTGCGTCATCTCTAAATTTTAAGCGTACATACAGAAGCGATTTTTTCAGTGTACTAAACAATGCCTTTGTTTTATCTACAATTGCCTCTTGAAACCTCGTGTTATTGATCCTGTGGTGGATTTTTATAGTCATGTTCGTTTTTTATTGTCGAGGAACGAAAATATTATAACCTGTACAGTGGCGCGTTCAGCTTGTTTTCTTGTTTATGCTTCTTCTTAATGATCTACCACTTCTCATTGTCAGTAGGACACTTAGATAGGCAATGAAGCCACTATGGTCAATACCAAGCATAAACATTTCGTCCATATATCGTCAGTAAATTAGAGACATGTGAATCTGTTGTGTCGGTTTAATGTTTTATACTTAATGGAGAAAAATGTCAGCGAATATGTGACCACAGTGTAAACACACTGCGATATTGCAACACATCTATTTGTCCATGAATTGCTTGATTGAATTTGAAATCAACTTTCATAGTGAAATTTAGTAACATTTCAGTGATGATCTCCAAAGAAGTGGCAGTCTCTATTTCTAGTTCTCTCATTTGTTCACACATATATTCCACATTCTCTCTGAGTGTGGCATTTGTGAACAGTGACGGTACGTATGAGTATATCATCATTTGATATTTAATCATCTTCAGCGTATTCTATTACCAGAATATGGAGTCACTGTGTGTATCAGATCCGGGATATAGATGCATTACACCATACAATTTATTAATAGAATGTAGTATTGTGTTTTTAAAATATTGTAGAGTTTCCATTGTTTCAATCACCAAGTGATGTTTGATAGACTACATCTGAACACCTAAATGCACTGGGAGGCTGTTTCATTCCAGTGTAAGAAGACACAGCATAGCCTGCCTTTTATTGTGCAACTGGACACACAATCTGTCTTTAGATTGAACGCTCAACCTATAGAACTGTGGAATGAGTCAAACGATATTAATGTCCAACTTAATCAACTAAAATGTGATGTATAAACTACCGATTTGCAGAGGAGTATTACTCTTTCATACATGGCGTGGTTGGACTCCATGTGTCACTGTTCCTCACTAGAACTACAGGTTTTACATAGTGAAGATTGGAGCCAGTGAGGACATGGTCATCATAAGTACAGGTACTGAATGTGTAGCTGTGCATTTATACAGATGACGAGTTCTGAACTTAGAGAAAACGGATTTGGAGCGCTTCCATCTATTTAACGGTGATGTAGATGATATATAATCCTGGTCTCTATTTTGTAATCGTTAATAGTTGAAATGATTTCTGTTGGTTTTTATGACTACCAAAACTCTATTTAGTGTTTGTTTCCGACCAACATTGACTAACTTTGGTAGATAGTTACGTCTTATCTGGGTATGATGGAAGTTAGAGCAAGTGCATAGTGGCGGGTGGGCACTGGTGACCGTGAGGGTATTTATGATAGTTGAACAATTCAGTGAGATTAGCTGAGCCATTCTTGTATGTGATACTATGTAAATTTTATTGCAATATTAGTTGCAACTTCACAAACTGTCATCGGACATTACTTAATCATTTATTTGGTTAGACGAGTCATGCACGGTGTAGTGGTAAATAAATCCTCAGAATCAATAGCTGTGTCAGTCTTTGATATTTGATGCTGGCCACATTAATTTTAATAGCGCCACCTAGCTGAAGACGCAGGGACACGCATCCGAACTAGATCACGAGTGAGTACCTTGTGCTCAAAATCTTCTACAACCGCTAGTCATCTTAGACCATTAACTTGTCTATATATCAATAGTCTATCGAAAATATATCATGGAAACTGTTCACATCTGACTTCTGATTTTACTAATTCCGCATGTTTCAATTGTCTAAGATGTTGCTGATTAAGGTCATGTTGAACTACATTTACTTGTAACATCTTCAAGGTCTGAAAACATTTATACTTGGTAATAAACTAATCTGTTGTTAATTACATTAGAATGAACAACAATGCAAATGATGAATACATTCTAATGAATATTTGAGGAAAATGCTCATACAAACTGGAAATAGTTATACAGCCAAAATTTGCTAGCTGTACAATCGCAGTTACGATTCCTGTTCAGTAATAATCGGCTGTCGCTTTGAGTTTGAATACACTAATGGAGAATATTTCTAAAGATTATGGAACAAATAGGTTTGCCGGTGTACGGATATAACTACAAACTTGCTTACCGATACGATATAGTTGAGTTATATCTGCAAGTGTTAAGACGTGTATCAGTTTTCCGTGAAAGTATGCTTTAATTGTATTAAGTGGTAATTGTATTTGTTGTTGTTCTCCTGATGTGTATGAAGAATTCATAGAAAATACGTTGAATCATTCTGCACAAGTGAACGTCATATTATGGACAACTTGATATCTTTGAACAAATACCGGAGAAGACCAATTTGTTAAAAGTATTTTGACCGTGAATTTCAGCCGAAATACTTTTATATTCCAACAAATCCAGAATACTCATGTCCTGGTAGACACCAGCAAAACTTGGTCCATCTGATCGTGGATTGAGTAGATAGAAGAATATTGAAGACTTGTTACTCTAAACATTGAATTAGTTATATTATGTCAAATACTTTTAAACGCAGTATGTCGTACTAAAGTAGATTCAAATAGCTTCTCAGTACAATCTTCAAATGTAGTTTTCCAAGATCACTTAAGTTGAATAAAGTGAATTTGATTGAATCGCCTAGCTACATGTGTATCCTACGTGTTGAATCTTTGTTGAAATCAGATGTCATCACCACCACTAGATTCTCATTTGAATGTGTCGTCACTCATCTTCTTGAGTAGTTTCAAAGTTCCAAAAACCACATGGGTAATCACACTGATCGGTCAATACGTCTCGACAGTTTTCATGTTTGTTTGCTCCTCAATGCTGATTCCAGTCAATAACTCGTCCAAAGATAAACCTGTCGTATCACACACCTTCAACATTTCTCCAGTCTCATTAAGAATAATAGGACCATCTTGTAAACTTTATTAATAACGGTAATCAAACAATACAGTCAGCTTATTTATATGTTGAATATGTTCACATCAACCGCAGTGCAATTATATCATGTTTCATATGTTTGATAAACCTGAAATGAAATTTTCTGTTTAAATATTATTGTCAGCCTTTAATATGTAATGCAATGACTAATCAACATGAGGCAACTCATTCAATACATTTTCAGAGCGAGATTGTAATTAAACTGCGTGATAAAGCCTGTCCAAATTAGATTGTAGAAACCAAACGCAGTACCAAATACCACAATCTGAATCATTATTATTTTGTTAAATCTGTAGAATTATGGTATGGTTCGGTTGTAGTATCACGACAGGAATAGACGTAATACAGAAATCGTCAACTTTAAATAGACGTCACTTCATTATTTACACCAACTCATCCGATCGTGAACATCAGCGCGATGACGTCCAGCATGGTTGGAGAAATAACATGAGCAGGGTCAAATGCATTATATTTGATGAAATATTAATCAAGACGTTATGAAGGCTGATCACAGTTGCACAACGCCTTGTTATATTTAACTGGTTCTATCGGTGAAATGATTTACAGCAGTGTGAATTTATAGATTAAAGGCGGATTTCTATAAGCTGATGAAACAATAATTGAATAATGAACATTTGAATGAGTTAGCCATTGTGTTGAATATATACTATCTCTTTAGGCAATCACATATAGGTTTGCTTTCGTACTTTTATCTTACAATGAGATTATGAGTTTCATCTAATCAATTTATCCCAAATGACTGTTGGAACTGAAACAAAAAAATCAGCTGATTATATGCAGTGAATTTTAATGCATGAAGTCATTGTGAAATAATACCAGTGTTACATTTATAAAGACTAGAATGAAGTTATTAGTTTCACACACACTGGCACATATAGATTATGTATTAACCATGAGATAAAAGATAACGTTTACATGTGAACTAATTAAAATATATTAACGAAAGCAAATGTTATTTTCATATGCACTACATTACAGACTGATCTCAATTAAAAGTTAATTCATAACAAGAATGTAGTGAACAGCTATTTTGTTAAGTTATGTGTCTCCATAGACATTCGCATCAAAGATCTCACAGGTGTTCTTACTCAAGACGGTCAGATTTAATGCAAATCATCCGACCTCAAGACTTCTGACATGACATTTAACAGTTTGTCCGGTCACTTTGCGATATTCAGAGAATCGAAAATAAAATCTGTAACTGAGAATCAACTGCATGGTTTCGTTTGTAGAGATTGGTGTCATAATTTGGTTGAAATACTTGTGGAATGCATCAAGAGCCTCTCCAGTGTGTATTCATAGTTTCGTTTACAAAATTTGTTCTAAGACATCAGAAAGTTGAAGTGGTCGTTAGTTAGGGCAGAATCCACACTTTAACTGATGGATATCACCGAATAAATAAAGTGTTAACAAGCGAAGTATTTTGTAACTGAAGGCAATGTTCAGGTAATTTTCTTCCGTTATAAGAACTAACAAAAGAATTATAAAGATATATCAGTTAAATGTATTGTGCCAGCGACAGTGTCTGATTACTGTATAGACTGATTAGTGGTGTTTACATGAATGCGTCAATGATTCTAATTCGAATGCAACTTTTTCTTGGGTATACAATGTAGTTGTGGTTATTTGATTCAATGGCGTTTTATTCATGATCACTAGAGGATGAATGGAGAAAGCAATGATATATGAAAATTGAGCATTTGTTGAGTATGAATATTTATTGCCTTTGGGCCATAACTACACAATCCTCAAAGCTGAACACGAAACAGTTGAGAAAAAAGATATTCAATATTTAACGCGAAGTAAATCTCAAAGATGGAGAAGGCGGAACAATAAATTGAGTTTATTCGCATTGGTCGGACGGTATGACTGAGCCATGAAGGTGTGGTCACTGTGAAATGTTATCCTATATCTTTTATTAGTAATTAATAAATTGTTCTTTCCGCAGACTAAACTTGTCCTTCATCAGATGTTGATAATTGGTACAGTACGATGAGACGGTGTAGATAATTATGTGACTTCCACGTAAGATCCTATATATTAGGCAGTTTCATCATGACAAATCAACAAGATCTTTGCTAGTTCTGTTATTCGAGCAGTACTTATATCATAGTAGAGCATAATTCCACATTCGTAAGCCCGACCAAGAAAACGCAACGTAATACAATTGATCCTTATTTCCGTTTTAACTTTCCCGATCGACTTTTATTCATGTGAATCCATTATTCTAATAGTCTTCTGATTAATGCTCACAAGTATTATCGTAATGTTATATTGATTAGTACTCATAACTTAACAACTCTTTCGACAATAATAACTGATAGTCTATACTATTTATGAGCTAAGTTAGTTTATTAAAAAGTTTTAGTAGCATTTACATGCTTCAACGAAATAAACTTGACTAAGCATGAAGCCGTAGCACATATGATCTGTGAATGACGTAAACATATATTGACTAGCAACTTAAGCAAAATCTGAATGGTTAACAGTACCTAATTCTTCATATTCGCTATTCACTTAACATTCAAATTTGTATTAAATTATGGACTATCGTGTGACATCATTTCTTCCGACCACTGCTAAATTCAAGAACTTCTTATGGATATTACATAAGTCGTCATATTCCTACCTAAAGTTCCACAAGCTGTCTTAACTTTCATATTATTTTTCTTGCCATGTACATTATGTTAAATTTGTCATATACCTCAACAAGCTGCATGTTAACCTGGCCAGTTCATGCGTTGCACTATATCTTTATGTCTTTTAAATTTAAAATTTTTATGGGTCGCCGGTAACACTTATCAGGAAAACCAATCATAGTCGTTGTTGCTATAAGTACTGGGTTTATGAATTGGTCTACAATATTACCAGTCTAAAAAGTCTAACATAGTTTGGATAACCAAGTTATACATTTAGGTACTATCATCTAGTGTAATAACTAAACTCTCAGGTATTTTGTTGCTAAAAAAACGTTCGAAATCTAAATTCTGTAAACTACTTGTGAAATTCACAGCAGACGAATGGAAGTTTATAAAGTAATCAAGCAGCTCGGATTCTTTAACGCTACAAACGTCCGCTATTTCATAGGCAAAGAAAACAACAATACATATTTTCAACTGGCTAATACTCAATCAACATTATAATTGGCTAAGCATAATGGCTTAAGGATATTGTCAAAAAGCATTGTCAAGACTTGACAATCATGTAATATGATTGATAAAATTGATGAAACTGTTGACAAACTCAGTCAACAAATAGACTTGAAATTATCACTAAATGGTGTTGTTTTCTCGTTATGTTCATCCACTACAGATGAATACATTATGTTTCTCCATCGGTTGCTCATTCAGTAAATATACTAAAACTCTCTGTCCAATTGGTGGATTGGCGACACAACCATACATGTCAATCATCCGTTTGAACAGTCGAGCAAATCTGCAAACGGAAAACATCACTGTTGAATTAATCTCAACACTGACTAAGGATCAAGCCTTCATCGTAGACGTGATTTGGGGGTGTACTCCCCTCTCATACAACTTACGTTCTCCCTGATAATCACATGAGCATCACCCACTGGTATTCATCTTGTATAGACTTATTTAGCCGAAGATATCTTACAGCACCGCATGACCTGTGATTATGGCACATAGGCTTAATTGATTTCAACAAATTATAAACACTATATCTCAAATAAACCGTATTCCGCCTCATGCTAAACTGAATACATTCAACTAACTTGTATGCACCACCAGCCGTTAGGTGGCTGGGATCACTTCGTTGGAGATATCATTATCAAGTTTGGACTTGATAATTTCACATAATGTGAGCATTGGATAGAGAGATCATAATAAATATACTATTTCTTATATCTCAACGAGTGGAAAAATCGCATTATTGACGTTTCATAAATGAAGGTAGGCCATTTCACTGCAGAGCAAATAAATAACAAAAATTAAATTAACGCAAGTATAACTCTGTACGTAACAGTCAAATAAAAGATGAATTGTGCTGCTGTACACATCAAAACCTATTGTGATCCCTTGTAATGTTGGCACTTACCCACATATAATGAAATTACTTTCCGGTATAAATAACAGACGTACTTGGAACCACTCGAATGTTTTTGCATGCTCAGATTGCAAATATGAAGACGTTGGAATTCGAGAGGTCTTTCGATTATGCTGTGAGTTGAATAACACGATTATTGAGATAGTGAAGGACACAACAGATTAAAGTTAAATCTCAATGCACCACCATCTGTAAAGCAAATACTTATGATTTATTACTTGATTTTGTTGTCTGAACTCTTATTGCTAATGTTCTTCCCGTAGAAAGAATACCACTTCATGTTGTTGATTGTTTATGGGAGAAAAGAAACCAAGTGGATGATGTCAATATGATGTTGAGAAGGGTCAGCTGCCTACTAGTACGCATCGCAAAACATCACTATTCGATTGAGGTGAGTTGTATCATAACTATAAGGTTGAAGAGAGAGAAAAGTATGTTTGATGCTTTAAATGAATAACTTATTCAATGTAAACATTTCTGCGTATCATCAGTCTCTGTTTTAAAATTATGAAGATAATCTGTAATGTTTACAATAATTGCTAAGTCTTGCACTTTACTGACAGCATCATTCCATAATCAATGTAGGCACTTCATATTTGTTTACAGTCCACTGTCATATACACTTATGCATTTGTAACTTCTAAAGTATGCGTTGAATAGATTTAGCCACTGAATATCAATGTAGATGAATTGAAGGTAAATCAGAGCAGTTGAGCGTCAGAATGTATAACTGTCAGATTTTGTTTTTCTGTATGATATTATGCTATCAACGACGAAATTATGAATTTACGATTTCGTGAATATTATAGTAGCGTGTATTTTTTACAATGTCATTGCTCGTTGTGTCTTAGCTTGTAATAAACTACTACAGACTAATTCATTGCATTTTACACATCAGACTTGCTTTATGCGTTTGATTCTCATATCTGAACTCGTGATAAGAAATCCACATTCTTCATCACCTTACTAACATATCATAAAGCGATATATGTCGCTGGCAATTTAGTCACCATTACGTGATATTTCATGCATGTTATCACCCGTGTTCACTTTGTGTACTGTAGTAAAGATGGTTGTCCTAAACGTCAAGTATTATTGAAGAGACATGGATCATTGCATTCCTCAAAGTTTGTAATGACACTGTATTTATTGATTTAATAAATAATATAATTTTGATATTCTTTTGCATTGTAGATCAACCAGAATGTTTTGCGTTGATAAAGCGTATGGGGTTATAATAGTTTTATTTCCACAACTCAACATTGTGATACTTTCAATGAACTTTAATCTGACTATTAGCTCAAGCTCAACATCAAGCACATAAAATGAGTGCATATGATCTCATTTTTGATGGTTAGCTAAAGGTCATTCAATCAGCCAACTCATATGATGTCATCCATGTAATGACTTGCCATATTATGTCAGACAAAAACTAGTGCAGTCAGTTATTTCCATAATCATAATGGTCTTGCGTATAGTTACACTACGAAAATAAACATAATTATAATCATCCGAATAGACGTTTCCTGAATAATGTGACATGTAATAGCTTACTGTTTGTGTTGAACATGTAGAAACTAGTTTTTTGTGAGCTGATTATCCTCAATATCATTTCAAGTCTTGAATGACCAAGAAGATTACTTACTGTTATAGATTAGTCAGAATAACTCAAAACTCAATTGATTTTGAAGACGAAAGCTATGAGAATAGCTTTATAATCATATTATCAAGAATATTAGCATGTTTCAGACAACCACACTTTATCGACTAGGCAGCAACTTAGAATTCAGGTCGCAGGATCTGCACTCTATATATCGGTCAGTTTTTCAATACTAAAGACTTAATTGCATAATTTGGATGTGTGAGAACAGCCGAGTGAGAGCTAGTCCTTCTGTATCAGATGGGACAGTAAGATCGTTTGCACAAATCTCTAATTCATATTTATTTGTAGCGAATTCGCATTTCAAAGTGATGATAAAATATATGAAGCCTCCTAACAGTTGAAGTCAGTTCAATGTCATTTTTCTCAACTGAGTTCTAATCGTGTTTGATATTTGCCATAGTATGGAATGGATGCATGTTTAAAAATGTACGGAATACCTACTCAAGTACAATCATTTTAAGTGTTGATATGTGTCACCTGGCTTTTAGATGACAGGTGGCGTTAGACAATTGAGATTGAATGATGAACAGGTGAATCTCGTTAATATGCATTGATTGCAAACTGAAAACTCAGCAGCTATATCTCAAATTTATGACCTTTACATTAAATTGTAATCGAATTCCTGAAAGGAAAGGTTAACCAATAGGCCGTCTCATGAGATAAAAAGTCCTTTCACAAGGTCATAGTTCCATCTAAGCACGTGCTTGGTTAGGTGAAGAATGATAGAGTATGTTTTACTACATATTCTCAAATGTGTGTTTGCTGAATCGTCGCCCCACCTTGAACTCGTACTTCCCTCTTCCAGACACATATTTGAGCACATCCATTAGTGACATAAATGGTACTCTTTAATCAGCAATGTGCTATTCCATTGCCAAACTTTGAATGTGTATTGCAATGCGTCGTTGGTGGAGACCATCTTGTGTGTGCTCAGTTAGTTATACTTGTTACAGACTAAACTAAAAATGAGAAGCTGAATATTTAGAGAAAACTGTTTGTTTCCATATTTTTGATAGAACAATGAGAAGACGGAGTTGATCTGAAGAATGTGATTTATCTGTGCTATACATTTCGAACAATCTGGTCACACATATACTTATCGCGGCATTTTATATGAAAATACTGAAGGTCAAACAAATCAAAGTTCAATTAAAATAACCAGGGGGAGTGAAAGAATAAGAAATTGTCGCGTTGTCCTAGGCCATAGAATGACTTAAGGATTACCAAGGTAAATACAAGGTTACGACAAATTGTTTTTGTGCACATAAAGGAGGTTTAAATTTTCGAATAGCCAATGATTCAATAAACTTAAGAATTGATTTTGACAATTTCTATGCAACTTTCTAAATGCTGTTACAATGTCAATTTTGTGCCCTCTCTCAAGTATGTGTTTTGCTATTTCAATTTTTTGTGTTATATTGGAATCAACGATATTCAGTGACAAGTGATTCAACCACACATTTTGATTCACCATTTTCGTTATTGTTGAGGTAGATATTCCTGGGCTATACGTTTATGGATGATCATGAACTCAATGTACACATTTGCCCTGGTACAGACGAGAGTGAGAATAATTAGCTCTCTCTCTCGAAATGAGGTCTCTTCGTCACGTGTATGCAGCCAGTATCGGAGAAATCTTACTCTCTACCTTCTGGAGACACAAAATTGAAAGTCGGATGCTGTAACCAGGTTTCTGGAATCAGGGGATCAATTTGGGGAAGTTGAAAAACCTTGAGTCCAGACCAATGTAATTAAGACCGAAGTTTTATTCACTATTAACTTTATACTCAATGCTCAGTTTATTTAAAACTATCAAGTCGAACTTTATTAATAATGCCTCATAACTAATTAAAGAAAAATAAAGTGGCCGCTACTATGATTCACTTAAGGAAGATGTCTTGAACAAATTTGTTGAACGAAACTATTAATTCATATTGGAGAAGCTCATGATAAATTCCAACAGCATTTCGACGAAACACACACACCACTCTGTACGAACCAAATCGTACAGTTCATCGTCATTCAAATGTTTTATTATTGATTCTTTTTATTAGAAAACTGACTGGAGGTAACCATGAAAACAGGCTGATGTCGGTTCAAACTTTCAGAGCTTGGAAGCCTTCCACAAAATCTGTGACAGCTTAAAAAATAACCATCGGCGATGTGTTCCGTGCCAACATACAAGGAATCGTATAATCGAACAAACAACCAACCAACGCCTTCTACCTTTAAACAAGTGTTTCACTCAGAGCATTCTGTAATGTATGTTATTATGAAATAACATTGACCGTACTGAAAATTATTCATTTGCATCACAAGATATAATAATATATATGCATGCAACTAGGAACCTCATATTTGCTTTATTCAATTGAGATTTGTAATATTTTATTTACGTCACGTTCACTGTATCTAATAATCTGATCTTTGTATTCGTCTCAAAAACAGCCATTATGAATGTGATCGCACTTATGATAACTTGATTGGATGAAACTCACAATCTCCTTGTGAAACAAAAATATAAAAGGAGACGGGTATGTGATCGGTTCAATTGACGTGATATCGTAGTCTGAAAGTAAGTTAATCAAATATTCAGTATTAAATTATTGTTTCCGTAGCTTTTTGAAATTTACCTGAAAAATATAGACTAACACTGATGTACAATTTTTCAATAATAGAAACAGTCATATATAACAAAACGTTGTGATCGACAAATCGTATCATTTTTGAAAAAGAAAAATTCATCATTATCTAGTGGAGTTCACCACTCAGAGTGAATGAGTGTAGTGCAATGTTAAGAATCGACTCAAGTTAGTAATTTGAACTATGAGAGGCCAAACTGGCGATCTAAACCTCAAAGAAACAAAATGATTCGTGAATCATTCATGACTGAACACTGTTCTCGAGGTTCATACTAGGACAAAAGTCAAATCTACTGATCTTGAATCTCCTACAGTTGTTACCCGAACCCTGTCTTTGACCAAATATTATGAGTTGAACAATCTCTACATATATCTAGCAAGTATTCGCTCGGTAGTGAAAGCTGTTCAGTATGCATTACGATGCTCTAAGAAACTTCATTTCAGCAATTCACTCGATGTATTCCGCAAAATGGAATCAGGATTCACCGTACGAAACCGAAATTTAAATATTGCAACAAGTGAACCTGGTCAACAAAGTACTTAAATAACACATGAGATATGTTTGTTGATTCTCTCAAAGGTTAATGATATAGTGGAAAGTTAACATACGATGAAAAAAATTCCGTCAATCTTAATTATATTCTGAGCTAACGTATACAGATGGAGCAATTAGACCGGCTTTAGTTTTTAGATTTTAAATAGAAATGTCAAATAACCAACTATTTTTCAATATATTGATTGTGACCAACATATATCAGACGATATGTTGTTATTTTGATGACTGCTCAATCCAAACACATGTTATCGTTGTGAGAATTTGCTTCGTCTATAGACCACCGTTTTCGTACCCCATGTTGTCAGTGTATAACATCAAACCATCCGCGATGTTATGTAAATATCTCACCCTATACGCATAACAGCTTCTTAACTGAACGTTTGTTCAAATTCCACTTTACACTACAGACAAATATTTCAAATGAATTTAAAGTTGAATCACCTCACAATGATGATCACAAATAAGACCGTTGTTCTTTTAATATTCACAACTCTACTGCTAAATACTCACAACGCTATGCAGGGAAAATTGTCAAAGAAAACCTTCATAAATCGAAGTCGGTCAGTCAACAAAACCCTTTTCAACTTCACCGATACTAAAAACAAAACTGTATTTGATAATTGGATGGAGTATTCACATAAGGTTCAACGATCTAAAGCCACGCTCGTACCACTTCATGGACAGGTAAATTTAATTTACATATGCAATTTAACTGACACCATGTTTAGAATTACCAATCAGCCATATTCTTCTGTCTACTCAACTCACGACCAAATGGATCGAGTTTCGCCGGCGTCAAGAGGATAAACTATATTTCGGTTTTGCCAGAATATGACGGTGTAGTAATTGATCTTCATAGACAAGGTCTGAATACTTCTTTCAAACTGATCTTCTATGGAAACTGTGTGGATGTACAAAATTGTGTATTATGCGAGTCAAATTTTGAGGTAGTGTGGAATTCAATTATGGAGAGTAATTCAACGTGTTTTCTATTAAATGTTTATAGACATCTGGCGTACGACAACGAATAGAACTACCATTTAGCGAATTTACGCAACACAATCAAGGAAGACAGATATCTAATCGATTGCCGTCAAGTTTAAACCAAGTATCTCAAATCGGAATACAAGCATATACAAATAGATATGAGACTAAACAGCAAAATGGTGTAGGTTCCATCGAAATATTCACTATTTCAATATATAAAGAAGCTGGAAAGTCAGTTTGAATAAACCGAACTTATATGGAATTTCGACCACTTGATATGTAGCACTTATTAATGGTATGATAATTTTCATTTAGATTAAATGATTTTGTCAATAAATATCACATATCCACCAATGAGTATTGAATGTTTTCACGGGTTCCTTGTGGTTCACATGAACGTCGTTGAAGGTAAACTGTGATGTAACACGGGTCGCTGAATAGAAATGCATTCAAGTAGTTGAGAATATTTCCTGCTTACCTCGAAGTAACTGTCAGTCGTTGTGTACACATAGAACAACGCTTACTTTCGTGCACCAAACCAATTGGTGAAATTTAAAAACACGATATTCAGTGAAGAGATCTCTTTTGAAGGGACTTATTATCAAGTTGCATATACAGATATGAAGATGTTTTCACTAAACGTACTGGTTTCGTGATAAATAATTGAAATGATGTAATAGTGAGGTTATAATTCTAGATCATGTGATATGAATAATAACAATAGACCTAATAATTTATCATCGAGCCACCACGTGAATAAACAACAATGACTAACATGTGTATGTAAATAAAGATACACTTGTACAGTATTTCGCACTTATATATACTACTGCTTATTGTCTTTATGTCATCATAAATACTGTGAATGAATGATTTTCCTTAACGAAATCCTAGATGTTGTTGTCTTCCATTCCTCAAGTGCATTCACTGACTAACGGTCAGTTGAACTGGAGATCATTACGATGATTTTCAATATTAGACAAGCACAAGAAACAACAAGGAATAACCAGCGTGCATTAGTGTGTGTGAGAGAGAGAGAGATGGGTTGAGATCATAGTGGAAATAAAGCATGATTTAATCAATTCTAATAATCTTGACAATAATGTAAAGCAAAAATGTTATTAGTGATAAGTAATAATCATAGTTGACTTCATCAAGTTAATTTTCTTCTCCAACATTTAGCCTCCTTAATTCCAAAGTCCATCTTACAGTATAAAATTTAGCATGAATACATTTTATAAACATCTACTGATCATTTGTGATAGAGATCAATAGAGCATCTAATAGTTAGATTGAAAGTATCCGATTGACATTGATGATCAATTGATGTATATTTTGATGGGCACAGTACATAATTGAGACACGAGTATGCACTTCTCCATCTTGACTTTTCACATTTCCTCCATATGTCACCAGGTTTGCATACATATCGAAATGTCAATAATAACATTACACATATTATGTTAGAAACAAATCACAATGTGAATGTAGTTAGACAATCAACACTTCATTGTTACAGTACATGAGGTTACCTGATGTACAAAATAAATGACAGTATGAGACATAAGTAAAGGGAAATTAAGCAGAAATAGTTTTAATGGTTTAAAGCCAGCGCATTGATAAACATGGGACACACTTCTTTTTTTGTGCACATAGTTCTGGCTTGTTCTCATGGGTTGTTAAAGCTTCGGTTGTCATCGGTAGTTGGATACGAAGAAATCTGGGTAGACTTAGAAGAATCGTATAAATAACCTGTAAATTAAACTGAGAATCAACAGAATGGTGACAATCGATTAGATTTTTCAATGTAGGGACTTTAACTGCTTACTTCACTTTCTTGTAGAACCACACTGTGGCATATTCCCGTGACTTCGGTCAATGTATCTCCCTCTACAAGACTAGGTCAACTGAACTTATGAAATTGTAAACCTGACAAAGTATTCGGTATGATACTAAATGATCGTCAAGAAATGAGGTAAACTCTAGACGATGGTACCAGATTTTTCGGATCTAAAGAAGAAGTAAACAGAATACCGCAAATTAAATTGAAAAACCTTAAGAATAAGCAGATAATAACGACAGACCTCATTGGTCACATATGTTCAGTACGTTTTACGTTGTACGTTTAATGCCCAGCTGAGTTTCAACAATGAAATATATAGACAAGTTCATGGGCTTATAATGTGTTCTCCAGTGGGTCTACTTTGAGAGGATTATCGAAATTAATAATCCATGAATAAACAATGTTTTACTAGTTACACTATTTAATGTTAGCCAGACCACCGTTAAACAGATGGATGCACCCAAAAGCCGTTTTATCCAAGCACAGAACTACTCATCTGCATAAATGCATGTATTTATATTCGGAACCACATATTAATAATACCAATGTCCTCACTAATGTTTAGATACGGTATGTAGTTTTATTAGGAATCCCCCTCAGGAGATGGTAAAAATTTGTTTAATATTGTTAAGCTGATCAGTGTTAGACATTAACACTTTTTTGATGATTATCTAGAGTTCTATGCGTTACGTAAGACGGATTGGGTCTCCAGATGCAAGATAATGAGTACAAAGCGTTGTGTCTTCTCATTGTGTGATAAACAAGACTTTCAGTGCTCTCGGATGTTCAGAGGTGGTCTGCCTAATACAACTTGATGATTTAAATAATGAAGAGGTTACAATCTCTATAAAACAACATTCAACTCTATAACTAAGTAGTACAGTGTACTACATCGGAATTGCGGATGAGAAACAAACTGTGGTCCTATTTTCAAATGATGGAACTCATCAAAGAACACTTAAGATCAAACGATGATGTCCCCAGTCGTAAAGCCAATGTTTATAAATGGTTTCGCAATAGGTTTATTCATTGATTGATATTTTCTGTCTAAACGAGGAAACGATACACTGATTCGACGGATTGACAATATATCCTTTTACTGTCGTTATATGAAAGATTTGTTTAGGCTTTGTGATGACATTACTGGCCTGATAAGTACACTCGAGATATTTGATATTGTTCATCCGTCCACAAAATTCTTATGTGTGGGATAAAATTGAGATGAAAACGCCTTTCTTTACGTTCTACTTACAAGACCAATCGGCTGATTATTAGGAAGAAAAATAGACATGAAAACTACCTGGACAGATCAATAAGCAAACGTTCTTAATTTTGTTCATCTACAATAAAAAAGAGTCGTGATTAGGACACTTCATCATGGAGCCGAAACCATATGTTCTCTGAATGCGCTTGAAGACAAAACAAAAGGCATTGTACACGACCCCAAAAATAACCGAGTACCTGGAGAAATTTACAAATAACATGTAGCCAAAAAAGGAAAGCATGAGGAATGCCCAACCGTGATCAAAGCGCCTCTGTATATGCAATCAAAACTTAGAAGCGATGCGCCTAGTAAAACACTGAATCTAAGGTTACGCAGATTAATTCAAAGAACTTCTAATGCTGGTAAACTACGATCAGTGTTCACCACACATACAATGATTGTTCTGTCGTTAAGAAAAAAAGAAGTCTGAACTAGTCACTCCTTTCTTTATCTTTCAGGTTAACCGCTCCTGTGCAGAATGTTTCATTGGTAGAGATGTTCTGGTGATTTGTACGTTCGGGTTTGTGAGCACCTTTCAATGTGGTTAAGCGAAGGTATCGTCAAAAATGTTAACAGTTCCAATTAAGCTGATTTGTTTCAAATTTGAAACACAGTCAACATGGAGCAACAGTTTACAACAATATATCGCGTTAACACCGGGCTATGTGATTCCGTGGTACTGCTTTCCTTCGGTAATTGCTATTCCGATCAAGACACCAGGGCTTTGCCACGGAAGATATATGTTTAGCTGCTCCTTTGACCTCGGACAAGTTCGGGCTCAACTAGTTGTTAGTCAATTGACTGATATGGCGACGTAGTTGTTCTAATGCTAAATTTTGTATGCGAACCTTATCTTATCCACACACCCTAACATTTTCATTATTATGATTGTAATTATAACACTTGCTAATCGTTCTCAGAAATGTATTCAGTGTCCGACCAACATCAATAATTCGCGCACTATTCATATAATTCTGCGTATAACACTATTCTTGATTTGTAATTGCATCAATCTCTCGCACCCCGTGCTGACCATTAATCATTATCTATTTCGCATTGAAAACAGAAAGTTCAATGAAGGGATCTCTTTTCATCGAATCTATTTTCAAGCTGTTCAATCATAAACATATTTATGATGATCGTTTCTCCTCCAAGTACTAGTTTTGTGAAGAGATATGAACAAGAAATAAACACAATGACGTAATGGACAGATTGCTACACCGGATTACGTCATGTGGATAATAACAATAGACCTAAGAAGTTAGGAAGAAATCACAACGGGAACGTAGTTAGAAGACGCAGATGTCGATATCAGTTTAAGAATAGTAAATATAACTACAGAAGCATTTTGACTAACATGCACAGAGAGACTATCAACGAACACAATAATGTCACGAATTTGATTATCACGATAAGTCTTTAAGAAAGAGCAACTGTTCTTCTTAAGAAAAATGACTTCTTTGACAAGATCAACATTATCTTGAATAATCACCGAAAACGTCAGAAACAGAATGAACAAAGGGATGTCAACAGAAGATATAGATAGAATGGAACGGATCATTGGCGAAGCTCAGATATCAACAAGTGATCACAACAAACATTGATAAAACAATTTGCCCCCTAGATACCCACTTATCTAGGTTATGTAGACTACGAACGTATATTTCAAGTTCAGTGGTGGAATGTATAGACTAATAGATGGTGTCGCTATGGGTTAACCCTCAGGTCACATATTGACGGACGATTCACTCGCCAAATTAGAAGGCACTCCACCAGTACTGACAAGTTTTCATTTTACTACCGATATATGAACGATAGGTTTATGTAATGGAATGTCTAGACCGAACTGATATATACACTTTAACGATTCAACATAGTTCGTCCTTCAATAAAATTTGTATTATCCCCCCTTTTCTTTAACATTTTTCTCTCTTTGTGTCTCCCTCTTATGCCATGTTGACCATATTAATTCTGACCAATATTTGTCTCACAGTTTCATTTCACTTATAAATTCATTCACGTTAACACTTCATAATAGTCAGCCTAACATGAACAATTTGATGCCATTTTGTGTGTCGTTTTCTGCCCTAATTATCTGACCAAGTTATTTGGATTATTAATTTCGATAATCCTCTCAAAGTAGACCCACTGGAGAACACATTATAAGCCCATGAATTTGTCTATATATTTCATAGTTGAAACTCAGCTGGACATTGAACGTACAACGTAAAACGCATTGAACATATGTGACCAATAAGGTCTGTCGTTATTATCCGCTTATTCGTAAGATTGTTCAATTTAATTTGCGGTATTCTGTTTACTTCTTCTTTAGGTCCGAAAAGTTTGGTACCATCGTCTAGGGTTTACCTCATTTCTTGATGATCATTTAGTATCACACCTACTACTTTGTCAGGTTTACAATTTCTTAAGCTCAGTTGATTTAATCTTGTAGAGGAAGATACATTGACCGAAGTCACGGGAACATGCCACAGTGTGGTTCTACAAGAAAATGAAATAAGCAGTTAAAGTCTCAACATTGGAAGATCTAATCGATTGTCACCATTCTGTTGATTCTCAGTTTAATTTACAGGTTGTTTATACGATTTTTCTAAGTCTACCCAGATTTCTTCGTATCCAACTACCGATGACAGCCGAAGCTTTAACAACCCATGAGAACAAGCCAGAACTATGTGCACAAAAACAAGAAGTGTGTCCCATGTTTATCGATGTGCTGGCTTTAAATCATTATAACTATTTCTGCTGAATTTCCCTTTACTTATATCTCATACTGTCATTTATTTTGTACATCAGGGTAACCTCAGGTACTGTAACAATGAAGTGTTTATGGTCTAACTTTATTCACATTGTGATTTGTTTCTAACATAATATGTGTAATGTTATTATTGACATTTCGCTATGCATGGAAACCTGGTGACATATGGAGGAAATGTGAAAAGTCAAGATGGAGAAGTGCACACTACTCTCTCAGTTATGTACTGTGCCCATTAAAATATACATCAATTGATCATCAATGTCAATCGGATACTTCCAATCTAACTTTAAGATGCTCTATTGATCACTATCACAAATAATCACAAATGATGTTTATAAAGTGTATTCATGCTAAATTTTATACTGTAAGATGGACTTTGGAATTCAGGAGGCTAAATGTTGGAGAAGAAAATTAATTTGATGAAGTCAACTATGATTATTATTTATCACTAATAACATTTTTGTTTTACATTATTGTCAAGATTATTACAATCGATTAAATCATGCTTTATTTCCACTATGATCTCAGACCCCTATCTCTCTCCCACACACACACACACCAATGCACGCTGGTTATTCCTTGTTGTTTCTTGTGCTTGTCTAATATTGAAAATCATCGTAATGATTTCCATATCCACTGACCGTTAGTCAGTGAATGCACTTGAGGAATGGAAGACAACAACGTCTAGGATTTCGTTAGGGAAAATCATTCATTCACAGTATTTATGATGACATAATGACAATAAGCATTAGTATATATAAGTGTGAAATACTGTAAAAGTGTGTCTTTATTTACATACACATGTTAGTCATTGTTGTTTATTCACGTGGTGGCTCGATGATAAATTATTAGGTCTATTGTTATTATTCATATCACATGATCTAGAATTATAACCTCACTATTACATCATTTCAATTATTTATCACGAAACCAGTACGTTTAGTGAAAACATCTTCATATCTGTATATGCAACTTGATAATAAGTCCCTTCAAAAGAGATCTCTTCACCGAATATCGTGTTTTTAAATTTCACCAATTGGTTTGGTGCACGAAAGTAAACGTTGCTCTATGTGTACACAACGACTGACAGTTACTTCGAGGTAAGCAGGAAATATTCTCAACTACTTGAATGCATTTCTATTCAGCCACCCGAGTTACATCACAGTTTACCTTCAATGACGTTCGTGTGAACCACAAGGAACCCGTGAAAACATTCAATACTCATTGGTGGATATGTGATATTTATTGACAAAATCATTTAATCTAAATGAAAATTATCATACTATTAATAAGTGCTACATATCAAGTGGTTGAAATTCCATATAAGTTCGGTTTATTGAAACTGACTTTCCAGCTTCTTTATATGTTGAAATAGTGAATATTTCGATGGAACCTACACCATTTTGCTGTTTAGTCTCATATCTATTTGTATATGCTTGTATTCCGATTTGAGATACTTGGTTTAAACTTGACGGCAATCGATTAGATATCTGTCTTCCTTGATTGTGTTGCGTAAATTCGCTAAATGGTAGTTCTATTCGTTGTCGTACGCCAGATGTCTATAAACATTTAATAGAAAACACGTTGAATTACTCTCCATAATTGAATTCCACACTACCTCAAAATTTGACTCGCATAATACACAATTTTGTACATCCACACAGTTTCCATAGAAGATCAGTTTGAAAGAAGTATTCAGACCTTGTCTATGAAGATCAATTACTACACCGTCATATTCTGGCAAAACCGAAATATAGTTTATCCTCTTGACGCCAGCGAAACTCGATCCATTTGGTCGTGAGTTGAGTAGATAGAAGAATATGGCTGATTGGTAAATCTAAACATGGTGTCAGTTAAATTGCATATACAAATTAAATTTACCTGGCCATAAAGTGGTACGAGCGTGGCTTTAGATCGTTGAACTTTATCTGAATACTCTATCCAATTATCAAATACAGTTTTGTTTTTAGTATCAGTGAAGTTGAAAAGGGTTTTGTTGACTGATCGACTTCGATTTATGAAGGTTTTCTTTGACAATTTTCCCTCCATAGCGTTGTGAGTATTTAGCAGTAGAGTTGTGAATATTAAAAGAACAACGGTCGTATTTGTGATCATCATTGTGAGGTGATTCAACTTTAAATTCATTTGAAATATTTGTCTGTAGTGTAAAGTGGAATTTGAACAAACGTTCAGTTAAGAAGCTGTTATGCGTATAGGGTGAGATATTTACATAACATTGCGGATGGTTTGATGTTATACACTGACAACGTGGCGTACGGAAACGGTGGTCTATAGACGAAGCAATTTCTCACAACGATAACATGTGTTTGGATTGAGCAGTCATCAAAATAACAACATATCGTCTGATATATGTTGGTCATAATCAGTATATTGAAAAATAGTTGGTTATTTGGCTATTTCTATTTAAAATCTAAAAACTAAAGCCGGTCTAATTGCGCCATCTGTATATGTTAGCTCAGAATATAATTAAGATTGACGGAATTTTTTTCATCGTATGTTAACTTTCCACTATATCATTAACCTTTGAGAGAATCAACAAACATATCTCATGTGTTATTTAAGTACTTTGTTGACCAGGTTCACTTGTTGCAATATTTAAATTTCGGTTTCGTACGGTGAATCCTGATTCCATTTTGCGGAATACATCGAGTGAATTGCTGAAATGAAGTTTATTAGAGCTTCGTAATGTATACTGAACAGCTTTCACTACCCAGCGAATACTTGCTAGATATATGTAGAGATTGTTCAACTCATAATGTTTGGTCAAAGACAGGGTTCGGGTAACAACTGTAGGAGATTCAAGATCAGTAGATTTGACTTTTGTCCTAGTATGAACCTCGAGAACAGTGTTCAGTCATGAATGATTCACGAATCATTTTGTTTCTTTGAGGTTTAGATCGCCAGTTTGGCCTCTCACAGTCCAAAGCACTAACTTCAGTCGATTCTCAACATTGCACTACACTCATTCACTCTGAGTGGTGAACTCCACTAGAAAATGATGGATTTTTCTTTACAAAAATGATACGATTTGTCGATCACAACGTTTTGTTATATATGACTGTTTCTATTATGGAAAAATTGTACATCAGTGTCAGTCTATATTTTTCAGGTAAATTTCAAAAAGCTACGGAAACAATAATTTAATACTGAATATTTGATTAACTTACTTTCAGACTACGATATCACGTCAATTGAACCGATCACATACCCGTCTCCTTTTATATTTTTGTTTCACAAGGAGATTGTGAGTTTCATCCAATCAAGTTATCATAAGTGCGATCACATTCATAATGGCTGTTTTTGAGACGAATACAAAGATCAGATTATTAGATACAGTGAACGTGACGTAAATAAAATATTACAAATCTCAATTGAATAAAGCAAATATGGGGTTACTAGTTACGCGCACACATATTTTTATATATTGTGATGCAAATGAAATATTTTGAGTACGGCCAATGTTATTTCATAATAACACACATTACAAAATGATCTGAGTGAAGCACTTATTTGAAAGTAGAAGGTGTTGGTTGATTGTTTTGTTCAATTATACGATTCCTTGTATGTTGGCACAGAACACTTCACCGATGGTTAGTTTTTAAACTGTCAGATTTTGTGGAAGGCTTCCAAGCTCTGAAAGTTTGAACCGACATCAGACTGATTTCATGGTTACCTTCAGTCAGTTTTCTAATAAAAAGAATCAATAATAAAACATTTGAATGACGATGAACTGTACGATTTGGTTCGTACAGAGTGGTGTGTGTGTTTCGTCGAAATGCTGTTGGAATTTATCATGAGCTTCTCCAATATGAATTAATAGTTTCGTTCAACAAATTTGTTCAAGACATCTTCCTTAAGTGAATCATAGTAGCGGCCACTTTATTTTTCTTTAATTAGTTATGAGGTATTATTAATAAAGTTCGACTTGATAGTTTTAAATAAACTGAGCATTGAGTATAAAGTTAATAGTGAATAAAACTTCGGTCTTAATTACATTGGTCTGGACTCAAGGTTTTTCAACTTCCCCAAATTGATCCTCTGATTCCAGGAACCTGGTTACAGCATCGGACTTTCAATTTCGTGTCTCCAGAAGGTAGAGAGTAAGATTTCTCCGATACTGGCTGCATACACGTGACGAAGAGACCTCATTTCGAGAGAGAGAGCTAATTATTCTCACTCTCGTCTGTACCAGGGCAAATGTGTACATTGAGTTCATGATCATCCATAAACGTATAGCCCAGGAATATCTACCTCAACAACAACGAAAATGGTGAATCAAAATGTGTGGTTGAATCACATGTCACTGAATAACACAGATTCCAATATAACACAAAAAATTGAAATAGCAAAACATATACTTGAGAGAGGGCACAAAATTGACATTATAACAGCATTTAGAAAGTTGCATAGAAATTGTCAAAATCAATTCTTAAGTTTATTGAATCATTGGCTATTCGAAAATTTAAACCTCCTTTATGTGCACAAAAACAATTTGTCGTAACCTTGTATTTACCTTGGTAATCCTTAAGTCATTCTATGGCCTAGGATAACGCGACAACTTCTTATTCTTTCACTCCCCCTGGTTATTTTAATTGAACTTTGATCTGTTTGACCTTCAGTATTTTCATATAAAATGCTCCGATAAGTATATGTGTGACCAGATTGTTCGAAATGTATAGCGCAGATAAATCACATTCTTCAGATCAACTCCGTCTTCTCATTGTTCTATCGAAAATATGGATACAAACAATTTTCTCTAAATATTCAGAGTCTCATTTTTAGTTTAGTCTGTAGCAAGTCTAACTAACTGAGCACACACAAGATGGTCTCCACCAACGATGCATTGCAATACACATGAAACTTATCATTAAATATTTTAACCAGACAATAACGTACAAGTAAGCAGATTCAGAGTTTGGCAATGGAATAGCACATTTCTGATTAAAGAGTACCAATTATGTCACTAATGAATGTGCTCAAATATGTGTCTGGAAGAGGAAAGAAAAAGTTCAAGGTGGGGCGAAGATTCAGCAAACACACATTTGGGAATATATAGTAAAGCATACTCTATCAATCTTCACCTAATCAAGCACGTGCTTAGATGGAACTATGACCTTGTGAAATGACTATTTGTTAACCTTTTCTTTCGGGAATTCGATTACAATTTAATGAAAACGTCAAAAATGTGAGATATAGCTGATGAGTTTTCAGTTTGCATTTTTAAATATGCATGCATTCCATACTATGGCAAATATCAAACACGATTAGAGCTCAGTTGAGAAAAATGACACTGAACTGACTTCAGCTGTTAGGAAGCTTCATATATTTTATCATCACTTTAAAATGCGAAGATCTTTTCACTAAATTTACTGGTTTCGTGATGAATAATTAAAATGATGTAACAATCAGTCATTGAACACACATCCAACAACGTTTACTTTCGTGCACCAAACCAATTGGTGAAATTTAAAAACACGATATTCAGTGAAGAGATCTCTTTTGAAGGGACTTATTATCAAGTTGCATATACAGATATGAAGATGTTTTCACTAAACGTACTGGTTTCGTGATAAATAATTGAAATGATGTAATAGTGAGGTTATAATTCTAGATCATGTGATATGAATAATAACAATAGACCTAATAATTTATCATCGAGCCACCACGTGAATAAACAACAATGACTAACATGTGTATGTAAATAAAGATACACTTTTACAGTATTTCACACTTATATATACTAATGCTTATTGTCATTATGTCATCATAAATACTGTGAATGAATGATTTTCCCTAACGAAATCCTAGACGTTGTTGTCTTCCATTCCTCAAGTGCATTCACTGACTAACGGTCAGTGGATATGGAAATCATTACGATGATTTTCAATATTAGACAAGCACAAGAAACAACAAGGAATAACCAGCGTGCATTGGTGTGTGTGTGTGTGGGAGAGAGATAGGGGTCTGAGATCATAGTGGAAATAAAGCATGATTTAATCGATTGTAATAATCTTGACAATAATGTAAAACAAAAATGTTATTAGTGATAAATAATAATCATAGTTGACTTCATCAAATTAATTTTCTTCTCCAACATTTAGCCTCCTGAATTCCAAAGTCCATCTTATAGTATTAAATATCAACAATATCAAACGTGATTGTATAGGTGTAGGCTGATAAATATCTGTATCTGACTACAATTCATATTAATGACTGGTCGCAAATTGAATTTCCAATTCTTACTATATTGTTACAATGGAATTGGTAGTGCTACTATTAAGTCAAGAGTAAATCGGCTGCTCACATTTGTTTATGACACGATAAGTACATAGACGTTGTACATTATCACTTCTATTGATATAATGAAAAACTCAGTAGTAAAGTGTGACCCATTTCAGTTGACTGAGTTAATCAATTAACAAGAGATTATTTTCGAAACAAGTCGAAATGCTTTCAGACACTTAGATCTCTAAAGATGCCATAGTTATTCGTAGATTAACAACACATCAATAAGTCACATGTTTGATAATCTAAACTTGCCAACATAGCGAAATCAGAAGTGAGAAGCTGGGAGGTTCAATAACTTATTTAATGAGCTATGGACATATGGAAACGTGACCGGTATAAGATGTCTAACGGTTGTAGGAGACGTTGAGCATAGCCCACCCTATCGTGATCTGGTGCGGATGATTGAACAGGCGCCTTCAGCTCACTAAATCTAATACGATCAGAATCAAATGTCGAAGACTTACAGATCTGCAGAGTTTGGAGGTTTATTCATCGCTACAACGTGCATGGTTAAGAAAACCGAATAAATGACAATGCAAAACAAAATAACAATTTCTGAAGTTCTAACTAATGTTTTACCAGTTACACTATTTATTGTTAACTAGACCACCGTTAAATAGATTGATGAACTGAAAAGCCTAAACGTGAACAAAACACCTCTGTCTATACAATCACAATTTAGAGGCGGTGCGCTCAGTGAAATATTTCGTCTAATGTTATGCAGATGAATCTAAAGAGCTCCTAACGCAAGCGAACTACAATCAGTGTTTTCCATACATGCAATGATTATTCTGTTGTTGAAAAATAAATTTTCTGAGCTAGTCACTCCTTTCTGTATCTATCAATTCAACCGCTTCTGTGCAGTTTGTTGCGTAAGTAGAGATGTTCTGGGGATTTGTATATTCGGGCTCGTGAGCGCCCCTCAATGTGGTTAATCAAAGGTGTAGTTGAGAATGTTACCAGTTCCACTTTAGCTCATTTAATTCAGATTTGACACGCTGCCAACATGAGCAACATTTTACAACAATATATCGTGTTAACAGTAGTCTACGTGATTCCGTGGTACTGCGAAATATGTAGACGTCTGAAACAATTGCTATTCCGATCAAGACGCCAGGGCTTTGCCACGGAAGATATATGTTTGGCCGCTCGTTTCAATCTGGCCAAGTTCGAGGCCAACTAGTTGTTAGTCAATTGACTGATATGGCGACATAGTTGTTCTAATGTTAAATTTTGTATGCGGAACTTATCTTATCCACACACCCTAACATTTTCATTATTATGATTGTAATTATAACACTTGCTAATCGTTCTCAGAAATGTATTCAGTGTCCGACCAACATCAATAATTCGTGCACTATTCATATAATTCTGCGCATAACACTATCCTTGATTTGTAATTACATCAATCTCTCGCACCCCGTGCTGACCATTAATCAATATCTATTTCACATTGAAAACAGAAAGTTCAATGAAGGGATCTCTTTTCATCGAATCTATTTTCAAGCTGTTCAATCGTAAACATATATATTATGATCGTTTTCCCTCAAATTAATAGTTCTGTGAACGGATAAGAACAAAAAAAACCAAAATGACAGAATATTACACTGGATAACCTAATATGAATATTAGCAATAGACCTAAGAAGTTAGCAAGAAATGACAACGTGAACGTAGTAAGAAGATTGAAGTGTCGCTAACAGTTTGAGAACGGTAGATACAACTGCAGTAGCATTTTAATTAAAATGCGCAGAGGGGCTATCAACGAACCCAATAATGTCACGAATTCGATTATCACGATAAGTCTTTAAGAAAGAGCAACTGTTCTTCTTAAGAAAAATGACTTCTTTGACAAGATCAATATTATCTTGAATAATCACCAAAATCTTCAGTAACAGAATGATCAAGAGGATGTCATCAAATTATATAGATAGAACTAAACAGATCTCTGGCGAAGCTCAGAAATCAACACGCGATTGCAACAAACATCGACGAAACAATTTATCCGCTAGTTACCCACTTACCTAGGTTATGCAGACTACGAACGTACATTTGAAATTCATTGGTGGGATGTATAGACTAATAGATGGTGTCGCTATTGGTTCCCACTCATGTCACATATTGGCTGACATTCTACATGGCTAACTAGAAGACACTCCACTAGTACTGACAAGTTTTCATTTTACTGCCGATATATGTACAATACGTTTCGGCATTGGAATGTTTAGATCGACCTGATATATATTTTAGCGACTCAACGTAGTTCGTCCTTCCATAAAATTCGTATTATACAACATCATATTTCGCATTTTTCTCTCTTTGTGCCTCCCTCTTATGCCATGTTGACCATATTTATTCTGACCGTTATTTGTCTCACAGTTTCATTTCACTTATAAATTCATTCACGTTGACATTTCGTATCAGTCGGACCCACATGAACAGTTTTAGGCAATAATGTGTGCCGTAATCTGCACGAATTATCTAAGCAAGCTTATTGGATAATTCATTTTGATAATCCGCTCAAACTAGGAGTCACGTAAAGAAAAAAATAAAAATCTCAATTGAATAAAGCAAACATGGGGTTACTAGTGACATCCACATATATTGTATTATCTTGTGATGCAATCAAAAAAATTTGAGTACAGCAAATGTTATTTTTCAATAACACACATTATCGAGTTATCTGATTGAAACAACCACTCGAAACTTCAACGCGTATGTTGACTGTTTAGTTCAATGATACGACTTCTCAGAGTTTGGCATCAAAAACCTCACCGATGGTTAGTTTTTAAAATGCCAGATGTTGTGGAAGCCTTCTAACCTCTGAACTTCTGAACCGACATCAGACTATTTTCATGGTTACCTTCAGTCAGTTTTGAATTAAAAAGAATGGATAAAAAAACTTCTAAATGACGATGAACTGTACGACTTAGTGTGTACGGACTGGAGTGTTTATTTCGTCGAAATGCTGATAAAAGTCATCGTCAGCTTCGTTAATATGAAATAGTAGTTTCGTTTACAAAACTTGATCAAGACATCTTCCTTCAGTAAATCATAGTAGCAGCAACTTTAATTAACCTAATTATTTATGAAGTATTATTAATAAAGTTCGACTTGATAATTTCAACTAAACTAAGCAGTGAATAGAGGGTTAATAATGAAAAAAACTCCAGTGGTATTTATCATTGGTCTAGACTCACGATTATACAACTTATCCGAATGGATTCTCGGTATTCAGCAAACTGGTAACAGAATCGAACGTTCGAATTTCATGAAGAACGTTCCGTATCGAGAAGGAAGAGAGGATGACTTCCCTGATACTGGCTGCATACACGTGGCTAAGAGACCGCATTTCGAGAGAAAGAGCTAATTATTCTCACTCTCGTCTGTACCAGGGCAAATGTGTACATTGAGTTCATGGTCATCCATAAACGTATAGCCCAGGATTATCTTTCACAACAACAGCAAAAATGGTGAATCAAAAGTGTGTGGTTGAATCGTTCGTCACCGAGAAACGTTGATTCCAATATAACACAATCAAAGTGAAATACAAGCGAAGAAATATCAATGGAAACAGTTTCTTCAAATGTTTGGAATCTCATTTTTAGTTTAGGCTGTAGCAAGTCTAACTTACTTTGCACAAAGAACATGATCTCCACCAACGGTGCATTGCGATACACTTGGAACTTATTATCAAATATTTTAACCAAACAATAACGTATAAGTTAGTAGATTGTGCCTTCTCCACTAAAATTAAATGTCATTCTGTAGATTTGGTTGATGGATATTCGAAGAATGCATATTACCGAGATTCACCGGTTCATGATTCAATCTCAATTGTCTAACGCCACCTATCATCTAAAAGCCAGGTGACACATATCGACACTATAAGTGATTGTACTTGAACAGGTATTCCACACATTTCAAACATGCATGCATTCCATACTATGACAAATCTCAAACACGATTGGAGCTCAGTTGAGAGAAGTGATTGAACTGACTTTAACTGTTGTTAAGCGTCATGTATTTTATCATCAATTCATACCAGTTAGTGATCTTCTAGGTAATTCAAAACTTGAAATGGTGTTGAGTATAATCGGCTCACAAAAATAAACTAGGTCCTACTTGTTCAACACAAACAGTAAGCTATCCAGTACATCTCGACAATTACATGTCACATTATTCAGGAAACGTTTATTCGGATGATTATAATTATGTAGATTTTCGTGGTGTAACTATACACAAGACCATTATGATTGTCAATATAAATGACTGCACTAGTTCGTGTATGACATAATATGGCAAGTCATTAAATGAATTGCATCATGTGAGTGGGCTGATTGAATGACCTTTAGCTTACTGTCTAAAAATGAGATCATATGCACTCATTTTAATGTTGAGCTTGAGCTTATGGTCAAATTTAAGTTCATTGAAAGTATCACAATGTTAAACTGTGCAAATACAACTTGTATAACTCCTTACGCTGTATCAATGCAAAATATTATGATTAATCCTCAATGCAACAGAATATCAAAGGGATATTTTGTATGCAAGATTTGATTATAAAATTTGTCAAAATGGTTTAATTTAGTAAATCAATAAATGCAGTGTCACTACAAACTTTGCGAAATGCGATGATTCATGTCTCAATAATAATACTTGATGCTCAAGACAATTATCTAGACTACAGTACACGAGGTGAACACGTGTGATGACATGCACGAAATATTACTTAATGTTGCTACATCAACAATCCTGGCAATAATAGAACTTATTTCATGTATACGCAACCGAGAAAAACATTTTGGCAAGCTATAACTGTTAGCGAACTATTCAGAACCGTAATGATATGGAATGTCTCAAAAAATGATAAAGATACTGATAGATGATGTGCTACGAACGAACTACGCAACTGATTACTTGAGTGAGAAAGTATTTTGGGCTACGAAATTAAAATAAATAAATATATACAACTGCACCTCTCAGAGTATTATACCACTTCTCAACCTACGAAATCTTGTTCTCTTTTGAGTTAATCCTGATAATCATCGGTTGACATTCCCGTCAGGCTACAATTCACACAATTTTTAGAGACACTATTTTGTCTAGTCGATTGCCGATTGGTGTGTATCGAGTCGAATTATAGAATGTCAACAGTTGTTCTTGTTCTTTTCCTAATCTCAGAGATGAATATCCTTGTTCATATTGTGACTGTAATAAATATCATAGTATTGAATGGCATCCTGAGATTCAAAATCTGAATATAACACACTCACATACGTATTTTTCGAGTTGTGGAGTACTAATCGTGTATGTACACCAACGAATGTTCATGCAATCCATAGGAATATATGATGAGCAGTTAAAATTCCAAGAGTATACTACTGACATCATAAAAAGGTAGAATTTCATAGATCTATGTAAAAACATTTGAAATAACCATCCTTCTTCCTAATATTCATAATTGTATAACAACTAGTATACTCGAACACTATTGCGTTCGTTTACGGTACAAGTGCTGTTTATAAGAGCTTGAGTGTTCTAGTAACATTATTTCAGTCATCGACAGCTATTTGCCAGCGTCTTCCATAAACGCAACACTGCATGAAATTTCATCTTATAGATTGAAAAAGCAAATCAATGGCAAGATAAAGCTTGGAAAGTAATCCTCTGTGAACATTATTTTCGTGCGGTATTCATTCACCATGTGGACTTCAATGTGTACAGAAATACTTGACACCGGAAACATGGTTGAAATCGAAATAAATTTACTACAATATCACGGATACGGATTCTAGATAATTTTATTTCGGAAAAGATGATGAAAATCATGCGCATTCTCATGAGTTAACGAAATCCAATTCATTTGTAGCTTCAGTACTATCCTCTTGGAAATTTAACTGCTGGTCTTCACATTTATTCTAGGTTAATTAAACGCCTGTTTATTGATAATAGATATTGTAATTTACTTGAACAATTCTTATATGGATTTGTTGTCTTCGGTTGGTAAACTGATGCAGAGTAAGTGGCCTAATATGTGACTCTACGAAAATTAGACGAATAATGGTTATCGAAAAACTGCTGTTGAAATATATATCCTGACTATTCTCGTATATGATCGTCGATTTGACTGGCGTTGATGAGAGAGAAATTAGAAAAGTCAAATACGAGAGCGGATTTTTGAATGTTTCCATTTCACGCAATCGTTGATTGGAACAGGCAGTCGTAAACGTGGAGCAAAGTAAATAAATAAAAAATATAGAAGCGAAATGACACGCGGTTGAGAATGCACTTTAGCCAACTCAATTCAGCTAAACGTGAGTCGATTTATATAGTCGTACAGATATGAGCTACAGACCTGCTATACTACTAGCCATACACAGCTTCTTTGTTACTCAGTTTACGTTTATGATGACACTAGAGCATCAGACCAGTCGAACTTCTCAAAAGTGTCTGTCCATCGATCGATATATATGTAGATCTCATTGTTTGGCATCTCACCATCTTCACAGATGGTTTCCCTAACGGTCATTCAATGTAGATCAACGTGCTGAAAGGATTTGTAAGGAACCTGTAGAAACATTTGGTTGCAACAGACGCTGCATTAATTTGATCACATCGATCCTTTTGAGACAACTCATTTGTTGGCCAGTGAAACGAAAGATATAACCAACGCAAACAATGACGTGGTCGGAGTCGAGATGGATGCTCTAATACGAGCAGCGTTCTTGAACACAACCATGCCAACCGTGCTGATCGCATTGTGATCGATCTGTGTCCTTGTTCGAGATGCAGAGGAAGGGCGCTCGGTAGATTATCGACGACGACTGTGTCAGTAGTCAGTGCAAGCCTTAATCAGTTATAGTCTGCACACATCTGCATACGATGGTCACTCGTATCTGACTTGCGACCAACAAGTCCTCACTGAACACCAGAACGACTCGCTTCTGTGCATATACGCACAACGTGGGCACTCAGTTCTCCGACTAGTACTTCAAGGACTATACGACGCACGTTTTGCAGAAGATTGGGGTATTGTTGATAATTGTATCATTGATCGCATCCACGCTGCAATCTGTAGTAGCGTAGATTAATATTACGAAAAGACATCAACTTCAACTTTTTTCACTAGAGCTTTCTAATGAATTAATACGTAACCGCCTGTTAGTGGAAATCCAGCCGTCCAATGATGCCTGATATCTACGGTTTAGTATGTTGTCGACGCCAGGAATCCCAGACGAAGTTGTTACAGTGACTTTGGATATACAAATGTGAAGCACAATTTGCTGGTGAACAATAGTTTCATTAAGGCGTCCACATCAAGATAGGACTTCATAATTTCAAATAACTTGAACATTGTTTAGGTAGTAAACAACAAATGTGTTTTTGTTCAGCATAGATTTTTTGTTTTTGACGCAGCGCAAATTGAACTAACCCTGATGTAATATGGGCTATTTCTTTACTCTGATGTATAGTGAGTATGTAGTGACATTGGACCATAACCACACAATACTCAAAGCTGAGTACGAGACAACTCGGAAAATAGATATTCAACATTTAACGCGGAGAAGTCCCTAACGACGGAGAAGACGCCAACAAGGAATTGAATGAGTTGTAGTTGATCGGATGGCATGGCTCGGCCATGCAGGCGTGATCTCTCTGAATGTTACCTTACATCTTTTATTTATATTAAACATATTTTTCCTTCTCTAGCCTGACCTTGTTCTACATCATGTATTGGTAATTTATACGATACAGTGAGTTGGTGTAGTCGATGGTGTGACTTCCACGTAAGATCTTATAGATTAGGCAGTTATATCATAACAAATCTACAATTTCAGAATTGGGTCTATTATAAGAGCAGTACTAATGTCATAGTAGACCATAATTCTACAAGTATTCTTTGAGCACACATTTGCGAATTTAAATTAACACATGAATTTTCATACATAATCTAAAACACCACACGTTTGTATGGAACTAGAAGCTGATGAAATAAACGAATAAATTTTACATATCGCTTGAACTGGTCTATTGGTTAACTTTTTCCTTCCACAAATTTGATCAGAAATTAATAAATTGGTCAAAATGTTGAGGCATTAACGAATTTTAAATCTACAGAATTTGATCTCAGTTGTCGGACTCAACGTATCGTCTAAAGTTTTGATTACACATATGTACACCTAAAATAATGTTACATGAACCGATGTTTCACACATTTCGACTAATGATTCGTTCAACATACATTTCAGACAATCACAAACTGTGGACGCTATTAGAGTTCAGTTGAGAAAGAGGTGATTGATCTGACTTTAAATGTTAGCAGGTTTCGTATAGTTTTTCATCATTTCGAAACTCAAATTTCCCACAGAAAAATATATAATAGAGAAATGTGCAACTGGTCTTACTGTGAAATAGATTTTCGTCATACACACTATTTTTCTCTCTGAACTCGACGCTAGTTTCCATGTTACGCAAAATGACAAAGTCCGACTTTCATGTTTCACGATATCTAATTCATATCAGTAAGTCTTGGTCACTAACTAATTAAAGAATCTATAGGCTGTAGTCGCTAAAAACAGAATTCTCTAGTGGATTGATGTTTGAAACATTCAAATATTATTTTACAATATGATTATGAAGATATTTTTACAGCTTATGTTTTCAACGTGCATTGAGTTTTGAGTTGTTATGATATATCCATAACAGTTAGTAATGCTTCAGGTTGTCCAGAATTTAAAGGCTACCAAAGGTGTATTCCGTTAATCAAATCCTGTTGATTCTATTTTACACTGTTCCAACGCAACCAGTAAGCAGCTTAGTTCGTCTCGACAATTTCATCTCACATTCACGAAGAAAAATTTATTGATAAAATTATAATTGCGTTGGTTAGCTTCATGTAACTATACACAAGACCAATATGGATTTTCAAGTGAGTTACTGCAGTAATACGTGTATGATAAAATATAACAAGAAATCAAACGGATCACATCATATGATTAAGATGACAGGATTAACTTTAATGAATCAAGTGAAAATGAGGTCACACGCGCTCATTTCATGTGATCGTTGCTGAGCCTGCACTAATGATCACATTCATATTCAGTCAAAATACCACAATGTTGAACTGCCAAAAGACAACTGGTTTAACACCATACGCTGAATCAACGTAAAACATCCAGGTTGGGCTACAATCAAGAGAATATCATGAAGATATTTTGTATGAGAAATATGGATGCAGACTTCGTCGAAAATATTTTATTTAGTAAATCAATAAATACAGTGTCATTATGAAATTTGCGAAGTGCATAGATTCGTGTTTCGTCATTTGCTTTCAACGTTGAAGCTAATAATGTGAACTGCAATTCACAATGTCAACATGAGTAACGTTGTGTATATATATTAAGTCATATTGACTAAATATTCATTGACAGATTTCACTTCATGATTTGTTAGCGAGACAATAGAGAATATCGATTTCGTGTCACGTATTTATATATAAAATCTGATTGCATGAAACGCGTCTGATGTGTACAATGCGATTAACTAATCTGTAGTAGTTCATCACTAGCCTTTCACAATAAGTAACGACAGTGTAACGAATTCACCCTACTGTAATACATTCAAAATTGCATTTGTTTCTATATTAAACTTGTCGGCTTCATGAAGATGTATCTATGTGCTGTTTAGAGATTGTTGTTGTTTGAAGTGAACGTTGCAAGCCTCAACAACATGCCTCATCAAAGTACCTGCCGAGTAATCCAATTGAATTATTTTTTCTGTTAAGCGTTTTTTAGCGAGTTAGTTTTCTACGGGGTGGGTACGCTAACCCCATGCCCAACCCTCCTCCTTTACCCGGGCTTGGGACCGGCAGTAACTCTAGAAGAGCTACAGGCGGAGTTTTTATAGGTACATGGAACGTCCGAACAATGTGGGAGACTGGGAAGACCAGCCAAATAGCAACGGAAATGAGGAGATACAACTTAGCAGTATTGGGAATCAGCGAAACCCACTGGACCCAAGCTGAACAGAAAAGGCTAGCTACGGGAGGGAGCTGCTATACTCCGGTCACGAAGAGGAAAATGCTCTACACACTCAGAGAGTTGCTCTGATGTTGTCCAAATTAGCACGAAATGAACTTGTACGATGGGAATCTCACGGATCCAGAATCATCAAAGCATCATTGAAAACAAACAAGGAGGGGATCTTAATGAATGTTATTCAATGTTATGCACCCACCATTGATAGCAACGACGACATTAAAGATCAATTATACGAGCGGCTGCAGTCAATCATAGAGAAATGCCCAAGAAAGGACCTCACAATTTTAATGGGAGATCTAAATGCCAAAGTCGGAATAGACAACACTGGATATGAAGATATTATGGGACGACATGGACTGGGAGAGAGGAACAAAAATGGAGAAAGATTTGCAAATTTGTGTGCATTCAACAAATTAGTCATAGGAGGCACAATATTTCTACACAAACGTATACACAAGGCTACATGGATATCACCGGACCACACTACAGAGAACCAAATAGACCATATTTGCATCAACAAAAAATTCCGAAGGACAATGGAAGATGTGAGAACCAGGAGAGTTGCTGACGTAGCTTCAGATCACCATCTAGTTGTAGCCAAATTAAAAATGAAGCTAAAGAAAAACTGGACAAGTGGACAAACAGCATTACAAAGGTTCAATACAGCCTTCATTCGAGAGACTGACAAACTCAATGAATTCAAGATAGCTCTCAACAACAGGTTCCAAGCCTTACAAGATCTACTGAAGGAAGAAGAAACTACTATGGAGGACAATTGGAAAGGCATCAAAGAAGCATTAACTTCAACGTGTCAAGAGGTTCTGGGCCTAAAGAAACAGCATCATAAGGAGTGGATCTCTATAGAAACTCTAGACAAGATCAAAGAAAGGCAGAACAAGAAGGCAGCAATTGACAACAGCCGAACACGAGCAGAGAAAGTTCAAGCACAAGCCGAATTCTTAGAAGCAAACAAACAAGTGAAGAAGAGCATTAGAGCCGACAGGAAGAAATACGTGGAAGAATTAGCAACGACGGCAGAAAAAGCTACTGGAGAAGGAAATATGAAACAGCTTTACGATACAACGAAGAAACTAGCAGGGAAATACAGTAAATCAGAGAGGCCGGTCAAAGACAAAGAAGGCAAGCCAATCACTGAAATTCAAAAACAGCGAAACAGATGGGTAGAATACTTCGCGGAACTCCTGAATAGGCCGGCTCCAATCAATCCACCGAACATCGAAGCAGCACACACAGATCTTCCTATAGATCTCAACCCACCAACGACGGAAGAAATTAGAGCGGCCATCAGACAAATCAAGAACGGGAAAGCAGCAGGACCCGACAACATACCAGCTGAAGCACTGAAATCAGACGTCGAAGTAACCACAAGTATGCTTTACCCTCTATTCAAAAAGATTTGGGAGGAGGAACAAGTGCCGATGGACTGAAAAGAAGAACACCTCATCAAGATTCCAAAGAAAAGAGAACTGAGCAAATGTGAAAACTACAGAGGCATTACACTACTGTCAATACCAGGGAAAGTCTTCAACAGAGTTTTGCTGAACCGGATGAAGGATGCAGTAGACGCCCAACTTCGAGATCAACAAGCTGGATTCCGTAAGGATCGGTCGTGCACAGACCAAATTGCAACACTACGGATCATCGTCGAACAATCGGTTGAGTGGAACTCGTCACTATACATCAACTTCATTGATTATGAAAAGGCATTTGACAGTGTAGATAGGAGGACATTATGGAAACTTCTTCGACACTACGGAATTCCTGAGAAGATTGTCAATATTATCCGGAACTCATACGACGGACTACAGTGCAAGGTCGTGCATGGAGGACAGCTGACAGATGCATTCCAAGTAAGGACCGGGGTCAGACAAGGCTGTTTACTCTCTCCCTTTCTCTTTCTTCTGGTGGTCGACTGGATTATGAAGACCTCAACATCTGAAGGAAAACACGGAATACAATTGACAGCTCAGAACCAATTAGACGATTTTGACTTCGCAGATGACCTAGCCCTTCTATCGCGTACACACGAACAGATGCAGATGGAGACAGCCAATGTAGCAGCAGTCTCTGCATCAGTAGGCCTCAGTATACACAAGGGGAAAACCAAGGTCCTCAAATTCAAAACGAAGTACAGCAATCCAATCACTCTTGATCGCGAAACTCTGGAAGATGTGGAATCCTTCACATACCTAGGAAGCATAATCGATGAACAAGGAGGTTCAGATGCAGACGTAAAGGAGAGGATTGGTGAAGCAAGTGCCGCATTCCTACAGTTGAAGAACATATGGAACTCGAAACAACTTTCAACCAATATCAAAGTCACAATCTTCAATACGAACGTCAAGGTAGTTCTACTGTATGGAGCTGAGACTTGGAGAACTACAATAACCACCATCAAGGAGGTACAAGTATTTATAAATAGCTGTTTACGCAAGATACTCAACATCCATTGGCCGGATACCATCAGCAATAGCCTTCTGTGGGAGAGAAAAAACCAGCTTCTAGTTGAAGAAGAAATTAGGAAAAGACGATGGAAATGGATAGGACATACATTACGCAAATCGTCAAACTGTATCACGAAACAAGCCCTAACTTGTAATCCTGAAGTTAAGCGAATAAGAGGAAGGCCAAAGAACACATTACGTCGGATAATAGAAGCAGATATGAAAAGGATGAATTACAACTGGAAGGAGATGGAAAGGATTGCCCAGGACAGGGTTGGATGGAGAATGCTGGTGAGCGGCCTATGCTCCTTCACGAGGAGTAACAGGCGTAAGTAAGTAAGTAAGTAAGTAAGTAAGTAAGTAAGTAAGTAAGTAAGTAAGTAAGTAAGTAAGTAAGTAAGTAAGTAATCCAATTGAGCAACAACCATTATGAGAAAATCACAACACGGCTCATTCAATTACCTTTACTCACCATCAATCATTACTCAGTGAGGGATTTGACACATATTGTCTAAATGTTGAGCGTTAGATACTCAGGCTTTATACCAATTTTATGTAACTGAGAATGAAGTCATTTGGAATGGATTGCACAATCGGTTATTTGTTTGAATGTTTACCATATGAATTTAGAATGCTAAATGACATCCATCCAACTGAAATAGTCCAAATCCATCACGACAGTTTTCAGTTTTTCAAATTTTAAATTTTCATCGACAGATCATGCAGAGAATATACATCATGTTTATGAGAATAATCTGTAATGAAATAATTAAATGTTTTCAAATAACCTGAAGATTCATCTGATGCGTTTTCGGGTTCATATGTATTGCATTATCTCAAATGAACTGGTTACTTTGAGAAACAACAATGATGACTTGAACAAATATGTGTTTTTCCTATAAAATATAGTGAATAAACACGCTTATAGAGTAGAGAAGATTCACTAACGTCTATCTAAAACTATTTTCAACACAATTCTTCGGTTGGAATCAAGCATTTAAAGAATACGTTTGGTCAAATTGGTGGTATTGCGATATAAAGATTGAATGTGACCAATCTTGCAACTTCCTCAGGATTCAAATGTATTAAGTGATTATATTTCACATAAATACTGCTTACGTTACGACCCTTCACTGTGTTGGTGAAAATAAGTGTCAAGTAAATATTGCACACATACACACACGTATATGAATGATCAATTTTCAGATAAATGATAGTAAGAAATGGTGACCTATTTAAAGAATACTGAGGACAGCACATGTTACTTCCTTATACTTCACATTACAGATTGATCTGAGCTGAACACCCACCTGACATTAAAATGCTTTCGATTGTCTTCTTACCTAAACATGAGACTCATGAAAGATGCGCATCGAAGGCCTCAATGATGGTCAGAATGTTTCACTGTTAGACGTTGTGAGAAGCGCTTAACCTGCAAAGTTCGATCCAATATCCAAACGTTCGCATTGTTATTTTCAGTCAGTTTACTCTGTTAAAATAATCACAAATAAAATTTATGTATGGCGAATAACTGTATATTTAGGTTTGTAAAGATCATTATGACTATGTCGCTGAAATGCATTTGAAATGCGTCGTGTACTTCTCTAATATATATTGATAGTATCGTTCACAAAATTTGCTGAAATACATCAGAAAGTAAGACAAATGATATCATCTTATTCCAAGCCTTTCATGATCTACTCCGTGGATAGGGGACTTTTACCAAGAACAACTGGAAGAAAAAATCAGGCAATCACTTCAACACGTCACGAGGTTCTGGGCCACAAAAAACACCACCACAAATAATGGATAACTATTAACACACTGAATAAAATCCAAGAAAGGAGGAAAAAGAAAGTAGCAATCAACGCCAGCTGAACAAGAGCAGAAAAAGACAAAGGTGAAGCTGAATACACAGATGTTGTCAAGCAGGTTAAGAGAAGCATCAGAACCGACAAACATCAATATGTGGAGAATCTATCAATAACGGTGGAAAAGGCAGCAATAGAAGGAAACATGAGACAATCGTCTGACTTATTAGATAAACTTGCAGAAATTATCGGAAACCAGAACGACTCATGAAACGCTAGGAGATCAAAGTAGTCAACAAGATCGAAGTACAGCCAACACTTCATAGAACTCGTGAATCGACTAGCTTCGCTGAACACACACAACATCGAAGTAGCATCGGCGGACTTCCTAATGAATGTCGGCTCACCAACAATCGGAGAGAACAATATGGTCATCAATGTAGTAAGTGTTACGTTCAAGCTTTTGCTTGTTCCCGTTATTGAAGTACGGTATATCGATCTATTTGCAATTTACGAACCCAAATTAACAATGGAAGCAAACGGCAATTTAGGTACCGAAGTTTGTTCGCGCCTTACAAATAGTCTGCCCAAATGTCCTTTAAATTCCTGTGTTCCCAAAGCAAACAGTACGAAATGCCGAACGAAAGGCAAATAGAAACAAAAATGTCAAAAATAGTGACATCAACAAACAATTTCGGAAGTTCCGTAAAACAAGTACATCCAAAGACACATTGAAATTAATGATAATCAATACAAAGTTTCTAAATCAACCAAATGTCTTCAGTTCTGCCGTAACAGTAAGAATAACTCATTAACTAAGCATCATTTGAATCAGCTAACTCGCCTGAATAGAAATAAGGATTTGATCGTGAGTAAGTCTGACAAATGAGCTGGTGTGGCAACACGTGATCGTCATGAATATTTTGATAACATGAAGTTAATCTTGTAGGATGATACTAAAGTTTGCCTCAGTTAGGGACAAATAGTCAGTGTATTGCAAGTTGAATAAGAGACAAAGTTAGTTGTTTAAAGTCCTAAGAATGTGGAGATAAAAACGTCAGACCTGATTGATCACAGACGTTCAATTCGTTTTACGTGGTGCCTCGTGTGTCCAGTTCAGTTTCAACAATGAAATGTAAATACACTCCGATGGTGTTGCGATGTGGTTTTCATTGTGGCCAGCTTGTGCCGATTATGAAGTGTTAAATTGAACAGGTTTATAAGTGAAATCGGATTGTGAAATAATTAATAATTAGAATAAATATGGTCAACCTGGTATGAGATTTAGTTAGAGAATAATGCAATTCCAAATAGAAAATTGTGTGTTATGAATAGTAATATAACTTTATGGACGAGTGAGCATAATTGAATCGGTGAAATGTTTCTACCAAGCCTTTATAGCCAGTCCAAAGTATAAACGTGTCGTTCATGTATCGGCAGTAATAAGGAAACTAGTCAAACTGTTGCGCCAATTGACCATTTTGTAGTTTAGATGGAAAAATGTCGGTGAGTTCTTCAATAGCCTCCTTGCGATTTTTTCCCTTCAGTAGATAAATCAACTATAATTACACTGATAGCAACATTTCAACCATATTGTTACAGACACGTTGTCCTTGTTCAAACTACGCAACCTAATACTACAGTATGCTAACCGATGTTATTAAAAATCCTGAAGGTGTTGGATTAATAATTTTAAAGCTAATTGATCGCATCCGTCCAATGAGATTTATGTGATAAATTTAGTGTCCAGTGCGGTTGTAACTAGGAAATATATAGAAAAGGAGATGAGTTTGTAATAAGGTCTCAATTGAGTCTAGGTTAAGCCGATTATGAAGTGTTAAATTGAATCAGATTATAAGTGAAATCAAATTATGAAATAAATAATGATCAGAATAAATATAGTCAACATGGCGTAAGGGGGAGACAGAGGGGGAATAGTGTAATTATTTAGTCACTTCCTAACGCCTGTAACCCTCAATATTTCATAGGCCGCCAACCACTCTGCCCTGAACTATACTTTCCAGTCCTTTCCAATTTTTGTTCTTTCTTCTCATGTCTGTCTCCATTTCTCGGCGCAATGTGTTCTTTGGTTATGTAGAATAATATAAATTTGATAGACGGGTGAACGTCATTGAATCGCCCAAGTGATTCTATCAAGACAGTATGGTCATTACAAATGATAAACGTATCCTCCATATTTCGCCAGTAAATTGAGAACCTGTCAGTTGCTTGTGAAATTAGATCCTTTCAAATTTTAGAGGGAAAAGTGTCTGCAAATATGAGACCATAATGTGAACAAGTCGCGACACAATCTTTTTCCTTCGAGACAATAAGCAATGCTACTGTGGCCTATAAACCCTACATTTTTGAAATCCATTCAATTGAAATAATCCGAATTCTTCATTACAGTGTTCATCATTGGTAAACATAATCAATCATCTAATAGATCAAGGAGTCAATGTGGTTCATGTTGAAACGATACTTTGTATCATCCGTCAAAAAGAATTAAATATTTTCAGATTATTCGAGTATTCATCTGGTGTGTTTTTCACTTCATACGTATCGCACCATCTCAAGTGAGCTGTTTAGATTGAGAAACAACAATAATGTGTGTAACGGATACGATGGTTTTCTTAAGATGTTTCGAATGTACACTCTGATTGGACAACGACTAATTAACACAATTTCCATCTGTTTTCTACAAGCAGAATTAGGATTTTGATGAATACACCTAGTCAAATGGACGGTGACGTGATACAGAGATAAAATGTCAGGATTAAGATGTACCAGATGATCAGATTTACCATAAACACAGTTTACTTCACTGTTCTTCACTACGTTGGTTTTCATTACTGGTTTGTCAGAATTTTAACTGGTGGTATCACTATTCCGATTTATGTATTTCAACTTCATCCACACTGAAATCCGATGAGAATCGGACAGATGAAATAGGTATTTGCATTGCTGACAATGAAGGAATTGTGCATGTTTACATCTTTTCAACACACACACATTAGTGGTTACAAATCGATTAGTCCATAAATGCAAAAAATTGTAAACACATATGAAAGAATTATGTTGACTATAGAGTGATGATGTCAGTAAAGTGCATGACTCATCGATTATTATATGCATTGCAAATTGTGTCATTTAATCCGTTGAATAATAGAAGGACTACTCGAATTACAACGTTCCCATATCCAGAATCTGAGTACGCAATAGTCAGTGGAGTGGTACCAATACTATTGTTGTATATGCTAACTGGTAATTTCATTATATATAGGCAACCGAAAGACTACAACGGACGACGTTGAGTCCAAATGAGTATGCCATCATTATTTACATTTTGGTGGAGTGTTAAGTACCATCTGAACTTGAGGTAATTTAACGTCGGTTATATATTTACTCTGAAGAAGTGACTTACATTAGGTCACAAACCGTATTATCAAACCTCTACAAAATACTTAATTTATTTGAAACAATCGAGTCCACCATTGGTATTTGTACCTCATAACTATTCACGTTACATATTTCTATGCTGTCACTTCCCTTTTACACCATTCGATATCATGAGTTATTCAGAAATCTTTATCATAATTAAAAATATAGCTGGTGACTCTAATATAACATAGCAAGGAGTAATTCTCACACCAATCCAATACACACTTTAGTGATCATGAATTACCCATCAGTCAGTCAATACGCGATAATAGCGTGTGCATACCGTAATGCGTTGTATTCGGATTAGAATCTTGGACACCTCCATGTGAACGCTACTCATGAATTTGTACAAACGAAACCGTTCAGTTCATCTTCATTTGTAAATTTTAACGTTGATTGTCACAATATTGCGAATTGAATGGAGGCATCCACGCAAACCGTTGGATATCAGACAGGAATTCTAGAGGGCAGTCGCTCAACACAAAATCTGTTAGTCAAAAGTACGACCATCGGTGAGTCATCCGATGCACTCAGTAGTCATATCATTGAACAAAACAGCAGTCCAACTCATTCTAATTTTGAGTGAATGATTAACATAGGTCAGTCTGTGATGAAAAGTACAAGAAAGTAACGAATGCTTTCCTTCATTTATTTGGATTACATCACGGTCAATCATCTGCTTGTTTATACGTGTGTGTAACTAGTGAACTCATGTTAGTTTGATTAGATTGCTCTTGATACAATTTCGTAGGCATGTCCTGCATTAATGTCACACATGTGCACTGAATGTGATCAGCTGATCTTTGTATCACACTCTTAACAACCATTATGAGACTGATCGTATTTGTGATAATCTGATTGGTTGAAACTCATAATCTCTTTGTGAAATAAAAATATAAAAGCAAACGAGTATGTGATCTTTTGAAGACACAAGATATTCAACACCAAGGGTAAGTTATTCAAATGTTCATGAGTTTAGTTAATCTAACACTGAAATATATGTCCACATTTATGTATAATTTGTCAGTTACAGAGACAGTTGAATATAACAAATCGTTGTGGTCGACAGGTCGTACAAGCTTTGTGAAATAAAAGTCATCATTATTTAGTGCAGTGCACTAAAGGGAGTGGATTATGGTAGTGTAACATTGAGGAACGACTGAAATTGTAAGTGTGAACTTTAGAGTCCAAATTCGTAATCTAAGTAGAAAGGACTTGACACGGAGAGAAGGTCAGCAATAGTGTACGTGGCGACAATCAATCGAAATGATGTGATTTGTTATTGCGAACCTGGTCAATCTTCACAACAATTTCTTCATTTCAACATGAAATATAACTATCAGTGCCGTACTCAGTTGTGTTTAGCTTTGGGATAGTTTACTGTAGTTTAAGTAGGAAACACTGCCAAATTATTGAGATTTCATGAGTGGTGCAGTGGTATTCAACATTTCACTCAGTTTCACTAGTTCTGTAGCAGATTGTGAAGTGATTAACAGCAAACGGATAAAAACGTATTATTGAAACACTGAAACAGATAAGTGTTTATCATAATTTACAGTAGGGAGCTCAGTGGCCATTATATACCCCACACGACGGGCGCGAACTGAAGAAGCGCGATGGCGATCGAACGCTGTTATGTTATTGATACAACAACACTGATTAGCAGGTATCATTTCCAAGCTGTGATTTGATCATTTCAAATAAATTGAGCATTGAGTAGATTGTTACTAATAAATAATATCTTGGTAATATCACGATGAGTAGAAAAATGAAGGTCATCTGACACTTGGTGTAAGCCAGTCCATTAGAGAATGAATAACCGAATTAAAATTGATCGAAGTTTAAATAGCACTTGGGTTCATTTTAATTCGTTTATTTGTTCTTTGAGGAAGTGGCTTACACTAAGCGTCAGAATATCTAATTTTTATACTCATTGGGATATTACAAATATATTATATATTTGTGACACTGAAAAGTGTTTATCATAACTTGCAGTATGACACTCATTGCTCATCAACGATCCCACGCGTATGACTTGGTCGCTGATTCGTTATCCAACAGTATCAGTGTTTAACTTTAATTAGTCTACGATATTGTAGGACCATCTCACACCATACTGATGACAAACTTTCCATTGAACTTCAATTATAAGTTCATTTTACATTACAGATAAATAGCGTAACTGAATTCTAGTCTGTTTCATTTCAGAATGGCCATTGAAAATATCTCCGTTATCATGGCAATATTTACAACTCTATTACTCAACAGTTGCAAAGCTATGAAGGAAAACTCATTTAAAAACACCATCAAACAGGGAGGTGATCTGGTCAATGTAACTATCTTCAACTTCACTGATTCTAACACCGATGCATTTGAAAATTGGATTGAGGTATCAGATGGAGGGAGATCTAAGGCTACACTAGTAAAACTTAAAGGACAGGTGAATTTTCTTTATATATATAATTCAGCCAACATCACGTTTAGAATTATCAATCAGCTATATTATTCTATCTTCTCACTCCACTAAAAAATGGGTCAAGCTTTGCTGGAGTTCACTGGATAGTGAATGATCGTGTTTTGCCATTATATGACGGTGTATTAATTGACCTACATAGACAGGGTCCACATTCTCATTTCAGATTGTTTTACGGCGAATGTTCGGACACAAGCAATTGTGTATCATGTGAATCATTTTTCAAGGTAATGTGATATTCAATTGTGTAGAACAATTCAATATCTTCTCTTTGAAATTTCTATAGACGTCTGGAGAACGAGAACAAGTGAAAATACCATTCCGTAATTTTTCATCGTATCCTCATGGAGCACCACAATGTAATTCAAAGTTCTCAGGATTAACCCAGAAGTCACATATCGGTATAAAAGTTTATGGAGGAAGCAGTGCGTCCAAAAACCAATTTGGTACAGGTTCCATTGAAATATTCACTATTTCAGCATATGAGGAAGGGTCAAATGCCAGCTTAAAGAGATCAGGATTATAGGGATTCAACGCTACGTGATATGTAGTACTTAGTGCTACTATGATTGTGTTTTGTTTGTAATAAGTAGCTTTATCAATAAATATCATAGGTCTACCTGGGAGTTTTGAGTGTATTCATGGGTTTCTTGAAATTCACATAAACATCAATGATGGCAAGCCTTGATGAGAGTCAGGTATGTGACTGAAAACATATTCAAATGATTGAGAACAATGCTTTGTTACCTTATCTCTGATCTTCGGGTGTTTAACACACATCGATAAACGGTTTAATTTTAAGCTTCAAACTGATTGATAAATTTCAAAAAGGAATTCTTAACCACGAACTTATTATCAAGGTGTACAGTCATATGTGAATGCGAAAATCATTTGTTGTAATACACGTTCCGTGAGAACATACTAACTGGTAATAATCATGATTACGTAGTCGATTGACTGCAATACTGAATCACATAATGCACATATAAACAACAAACTTGAAGCGGTGGTATCGAATAACAATACGAATGTAGAAAGATTATTGTAATCTTACTATCATTTTAAGAATAATAAATTTAACTGCATGAGTATGTTAATTAAAAACAGGGAGGCCATCAATGAACTCAATAATGACGAGAATTTGATAATCGCGGTAACCGAATATAGAACTGCAAGTTTCCAACTTAAAGAATTTTATTTCATTGACAAGATGAGAAACATCTTGAATGATTATCATAATCTTTAGAAACTGAATCACCCATCCAGCTAGCTTTCCTATGTTTCTTCCTAATGACCCGTCGTTTCGTCTTGTAACGTCTAGAAAAGCTATTCCACCTCTATTTTGTTTCTCACATGTGAACTCTATGGACGTAAGAAATTCATTTAATCGCTCAAATGCTTCTATCGAAACAGTATGCTTATTACAAAGCATGAACGTATCGTCCATAAATAGGCAACAAAAAGAAAATTTGTCAGTCTTTTGTGTCAGTGGACCGTATATATTAGTAATAATTCACTGATGATGTCAACAGAGTTAAAAGTCTCTATTTCCAGTCCTGTATGTTGTTCACAATAGTAGTATACAGTCTCTTTGAATAGGATATTTGTGAACAGTCACTTTACACCTGAGTGACATCGTTTGTAATTTAGTGTTTATGAATTTGCAGACGCACTAGAATGAGTCCTTCATACTAGGCTTCATTACGTATTTTTGGAGTGGTTTTGAAATGTTTCTAATCACTATGATACCTAATGGGTACTTATATGACTAACTGTCTTGCGAATGTTTGGTGGACCCACCTGTTAATTTGTGGGTTATATCTGTCATTCGGTCAATTCATTTTCGTTCTCATTTTTGTAAACTTTTCGATCAGTCATGTTTTGAAAGTTATGATGATCTTTCAAGTTGTAAATCATATTGCAAACGTGATCACTTTGTTCCTCTTAGTTTATCAGGTTTTGTAATAATCTTACTTACTTACGCCCGTTACTCCTAATGGAGCATAGGCCGCCGACCAGCATTCTCCAACTCACTCTGTCCTGGGCCTTCATTTGTAGTTCCATCCAGTTCTTGTTCATTTTTCTCATGTCTATTTCCATTTCTCGGCGTAACGTGTTCTTTGCTCTTCCTCTTTTACTTTGGCCTTGAGGATTCCATGTGAGAGCTAGTCTTGTGACGCATTTGCATCAGATCCACCGTGTTCATCAATGATGCTGCCGAAATATGTAAAGGTTTCTACATCTTCCAAATCGTTTCCGTCAATTTTGATTGGATTGGTGCATGCTGTGTTGCATCGGAGAATCTTGATTTTCCCTTCGTGTAAATTGAAACTTACTGCTGCTGGGGCTGCTGCCACACTGTTCGTCTTCTCCTGCAGTTGATGTTACATTTCGGATAGAAGCGCCAGATCATCTGCGAAGTCTAAATCGTCCAACTTCATCCTAGATATCCATTGTATCCCGCGTTTCCCTTCAGATGTTGACGTCTTTATGATCCAGTCGATCACCAGGAGAAAGAGAAAGGGTGAGAGTAAACAACCTTACCTGACACCGATCTTTACTTCGATCGACTTTGTCAACTGTCCTCCATGCACGATTTTGCAGTGTGATCCATCATAGGAATTCCGTATGATATTGACTATCTTCTGAGGCACTCCGTAGTGTCGAAGAAGCTTTCACAGTGTTGTTCTGTCCACGCTATCAAATGCTATATCGTAGTCAATGAACTTGATGTAGAGTGATGAATTCCATTCAGTTGATTGTTCCACAATGATCCGTAGAGTTGCGATTTGGTCTGTATACGATCTATACTTACGGAATCCAGCCTGTTGGTCACGAAGTTGGGCGTCTACGCAGTCCTTCATCCTGTTAAACAATACCCTGTTTAACACATTTCGCGGTATTGGTACTTCTTCTTCATCCCAAATCTTATTGAAGAGAATGTGGAGTATCCTTGCAGTTGCCGCTACGTCTGCTTTAAGTGCCTCTGCTGGAATGTTGCCTGGTCCTGGTGCTTTGCCACTCTTGATTTGTCTGATGTCAATGCTGATTTCTTCAATTGTTGGTGGGCCAACGATGATTGTGAAGTACGTGAGTGCTGCTTCGATATTGGGTGGGTTCAGTGGAGCTGGTCGATTCCAGAGTTCTTTGAAGTGTTCTAACCACCTGTTTCGCCGTTCTTCAATGTTGGTGATTACCTCGCCTTCCTTGTTTTTCACTGGTCGTTCTGGTTTGCGGCAATTTCCAGAGAGTTTCTTTGTTATGTCATACAGTTGTCTCATATTTCCTCCTCTTGCAGCCTTTTCCGCCGTCATGGCTAAACCTTCCACATATTGACGCTTGTCGGTTCTGATGCTCCTCTTCACTTGTTTGTTTACTCCTGTGTATTCAGCTAGTGCCTTGGCTTTGTTTGCTCTTGTTCGACTGGTATTGATTGCTGCCTTCTTGTTCCTCCTTTCTTGAATCTTATCCAGTGTATCAACAGTGATCCATTCCTTGCGATGGTGTTTCTTGTGACCCAGGACCTCATGACATGTTGAAGTGATTGCCTCTTTGATCCCCTTCCAGTTGCTTACCACAGTATTAAACTTTTGTGATATTGTCCGCCTCGTTCTCCAATGCTTTTTGAGCTTCAATTTCATCTTGGCGATCAGCAAGTGATGATCTCATGCTACATCAGCTTCTCTCTTGGTTCTCACGTCCCAAATCGTCCTCCTGAATTTCTTGTTGATGCAGATACGGTCAATTTGGTTTTGCGTGGTGTGATCCGGTGAAGTCCATGTGGCTTTGTGAATGCGTTTATGTGGGAATATGGTGCCGCCTATGACCAGTTTATTGAAGGCACATAGATTTGCAAATCTCTCACCATTTTCGTTTCTTTCTCCCAGTCCGTGTCGTCCCATGATGTCTTCATATCCAGTGTCATCCGTTCCAACCTTGGTGTTGAAATCTCCCATCAGAATGGTCAGGTCCTTTGTTGGGCATTTCTCGACGATTGACTGCAGCCTATTGTAGAATTGATCTTTAGCGTCTTCATTGTAATCGTTAGTAGGCGCATAGCATTGGATGATGTTCATTGAAATTCCCTCTATCTTGGTTTTGAGGGAGGCTTTGATGATCCTTGGTCCATGAGATTCTCACCCTATAAGTGCATTTTGTGCTTGTTTGTACAGCATCAATGCCACACCTTGTGTATGTGGAGCATTTTCTCCTTCATGGCCGGAGTATAACAGGAGCTCTCCTGTAGTTAGTCGTTGTTGTCCAACTTGTGTCCAATGTGTTTCACTGATCCCAAGTACCTCTAGGTTGTATCTTCTCATTTCTGCAGCAATTTGGAAGGCTCTCCCGGTGTCCCACATAGTACAAACATTCCATGTACCTAAGAAAAAATGGTCGCTCTGGTTGTCAGAAGGGGCATCGGCCTCGTAACTTCTGAAGGAATTCGGCTTTCATCATGAGGCGTCGTAGTTTTTCTAAATGAAAACCTTCTGTATCCCAGGGCAGAGTTTAAAAGGTTTAAATAATTTTTTCTGTTCATCGTTTTTATAGCTAGTTCGTTTTCTACGGGATGAGGTAGCTAACCCCATGCCCAACCCTCCTCCTTTATCCGGGCTTTGTAGCGGCCGTAGCCCCCGGAGAGACTCCAGGCGGAGTTTTGTATTAATCTAGTTCCCATCATTAATGCTTCCGTAGATAACTCCTTTGTGTTTTTAATTCAAACGTCTTCTTTCGTTATTACTAATCTTCCTAAACTGATAGCAGCATTATGTTCATCTTACCACATTCACGTTGTGATTCGTTGTTAACTTTCAGGTTTTTTGTTATTATTCTTATAACGTCGAAAACTATCATCATAAAACTCGCTAAAAATGCAACCATTAAGTGACCTGGTATAATGATCTATCAAGTACATTATGAGGATTAGTTCATATGTTCTCACTGAACTATTACTAAAACAAAGGCTTTTCGTTGCTGTCCAAGATCCTACACCTTGATAATAAATCTTTTAATCTATTTAGTAATTAGCGGGTTTCAACAATAGAATGATCACTTCATTAGACTTATTCCTTTAAAGTTAAGGAGAATGATGATATTTTGTTGTACATCTCATACTCAAAAGATTTACGAGTAGCTACCGATGAACACAAAATCTATTTCGCATCTTCTTAACTAGTGAAAAAATGTTCTGTTAACGTGAACATCTCTAATTGGTAATTAGCATTCTCGGAACTGGCAGACAATTTATGAATATCCACGATCCCACTCGCGAAAGTTGAACCCAGGGCATTCCGTATCCAGCGCGAACGCTTAACATACTGGACCAATGAACTGGCACACAATGATGTTAATGTTTAACCTCAACCGATACAGAAAGTTGCGCGACCATCTTCCATCGTACTGAGGTTGACACTTGTTTCTAGCCGACATACAGTATCAGAAGACATATCGTTGCGCAACCATTATCATGCACCAGAAGACACCATCCGCCTTCAGAGAGATAGCCTAACATATAGACATTGAAGTAGGCATCCAAACATGTTAATGTGGAACTTTGATTAGATCAACAATATTGAGCAAATTTCATCCATTTCCTGAGCAGGATAACTGTCCCACATCTCGCGTGATTGCATTCCATGTGTCACGGTTTCCCACTACAACTACAAGTATTACATAATGAAGCTAGTTACTAGTGAGAACAAGGTTATCATTAGTTAAGTTTCTCAGATGTGAAGACGTGCATTTACAAAGATCAGGAGTTATGTACTTGGATAAAACGGCTTCGGAGTGATTCCAGATATTTAACGACCGTCTAGCTAATATCCTTACGTGATCTCAATTATAAAAACGTCATTAGTTGACGTGACTTCTATTGGTTTCCATAGTTTGGTTAGTGTAACTAGAATAACACTGTTTATTCTTGGTTGCCGACTGACATTAACTGATCTGGGTTGATGGCCACGACATGTGTGGACTTGATGGACGTTGGAGCCAATGCAGAGTTATGGGTGTGCACTGGTGACCGTGAGATTATTTATGATAGTTGAACAATTCAGTCAGCTTAGCTGAAAGAGCTCTGTTTATATTCAAAACAATTGCGTATGTGATATGAAGCAATTTCGATTGCAATATTAGTTGCAACTTCACAAATTGTGATCTGATATTACTTAATCATTTGGTGGGTTTCAGTATTCATGAATGTTGTAGCTGTGAATAAGTCCACAAAATCAATCTCTTTGTACGTCCTCGATATTTGGCGCTGACCACAGTAGCTGAAGGCACTCATTCATGCATCCGCACTAGATCACGAGTGAGTACGCTGTGCTCAACATCTGCAACCGCTAGGCATCCCAGGTCAGTCACTTCTCCATATGGCGATAGCCTATCGAATTCATAACATCAAAACTGTTCACTACTGAATTCTGATTGCTCTGGGTTGTCACGTTTCGATTATCGAGGTTGTTACTGGTTAAGGTGTAGTCGAACTCCAAATATTTGTGACATCTTTAAACTTTCAAATGTCCGAGAACATGTCTACTTAATGCTAAACTAATTTATTGTTAACTGATTAGCTCAGTCAACTGAATGGCATCACATCTCACTTATTACTACCTTCTTGAATTTTAGGTAACATAAACGGATATTTACATAATAGTGAATATCAATGCAAATAATGAATACACTCCAATTATTATTTGAAGAAATTGCTCATTCAAACTGAAAATATTTATACAGCTAACATTTACCAACTGCACAATCACAGTTGCGATTCTTGTTCACTAATAATCGCCCGTCGATTCGGGTTTGGAAATAACAATATAGTTGTACACAGATAAGGGATAATCGAGTTATATATAAAAGTGGTAAATCATGTATCAGTTCTCCGTGAAATTGTGTTTTATAAATACTAAATGGTAATTGAAATCGTTATCGTTCTAGTGATGTGTATGAAGATTTCATGGCAAAGACATTGAATAATTCTACACAAGTGAACTTCACATCACATGGACAAACGAGTAATATGATCGAAAAGTGAATACTTTTGAACCGTAGAAGGTCAACTTGAAAATGGTATTTTGGCCGTGCAGATCAACTGAAATACTTTTATATTCCGACAAATCCGGAATATTCAGGTCCTGGTAGACACCAGCAAAACTTGATCCATCTGGTCGTGGATTGTTTAGATACAAGAATATTGCTGAGTTGTGATTTCGAACATGTTATCGTTTGAATTCTGCTAAAAAACAAAACGTTTTATACGCAGTATGTCGTACGCGTGTAGATTTATATGCGAATCCAAAAAGATACTCATACTCATAGGTCACTGAGTAGGGACTAATTTCATGTTTGTTTACTCAATAACGCTGATTGTGGCCTAAATTAAGCCCACAACATACCGGTTGGATTACAAGATTGCATTACACACCTTCAACATATCTCCGATCGTCTGATAAACAATGAGATCATCTCATGAACTTTATTAACGACGACAACTAAACTATCCAATCAGCTCATTTTTTTGTTGACTTGATCCGTAATGGATGAAGTATATTTATATCATGTTTCTCAAGTTTAATGAAAACCTAAATGGAATGTCATTAAATGTTATTATTGAGCTTTAATGTGTACTGAAAAGTCTTACCAACCTTGAAGCAACTCACTTAATACATCAGTACAACGAGACTTTAATGAGACTATAAGATGCATATCATCAAAATGGAATTGTAGATACCAAACATGGTACCAAATATCACCCGCTGAATCATCATTAGAATTATGGAGTAGTTCGGCATTAGTACCACAACGGTAATAGACATTATACTGATATAATCGATTTTCCTTGATGTATCTACCTACTCTATGACTTTATGTAAACATTTCTTCATTGTCTACTCTGCCCTGTCCGATCGTGACCACCAGCAATATTACATCTAGCACTTTTCGAGAACGAGTTCGATCAGGAACAAGTGCAATATGTTTGATGAAAATATAATCAGGAAGTTTTGTGTGCTGATCACACATGCACAACGTTTCGCTATGTGAAACTGGTTCAATTAATGACAAATTGTACATCAGTGTGAACCCATGGTTTGGAGGTTAATCTTAAAGAGCTAAGAAAAAAGTGAATAAATGAAATCTGAATAACTTACCTTCAGAATAGAACATCATGTCCTTCAACCAATCACATGCTCGTTTTGCTTAATACTTTGATTTTACAATGAGATTATGAGTTTCACAAAATCGCGTTATCATGTATATAATCAGATTGATAATGGCTGTTGGAAGTGAAACGCAAAGATCAGCTGATTACATGCAGTGAACGTGTGAAACATCAATGTATGACGAAATCAAGATACAACCACAATAGTGGTTTTAATAAAATTAACATGAGTTGACTAGTTACACACACAAGTAGATGAATGATCAGTTTTCATATAAAGGGTAATATGAAATTATCATGTTATTGAAGAATATTCAGAACAGCAATCGTCATGTACTCATAGTTTAAATTACAGACTGGTCTGAGTTAAACATCCACTCAAAACTAGAAACCATTGGACTGCTCTTCTTTACAATGCTAGAACTCCTCAGAGGTATGCATCAAAGATCTCACTGTTGGTTTTACATCTGAATGTCAGATTTCGTCGATGGCACCTAACTTCTAGTATTATGATCCAATATCCATTAGTTTGCATGCATATCATTAGTCAATTTGAAATGTTGGGTCAATCTATGATACAATTTATGAATGAGCGTGAACGGTACGGTTTAGTTTGTACAGATTAGTGTGACTATTTTGTTGAGTTTCTTCAATCTGTATTGATAGTTTCGTTTACAAAGTTTGTCCAGAGACATACGAATTTTGATCAAATGATGCCTTCTTCAGTGTAATGTAGTAGTAACCACTCTAAGCGAAATCTACAGTATAACTTATGGAAATCACCAAATGAATATTATGTTAGCAAATGAAGTGATCTGAATCTGAAGTCAGTTTTTAAGCTGATTGTCTTCCATTCTGAGAAAGAAGAGCAAAAATTATAAAGATAGATCAGACTGAGTGATGTTCACTGGAACGCGTCTATGATTCTAATTTGAATACAACACATTACTGTATGCACACAGTATCCTCGCTTATTTAAATGAGTGGTGGTTAACTCATGATCTCTAGATTATGTATTGGATAGATGTGAGAGTTATTAGTTCCTACATTACACCACAGTCTTTAGCTGTGTTTCTATTAGTTAAATAGATTTTTCAATGGTTCATGCTTCTGATTGATGTAAGGAGGAAGCAACAGAAACGAAATATAAAAATTGAGTATTTATTAGATATGAATACCATAATTGTTAATTTCAGATAAACTGAGCATTGGATAGAGAGTTGATATTATATATACTATTGATTATGTACCAATGAGTTGGAGAATGTTATTTCTGACTTCATCGACATTAAATTAGCACAAGTTTAAATGACACTCCACCAAAAATCAAAATGTGATTGTGTACTCATTTAAACTCATATTGGTATAAAAAATCTAACGTAACTCGACTGAAAATTTCATCATCCCATTGTAGATAAGAAAGCGTTAAAACTTGAATATTCTTCCGAGTATGCAACGCATTCAATTAAGAAATGTGAAATGTGGATGGGATTTGATGAGTCTTACATTTTACTGACAGCATTCAACAGTCAATGTAATTCTTCCATATGTGTTCATAGTCTTCTGTCATAATACATTATTCTATTTTCAACTATTAATGTGTGTGTTCAATAGATTTGAACATATACACTTTCTTCATTGTAAGGAATGGAAATATCTATTTCATCTGGACGATTCTCACTGACGTTCAGTGTAGATTAATCGAAGATAGGTCAAACCAGTATAACATCAGAATATATGACTGTCAGAGTTTATTTTTCACGATATGGATATGCTATCAATGTCGAGTCTATGACTTTATTAGATTTTCGAAAATCCTCATTATGTTAGTCATCCATTGTTATAGCATTCACTCGAAAAGCGTTGGAGATACCCATTGAATTAAGAATAGCGATATCACTAGTAAAATGTCTGACAGACCACTGATGAAAATAAATGTAGTAAATAAGAGTGAAGTAAACTGTATTTATGGTAAATATAAACATTCAGTGATTCGTGTGTACTTTATCAGGGCGTTTATCCACTATATTTTTAAGAAAACCCATATTTGATTCAGTCGTTGTTGTTGTTGTTTCTCAAACTGATCAGTTCACTTGAGAATGATGCAATATGTATAGAATCAAAAGCACATTAGATTAATCTTCAGGTAATTTGGAAATATTCAATTCATTTATTCTAAATGATACAAATTTTCACTTCAACATGATGTTTATTTACTCAATGTTCTGTTAGATGAAAGTTTAAGTTAACAAAAGCTGATGATGCATTTGGGCCTATTCAGTTGAGTGGCTGCCATTTGGCATTGCAAATCGTTACAGTGAATAATCAAACATATAAAGGATTGGCTAATTCAGTTCATATAACTTCAATCTCACTTACATAGAATGAGTATAACATTTAAACATAACGATCAATAATGAGACATAATATCTCATATCTCCAACAGGGTAAATGTGGAATTCGAATTAGCAAATTTTATGATTTCCTTATAATGGAATCTGTTTATTAGATTAGTCAGTCAATATTTTGATGACACTTACGATGGTTGACGCTATTGCCGTTCATTATAAACAAAAATATGGAAACATCAAACAACTCATAGATACATCTACATGAAGCCCACAACTTCAATATGGAAACAAATACGATTTCGAAAATGTTGTAACAACGTGTATTTTTACACTCTCATTGCTTATAGTGTTGAAGCCTGAAGTGAATCACCATAGACTGGTTTATTGGATTGTACACATCAGACGTGTCTTAAACGTTATCATTTTATATATAAATACGTGACAGGATATCCATATTCCCCACTGTTTCACTAGCGAATCGTAAACTGGTATCTGTCAGTAGACATTTGGTCAATACAACGTAATATTTCGTGCATGACACTATTCGTGTTGACTTTGTGAACCGTAGTTTACATGATTATACAAATGATGAGACATGAAACAATGTTTGCAATGACACTATTACTATTAATTTACTAAATAAAATGATTATGGCAAATTATAGAATCATCCCTTGCTTACAAAATATCCCATTGACATTCTATTATTATAAAGATTGTGTTGATACAACGTATGGAGTTAAACACCTTGTATTTTCACAGTTCAACTTTGTGGTATTTAGAGTGAAGTTGAATCTGTTTATCAGTTCACCTTCACTATCAATCACATAAAATGAGTGTGTGCGATCTCATTCTCAGATGATCAGCTAAAAGTCATTCAATCAGCTTGCTTGTATGGTGTGATTCATTCAATGTTTTGCAGTATTATATCATACACGTATTAGTGCAGTGACTCACTTTGAAATCTATAATGGTCTTGTGTACAGTTACAGGACGACAATCTATATAATTATGATCTTAAAGAGAGCAAGAACAAAGACTGGTGAAGAATAATAGGAATTCATTCTATTTCGTTAGTTTCTCGTCAGCTGCTTACACCTTCCTTTCTGTTTTACCAATGTAACTGCTTTGGCAGATACATGAAAATTTGTATACACAGTTGGTGGTAACAGTAAAGGTATACCTGTCAACCTATGATTGTATCAAATAACATGTTGTTTCCGACAATGACTACTGATTGTGTGGAACAAGTAGGAAACATTTTTATTAGGAGGTGATTATCCTCGAAATCTTTTCAAGTTTTGAGTTACCAAGAAACTTACTGGCTTTTATGAATGTATAAGAATAATTCAAAACTCAATGCACATCGAAAACGAAATCTGTAAAAATAGCTTTACAATCATATTCTCAAGTATCATTTGAATGTTTTAGATACCCACGTCTATATTACTTCTGCTGCTACTAGAATTCCTACTATCACTGCATAATAGCTAGTAAGTCAGAATTCAGTCCGTATCAGGTACACTCTATAGATTGGTCAATTATTCAATGCACAAAACTTACTGATATGATTTCGCTTTTCGGAGTATCCTGAGTAAGATATAGTCGTCGTGTGTAACAGGAAACCTAGCTTGAGTTTCCATGTGATATTGTTCAAGTTATCGATATGTATCAGCAATATTCTTCAATCTACTCAATCCACGACCAGACGGATCGAGTTTTGCTGGTGTCTACCACGACCTGAACATTTCGGATTTATCGAAATATAAAAGTTTTTCATTTGATCTACATAGACACGCCCACAATAATATTTTCAAACTGATCTTCTACGATAACTGTTCAAATATATTCACAGGTCCGTCATACAAGTGGTTTTCGAATTAATGTGATATTCAAATGTGTAGCATAATTCAATGTATTTCCTATGAAGTCTTAACAGACATCAGAAAATTGAGATGGATCTGCATTACCTTTCAAAACAATCAAGGCCTACTTTCTCGCTTTAACATTTTTAGATATAAATAAACTGTCCAGTATGGGTACACAAGTATATAGTTGTATCCACGCAGTGGCGAAGCTATATGGTCCTAAATCTTTAGAAAAATTCTTCATCAGTGTATACAAACTCAAAGCGTCAGACGATTATTAGTGCACAGGAATTGTAACTGTGTTTGCACAGCTAGTAAATGTAGGCTGTATAACTATTTTCAGTTTGAATGAGCAATTTCTTTAATAACCCTTGGAATGTTTTCATCATTTGCACTGTTGTTTTCTCTTATGTAATTATTCACATGCGTTATCTAAAAATCAAGAAAATCAGTGGTGAGTGGTACGTGAAGCGATTCAGTCGACTGAGTATCATTAAGATTTACGGAACTTTTTCATTGTAGGTTACCTTTTCACTTTTCCATAAAACCTTATTTCGACGTCTTTGATCTTTGCTTTCGCTTTCTACAACTCTGAAATTTATGCAATATTCAGCAAATTTTCATAACTTTACTTCTATTCAATTTATGTAATATGTTGACAGTCTATTCCTAATTCCATGAACACGAGTTGACGGAATCAACGTTTATATTGTCTGTGATAACTAAGTTTTTCCCTGAACACCTTAGAATGGTCGGATATTTGGAGTTTTCGTGTTATGAGGTGAGTAGTTACCGGATTTTGTTTAATAAGTCAAGGGCGCTGCAGAAATTGACGTTGATAAACTATCATCACGAATAATGAAAAAAACTTATTACCCATAGAGTACTTGTTAGATAGATGTAAAGATTGTTCAACTAATAACGTCTCACCAATGACTAGATTCAGTTAATCAACTGTAGGAGATTCAAGATCCCTAGATATGACATATTGTCCCAGTATGAATCTCCAGATTAGTGTTCAATCATGTTAACGTAGAGGATCATGTCGACTCCTTAAGACTTAGATCAACAGTTTGGAGTCTTACAGTTTACATTAACACCTTCGGATGATTCTCAATATTGTATTACACTCGTGCACTCTTAGTGGTGAATTTCACTAAATATTGATGGATTGTGATGTTACAAAAATTATACGATTTGTCAATCACAACGATTTGTTAAATTACACTATTTTTATTACTGACAAATTATACATCAATATAGATTCATCGTTTATAAGTGAATTCCATAAAGCTAATGAAACATCAATTTTATAATGAATCTTTGAATTACTTACCTGTAGAATGGAACGTTTAGTCCCTTCAACCGATCATATACACGTTCGTATTTATAGTTTTAATTGACAGTGAGCTTATGTAATTCATCCAATCAAGTTATCATGAACGCAATCATACTCATAATGGCTGTTGGAGGTTGAATGCAAAGTTCAACAAATTACATGCAGTGTACGTGTGAGACATTAGTGCATGACAAAATCATGACATTAAACCAAAAGAAATTTGTCGGAACTTATATGAGGTTACTAGTCACACGTACACATGCACATAAGTAGATTAGTTTTCAGATAAAGGATAGTATTAACTTGTGACCTTAATAAAAAATATTTAATACAGCAATAGTTGTTTTCTTATACTTAACATTACAGAATGATATGAGTCAAAATTCCATCCCAAACTAGAAAGCGTTGCACAACCAGAACTCCTCAGAAGTGTGCATCGTAGATCTCACTGATGGTTAGATAGATTTTGCGCTCATCGTTTAACCTCTAGATTTCCCATCCGATATCCAACAACTTGCATGGTTAACTCCAGTCAGTTGACCTCATTAGGAGAATCATTAGTAAAAGTCGTGATTGGAATCGGAACCTAGGCTTCGAGGTAATTGTCTTTGAATATGAGAAGGATCCGTCAGATGTAAAATATATATAAGATATTATATGTGAAAATTATATTTGAAATATTCTCAGCGATTGAAATATAACTAATTCCAACGTTTCGTCCAGCTAACTTGTCTGAGCCTCTTCAGGGTAATAATCAAAATTATCAAAGAAATATATCGCTTTTTAACAATCAGGATTATACTGTGTTAAACCAATCGTATTCGGATGTTGATTTTTTGTAAAATAGGATAAAATGAGTCAGTTAACTACAAATCATGTGAAGAATTCAACTACATGGAAATACTTAACTGAGTAACAAATCGTATGTGTGTGTGTGAGAGATTGATATGAAGGAATAAATAAAGTTCAAGTTCAAGGATGGAAAACTTGATAATGAAAGATCAATGTGCATGTCAAGACATAAATTGTCTTGTTTAAAAACTCATTCAGTTCTTTCAATAATAATAATAACGATGCATGTGATATAAAAAAACAGGTTTAAACAAGAGATAGGTTCCAAATCTTACTTGTCAAATGAAATTTGCCAGGTAGTTGTCGCCAGTTGAATATCATCTTTTCAGTTCGGGCTGTTCTTGTTCGCCCATATATGCAGAGCTTCTGCTGTCAATCTTTCTTTATGGGTGTTAAAACCTTTCTGAAGTATTTTGGTCCCTTCAAAATTAATCTTGTGTCCTGTTTCTAACGCATGTAATGCTATCGCTGACTTATTTTCAAGTTTCTTTAAATCTACCGAGGATTTTGGAACATTTTTCAAGTATTGTTTGTGTTCCTTCAATCATACATTTAATTGCCTGGATGTTTCTCTAAGATAGGTATCATTACAGTCATGACAGTGAATCTCATACACAATGTTCTGTTGTTCTTCCTTTGCTAATTTGTCCTTAACTTTCACTAATGTCGATCTTAATGTGTTATTTGCTCTAAAATACACTCTTATATCATGTTTGTTTAGAATCCGTTTGATTTCTTCTGATGTTTCACTCCGGTATGGTATGACTACGGTGTACTTCCACTCTTTTCGTATACTTTCTAGTTTAGTTTTTCTTTCATTTTTAATAATCTTTTTTAAAAACCTTTTTGGGTAGTTGTTATCCCTAAGAGTATAAAATACTTTATTTAATTCGGTTCGTTGGTCTTCCTTGTCTGTAACAATCTTAGTACTTCTGTTCATTAGATTTTTCACTACATTAATTTTCGTTCTTTGTGAATGGGCTGAATTAAAATCCAAGTATCTCTCGGAATGCGTTGATTTTCTGTAGACATTTATTTTTAACTTCTTATTATTGTGTCGACGTTCAACCAGACAATCTAGAAATGCTAGTTTGTGGTCAACTGATTCTAATTCCTTAGTTAGTTTAATGTTTTCAGAAATGCTGTTTGCATTGTTAAATAGTTCTTCCATACCATTCCGTTTATTGATAATAAAAATGTCGTCTACATACCTTAACCATAACTTTGGTGGACATAAACGTTTTGCGATTGCACTAGTTTCTAGGGAATGCATGAATAAATTTGCTACAATCGGAGAAACTGATGAGGTCATTGCTATACCCTCTTTCTGTCTGTAAAGTTGACCTCGAAATATGAATAAGGTAGATCTTAAACATAATTCTAAGCATTTTATAACCTCTGATGGATCTAATGGGCATCGTAAATTCAAATCTAAATCAGATTCTAAATAATCATTGATAATATCCATAGCTCGACTGATAGGTACATTAGTGAATAAGGAAGATACATCAAAACTTGCCATTATTTCGTCCTCTTCTATATCGATGGTATCAATTAAATTCTTGAATTCCATAGAGTTTTTAATTCCATGATTAATCCGTTTTTCATATGGTTTGAGAATCTTAGCTAAGCATTTAGCTAGATTGTAAGTCGGTGAATTTGTATAATCTACCACTGGTCTTAGTGGAGTATTATTCTTGTGGATCTTTGGTAGCCCATAAAATCTGCATGGATTGCAACTCTTTGGATATAACATAAACCATAAGGACGATCCTAGGTTAGCTTTTAATGACTGTAAGAGTTTGCTAGTTTAATTTTGAAGGGACCAAAATACTTCAGAAAGGTTTTAACACCCATAAAGAAAGATTGACAGCAGAAGCTCTGCATATATGGGCGAACAAGAACAGTCTGAACCGAAAAGATGATATTCAACTGGCGACAACTACCTGACAAATTTCATTTGACAAGTAAGATTTGGAACCTATCTCTTGTTTAAACCTGTTTCTAATATCACATGCATCGTTATTATTATTGAAAGAACTGAATGAGTTTCTAAACAATACAATTTATGTTTTGACATGCACATTGATCTTTCATTATCAAGTTTTTCATCCTTGAACTTGAACTTTATTTATTCCTTCATATCAATCTCTCACACATACATACATACCTAAACACTCACACTCAAGCACATACGATTTGTTACTCAGTTAAGTATTTCCATGTAGTTGAATTCTTCACATGATTTGTAGTTAACTGACTCATTTTATCCTATTTTACAAAAAATCAACATCCGAATACGATTGGTTTAACACAGTATAATCCTGATTGTTAAAAAGCGATATATTTCTTTGATAATTTTGATTATTACCCTGAAGAGGTTCAGACAAGTTAGCTGGACGAAACGTTGGAATTAGTTATATTTCAATCGCTGAGAATATTTCAAATTTATTTTTCACATATAATGACTTCTCTATACTCGGCGCTCAATTACTGTCAAACTATTCGTTCTAATCTTCGTGAATATTCGTATAAAATATATATAAGTTATCTTTATTATTTCAGTAAATTTCTGATCTCTGTATATGCTGATGAGTGATTGCATCCATAATACAACACATTCCTTTGTGTGAACGGTATTCTCGCTTATTTGAATGTGTAATGATTAATTCTTTATTACTAGATTATGTGTTCCATAGATGTGAGAACTACCAGTTACCACGTTACATTACGGTCGCTAGCTCTATTTCTAATAATCACAAACGTTTTTTCATTAGATCACGTTGTTCAATGTTGAAAGAAGCGTGAAAGAAAAACGTTATGTGGAAATTGAATATTTATTATCAAGGATAGACTTGATGGTTTCAAATGGATTGAGCATTGGATAAAAAACTGGTAATAAGTATACAATTTATTTTATCCTAATGAGTAAGCGAATGACATTCTGGAGATTGCGAGACGCACTGTCGTGCATCGTTCCAGATTAAATAAATAACCGACACTGAATTAGCACAAGTGCAAAACTGTACGTAATCCTCTATCTAAATTGTATTTTTTTGGTTCACTGATTAAGAATTTTGTGGCCCGTGATGTCACTCCAGTAAGACTTGACATATGGTCCTTAATGAATGATTGTTGTCTAAATATATATGTCGCCTATCCGCGTATATTTCGTCGAATTTAATCGCGTTAGAGAATAACGATAGCAAATAAGTCATATACGAGAAAGAATTTTTGAATACGTTCATTTTGTACAATCATTAATCTGGATAGACAATCAGAGAGACGAAGCAAAGAGACGAGAGCAGCAAAATGAAGGCAGGTGAGGCAGCTAGCTTTAGCCAAGCATAAATCGATATTTATGGTCACACAAAAATCAGTTACAGGTGTGTGAATAATAGAATAAAATTTGAACACACAAATACGCTCATGTGAGAGCAGTCAAGGTTGATAAACGAATAGTTTACCTGATCAAGACTTATTGTGGAACGTACCTGTGTCACTCAACTGACATTTCCATGCTCCGATTGTAGATATTAAAACGTAGGAATTTGAGTGCACTTTCGATTATACGATGTGTTCAATAACGCAATCCGTGGTTTTTATCATCACTGATAAGTCTTGCACTTCACTGGCAGCATCATTCTATAATCAATTTAATCTTTTCATGTGTGTTCACAGTCTTCCGTCACAATACACCAATCCATTTGTAACTACTAACGTACGTGCTGGACTGATTTTAGCATATACACTTTCTTCATTATATGCAATACAAATACGTATTTCATCTAGACGTATAGAACTGGATTTCAATACAGATGAATTGAAAATAGATCAAACCAGTAAAACATCAGAATATTTGGCTGTCAGAATTCATTTTTTAGGATACCAATATGTTATGAATGATGGAGACATGAATTTACTTGGTTCTTGAGACTTCTCAATGCTGTTGTTATCCGTTCTTATTATGTTCACAACAAAGGCGATGGTAATATACACTTCCGTTTTGGCACCCGGGTAGTATCACAGCCCTCACACATATCAAATGAGATTTGTGTGGCTCATCCGTATTTAGTGCTCCTTCATACCAATATCTATGTGTTGAAATAAATAAATAAAAATTCCCAAACTAACGAGTTCATATGTGATGATGTAATACGTGTGTAATCAAGAATATATCAGATGAATCTTCACGGAATTCTGAATTCGCTTAAGATGTTTCAGATTGTCAATTAAACATTTTGTATATCTACTCAATGTAGAAAGAAGTGGGATTTCGAGAATGTTGCAGCAACGTGTAGTCTTAAACTATCATTGCTTATTGTGTCAAGTCTTGCTACAGACTAGTTTATTACATTGTACACATCAAACGTGTCTCATAGGTTTTAATTTTGTATATTTTGATATGTGATAAGAAATCCACATTTTCATTGTTTCACTAACAAATCGTAAAGTGATATCTGTCAATGGATATTTGGTCAATATTACTTATTATATAATACACGACATTGTGAACTGTAGTTTACAGTATTATCCATCAACGTTGAGTACAAAGGAAGAGACACGAATCATTGCATTTCGAAAATTTCCTAATGGCACTGTATTTATTGATTTATCAAATAAAATATGGTTGACGAAATCTGCAATCATATTTCGCATACGAAATATCCCCTTATTATTCTCTTGATTGTAGCCCAACTTAGATGTTTTACGTTGATACAGCGTATGAAGTTAAACAAGTTGTATATTAGCAGTTCGACATTGTAATATTTTGACTGAACATAAATCTTTATATCAGTTCACTTAAAATGTGGGCAAGTGATCTCCTTTTTATATGATTGGCTGAAGATCATCCTGTCAGTCTACTCATATGATGTGATCCATTTGATTTCATGCATGTACTTGTACAGTGACTCACTTTGAAGTCCATATTGATCTTGTGTATATTTACGTGAAGAAAATCTACATAAATATAATGATATTAATAAAATGTTCTTCATGAAAGTGAGATTCAATGGACGAGATGTACTTAACTGCCTACTGGTTTCATCGACTATCATTCATCTCATACACATTGAATATCGTTTACTTTCAAGCTACGAACAAATGGATAATTTTTCAGCAAACAGATCTCTTTACAACAAACTTGTTATCAAGCTGTATTTTCGTACATATATGTAAATGAACAGTTTTGTACTTAAAGCATTGGTTGCATGAGGACATATGAACAAGGAATGATCTTGATGTTGCAAGTGAAAGATCAAAATTCTAGATCATGTAAAGTAAAGAATGACAATGGATTTCGTAATCTTGTAACAAATCACAATGTGAATGTATTAAGTTGATTAAAGTGTTGTTATCAGTTTGATATTATTAGATATATCTACATAAGTAATTCAACTATAATATACAGTGAGGTTATCAGTGAACTCACATATGACAAGAAGTTGATTATCACGAAACCTGATCAAAGTACACGAATTGTTCCTCTTAACAAGAATGAATAAATTTACAAAATTAATTACATCTTGAATGATCACAAGAACGCCCAGAATCTGAATGAACAAGAGGATGACAATTATAAGAGCGGGAATGAGTTGACCGGATGACTATAAAAGCTCACAGATCGACAAATGATTCCACTAATCATATACAAAACAGTGAGGGCGGTAGGTTTCCATTTATCTGCGTTATAAGGCCTACCGTAGGTACACAAACTGGTTGTTCGATTAAGATCATCTACGGGAATGCAACATCGAATTAAGATCATCTAAGGAAACGTAAGATTCCTCATATCATTCTGTAGCAAAGTGGTTAGTAAACATTTTGAAACCACTCAACAAACACGTCGAGAAACATAGTATTAAGGGAGCATTCCAGTTCGTCGATAAGATCTAGATTACAAACACTAGAGCTCAAACGATAATATCCCTAAAAGTAACGTTCAAACTGTTAAACTTTCAACACTTGACCTGGTCTCCGTATAACACAGAACTACCATCTTTAAATCGGTTTTCTTCCGATACCTAGTTCATGTCAGCAATTTTGCTTATTTGATAATTGACCAATGTATAGAGTGTACCAGTCCCTGTATATAATCACAGCGATTGCCTGTGTGATATTAAGTACATTTCTTTGCAATATCAGTTGTAACTTCACAAACTGTCATCTGATATTACTTAGTCGTTCGTTGGGTAGTAAATGAATCCTCAAAATCAATAGTTCTGTAAGTCGTTAATATTTGATGCTGGCCAAAATCATTTTAATGGACTCACATAACTGAATGCTCTCGATCACGGATCTGTACCAGATCACTAGTGGATACACAGATCAGTCACTTATCGATATGCCAATAGTCTATCGAATATATATCGTTGAAACTTTGCACTTCTGACTTCTGGTTTCACTGATTTGGCACGTTTCGTTCATCAAAGTTGTTACAGGTAAGGTGCTGTCAAACGACAAATACTTCTGGCATCTTTAAATTTTACAGTAAACGTAAACATTTCTACTTGGTTGTATATTAATCTCATATAAAATGATAAACTCAGTCAACTGAGTTAATTTGCTTTTCACTGAATGCTGATTTTCTAGAATTTCAGATAACACAAATAGAAAATTACGCAAAAGGAAAAACGACAATACAAATGATGAATAATTTCCAATGACTATTCGACAGAATCGCTCATTCAAACTCAACAACGTTATAAAACTAACATTTACTGGCTCGACAAATACAGTCTAGATCCTAGTTAACTAATGATTGACTGTTGGTTTGAGTTTGTGTACACCGATAGATGGTATTTTCCATGAATCTGGAACAAACTGTCATTCCTCCAGGCAGTTATGTATGTATGCGTGTATACCAAAACGAGATATTTCACTCAAATCTTAAACCATTGAATCAGAGTTCCGTTTTTCACGGAAGTTTGGCAAATCAGGTTTCAGTTCTCCTTGAAATTATGCTTTCAATGTAACGTTATTTGTTTTGTTCTCCTCATGTCTATGAAGATATTTTAAAGATAGGCACCACATACTAATTTTTGTTATTATGTGCATTTCTATTGCTAATTCTCATCGTTTGTACATTGACCACAAACGATTGTAAAATTTGTATGAAACCGCATAACTTTGAACTCACTTGCTTCCATTTTTAACCGTTCATAGCATGATACACACTGTTAACTGCTCGTAAATACATGACTACACACACATCTTTCGTTTTTCATTACCTGTAGTAATCATAATTGAACTCTAAACTATCTATTGTCTACATTAATAGACTGTATCCATATTTCCATTATATTGTAAGTCTGGTTATATTACTGAAATCATAACAACCTCATTGGAATTGTTAATTATCCATAATTGTAGATTATGGTACCACATGCAACTTGTACATGCTAAAGTCTGCTAATTAAAGTAACATCCTATAAACTTGATTTGTCTTTATGAATGGTAACCGGTATATTATAACAATAACTTTTGGACGTATTAACTTTATTGTCATTTTCGAGTTAATATAATCTTTGGTCAACCACAGTATGAAAAGGAAATACACTGAGTGATTCTACAGATTTGAATATCATGTTACATAGAAGAAAATTTTATATGATGGACAAAACAATATTATCGAAGAGTTACTGTAGAAGTTCATTTCGAAAGTAGGATTTTGATCCTGTCTTTGATGATCAATAAAGATACCTTCATGTTCTAACAGGTCGTGTTATACACCAACAAAACCAGATCCATTTCGTTTTGAATTGAGTAGATAGAGGAATATTGCTGATTGGTAATTTTGAACATGGTGTTGGTTAAATTACATTTACAGATAAATATATACATATGAAGTATGTCGAACGTCAATGGCTTTAGATAGACCTCCTATTAGAACTGCATCTGATACATCAATCCAATCTTCAAATGAAGTGATTTTAAGATCAGTGAAGTTGAATAGAGTTAGGTAACCTCAATCATCTCACTGTATGAAAGTTGCTGGCGTTGAATCTTCATTGAAATCAGATGTCATTGTGTTATTGCCTATAGTCGACAACTCAGTCTCATCATTTTTTGACGAGTGTTACTTCATAGCGTTGAAAGATTTGAACAATGTCACAACAGACTAATTAGACTTCATTTTACTGCCGATATATGGACAACAAGTTTTTGCTTTATAATAACTACACTGGCTTGATAGAAACACTTCAGCAGTTCAATAAACTTCAATCGTCCATATAATGCACATATGATAACGAAAATTGAGGTACAATAGCCTTCCTAGACACTCTACATACGAGGAGAAATGACGAGTCATTATGGAGAAACAAAAACAAGAGAACCACTTGGACGGATGATTAAGGTTCTGAAAGGTTTGTTGATCATTCAGTCGGTTATTCATTCTGTCAATGTTATCATTCATGTTAAATAGGACAGTTCCAGTTCTATGCCTGCTTACCGCGACAATCAATTTCTCGTCTTTAATGTGTTCATTGATAACCTCTTTGTGCTTCCAACTTAAAATACTTCTGTCATTTTATCTAAAATTCTTGAACTGGTTGTAAAATTTCAATCATTTTAATACATTCATGTAGTGATCCATTATTAAGTTTTCAAGTTCACTGTTATTATACACATTACGTAATCTGGTATAATAATCGATGTATATAAAACGACTGATAGTCACTTTTCAGGTAAACAGGATATCAATCATCTTAAGTTCATCACCGTTTGACTTTACCGATTGTATTATGAACTACAAGAAACCCATTAAAACATTCAAAACTAGCAGGTAGATGTATGATATTTATTGATAAAACTACTTAATACAAACGAAAATAATCATAGTATGAATAAGCACTACATATCAAGTTGTCCATTACTCCTATAAGCTCGGTTTGTTTAAGCTGGCATCTCTCATTACTTATATGCTGAAATAGTGAATAGTTCGATGGAACCTGGACCAAATTGGTTTTCCGGCGCATTGCTTCCTCCATATACTTTTATTCCAATACGTGATGTATGAGATAAATTTAGATGATTTGAATCAGATTTCGGTGTTCCACGAAAGTATGGTTTGAATCTACTAAATGGTATTTTCACGTCTCCACGTATTTCAGGTGCCTATAAATATTTCATAGAAAACACATTGAATTATTCTACACAATTGAATATCTCATTACCTCAAATTGCGACTCATGTGATACACATTCTCGCACCTCTGAACATTCGCCATAGAGTATAAATTGAAATTTAGAATTTACACCCTGTCTATGTAGATCAATTACAACACCTGTATATTTTGAAATATCCGGAGTATCCAATTGCCAGTAGACACCAGCGAAACTCGATCCATTTTCTCGTGGATTCAGTAGAAAGAACAATAATGCCGATTGGTAATTCTAAACACAATAATGTTAGTTACATTATATTTATAAGCAACATTTACCGTTCCATTGAGTGGTACGATTGTAGCTTTAGACCGCCCTCCGATTAGAATTGCATCTGATACCTCAATCCAATTTTCAAATGCAGTGGTTTGGGAATCAGTGAAGTTGAATAGAATTGATGTTGGTTCTAATGAATCATCTTCCTTAGCATTGTAAGTGTTGAGCATTAGAGTTGTGAATATTAAGACGACAACAGAGATGTATTTCATTATCATTCTGAGGTGAAACTGTTTAGAATGTAGATGAACTATTTATCTGTAAGATAAAATATAATTAAAATTGGAGTTTATTTGAAAATGTGCTATCAACATAGGTTGACATTGTGGCGCAATATTGCGGATGGTTTGATGTTAGACATTGAGACCGTTGAAAACCGGATCAGTGGTCTAGAAGTGTAAAGTTCGAGCGCATTAGTCGTTCGTGGATTTGTGTCGTACCTGTCTGATCGTTGACGGACACATCACTTCCTCATGTAAGTTATGATAAACGCTTATCAGTGTCGTTGTATCACTCTCATGCTATTTTCGGTATGATGTCGATAATTTCTCAATCTATTATAGAACTACGAAAATAGAGTGCATTACGAATGCATCAATCTTAACAAACTTGTATTATTTCTCAGTGCAACTCTGGTGAACTATCGTGAAGTTATAGGCAAAAGACCACAGTGTTGATGGTTAGATAGTTATCAGTAATAACAGGGAATGACGGTTATATGATATCGTTAATCAACGAAGACGTGAAAGTTACACTGTTACATTCTAACTTACTGGACTTCAGATGTCGAACTCACCACACCATGCGATTGACTGACTTTCGAACATTCAGAGCTTCAATTCAAGTGGATTAATTTATCAGCAAGCTCACACAAGTATAATATGTGTTTGGACTGAGCAACTATCAGAATAACAATAAATCGTCTAGTAAATGATACTGAGAGCCGATGGATTGGAATGTAGTTTATTGTTCGACTGATTTCCATTTAAAAATCTAAACGGTAAGATCCTGTCTAACTACTTCATCTGTATATGTCTGCTCAGAATATCACTGTGATTTCCAGAATAATTGCATCCAATGTTACTTCTACACTGTTCTATAAACTTTCGTTATATCGTGTTGGGTTACTGCTTTCTCACAGTACGACCCTCACCATATTGCGTTCTTTGATGTTTGATAGTCCATATTGCTTTTCTACATGTATAAATTGCAGTCTATAACTCGTCCGGTGATAAACCCGTCGGCTGACATGAATACATCACACACATTCCACCTTCCTCCAATCTCATTAAGAACTATGGGATCATCTCGTAAAATTTATTTACAACGGTAACCAAACTATACAATCCGCTCACGTTTATGTTGACTTGTGCACATCAACTGAAGTGCATTTATACAACTTTGATAAACACTGAAATCCAAATTTATACTAAATGTTATTGTCATCATTTGATGTGTGCTCCAAAGAACCACCGACCTTGCTATAAGCATTTTACCCAATGCCGTTTGCATCACTAGATTTTGCTTAGATTGCATGGTACAGATTGCACTAATGAAATGGTCGAAACCAAACTCAATGCCAAATACCATCAGATGAATCATCAGTATTTTGAAAGGTCTGTAGAATAATGGTCTGGCTGTGTATATGTACCACGATACTACTAGACCTAATCCGAAAATTGTCGATTGGTGACTACATAATCTATACGATTGTTCGTGGAGGTATCTCCATGGCTATCAGCGATAACGTCTAACAGTCCTGGAGACCACATTTGAGCAATGATAAATACTATAAAGTGAACTACGAAATAATCAAGAAGTTATGAGGGCTGACCACACTTTCACAACGTTATGTTATAATTAACTGTTCCTATTACTGTCTAATTATACATCAGATTGAGTTCGTGGTTTAGAGGTTAATTTCAAAAAGATAATGAAACACTAATTGAACGATTTACATTTGAATAACTTACCTTTACGTTAGAGTATCTTCTCTCTTCAACCGGTCACATACTCACTTGCTTTTATACTTTTATTACACAACGAGTTTGTGAGTTTCAACCAATCATGATATCATAAATACGATCAAACTCAGTAGACGTGTAAGTCATTAACGCATGACAAAAATAAGAATTTATATCAAGAGTAATTAATTAAAAATAACATGGTGTTACTAGTTACATACACACGCAAATGTGGATGAACGCTCATCTATCAGATAAGGGTTAATAATAAATTGTGATGTAATTAACGTAATATAAATACAGCAGTCGTTATTTTCTGATACTGACATTTGACGATCAGATTTTGTGGAACGTGCCTAATCTCTATACGTCTAATTCGATGTCCGACAGTTTGTGTAGTCAAATACAGTCAGTTTACGGAATTCAGACAATGAATAATGAAATCTATGAATGAGAATAAGCTCTACGATATAGTTTGTACAAACAAAGGTGACTATTTCGTTGTAATACTTGAGGAATTTATCATGAGCTTCTCTATGAAGTATTAAGATTATCGCTTACAAAATTTGTTCAAAGACGTCACAATGTCGAACAAATGATGTCTTACCTTGATGATTCATAGGATTAGTCACTTTGAGCGACATCCACAGTTTAACTGAAGGAAGTCACCGAACATAGATAAACCTGTGAGAAAATAACTGGAGACAGAAGCCAGTTTTCAAAGTGATTGTCATCCATTATGAGAAAAATAGTAAGAAATATAAAGACAAATGAGATAGATTTGTTGCTCCAGTGACAGTCTGTGATTGCCGTACAGACTGATAAGTGATGTTTACATGAAGGCGTCCATGATTCTTATACACAGCACAGTATTATCGCTTACCTGAGTGAGTGGTGATGAATTAATGATCACTAGAGTGTGTGAGAATTACTGATTCCTGCGTTACATCACAGTCACTGGCTCTATTTGTGATGATCATAGTGATTTTCAATTGGTTCACGTTTTTGAATTATGTATTTGTAACCACTCCACTGACTATTTCATGGTCCATTTGTGGACATGGAAACGTTGAAATTTAAGTAGTTGTTCGATTATGCGACGAGATCAATTGTGCAATGCGTAATTTTATTATAACTGATGAATCATGCACTTCACTGACAGCATCATTCTATCGTCAATGTATTCCTTTCATATCAGTTCACAGTCATCTGTCATGACACCATAATCCATCTGTAACTGTAAGATTATATGTTGAACAAATCTAGGTGTATTTAGTTTTTTCATTATAACCGAGACGAATAGTTATTTCATCTAGACAATTCACACTGGATTTCAGTGTAGATGAATTGTAGAGAGATTAGACCAGTAAAGCATCGGAATATATAACAGTCATAGTTCATTTCACACAATACGAATGTGCTATAAATGACGAGGCTATGAATGTACTTTGTTCTTGAAACTCCCCAATATAGTAGTCATCCTTTTTTATCAAGTTCACTCGAAAGGCAGTGAACATGCCCATTGAATTAATAATAGTGATAACTGTAGTAACATATCTGACAAACCACTGAGGAATATCAATGTGGTGAAGAACAGTGAGGTAAGCTGTATTTATGGAAAACGTTATTGTACGGTACATCTAAATGCTGGAGAGGTGGTAAGATTAGTGACATTCAATCTCTGTATCACATCACCATCCATTTGATCATATGTATTCTTCAAATTCATAATTCAGATAGTGGAAGACAGATGAAAATAGTGTAAGCTAGACGATGGTGATGTGAGTATACTCTATCAGTGTGTTGATTCTCTACATTTTAAGGAGATGACCATGTCTGTTCCAGTCATCATTGTTCTTTCTGAAATTAACCACTTCATTCGAGATTATATGTCAATACATCAGATGAATCTTTGGGTAATATTGTAATATTGAATTCATTCATTTCAGATGATTCCAATTGTCACTTCAACATGATGTATATCTACTCCTCGATAAGATATGTGAGAATTTAAGTTTACAAAAAGTGAACAATGTCATGATGCATTTAGACTAATTCAGTTAAATGGACACCACATAGCATTCTCAATCTTTTCAGTGAATACTCAAAAAAATAAAATATTGTGCAATTTAATTCAAATGACTTCAATCTCAGTTACGTAGAATGAGTATGATACGTGAGCATATAACGACCAGTGGTGTGACAACATATCTCATATCACTCATTGAGTAACTTATATGTGTAGACATACTGTGATTGAGGATATCGATGTTCACTTCAAACAACAACAACAACAACAATCATCGAAGAGCTTATAGATACAACCACATGAAACTGATAAATTCAATGTAGAAACAAGTGTGTCTTCAAAAAACTTACACTAGCGTGTATTCGTTACACTGTCATTGCTTATTGTTTCAAAGAGCTTACTACAGACCACTTTATTGCACTGTACACATCAGACGTGTTTCATACGTTCTGATTATTATATATTGTTAAGTTTGTTTTACATTGTTCCTACATGTTCCTTTTATACTCTTTTGTATGTTGTTTTATACTACTTATTTACATTCAGTAGGCAGCTGTATACCCAACAATTTTCACACTTATGTTGTAACTCAAGTTGTACTGTAACATTCTGGAATGTTCACATATATCTTTAATGTTTATTTTACTTATAATTGTATTTATCATTATAATCACTTTAATATAATTACTGTAAAGGTTATCCACAGTTTTGTGCATTTGTTTGAATGCATCAGTTTCCATATTGTTTGCTCTTGGTTCGAGTTTCGGTTGTTCATAAACTGTTACCAAATTTAGACACAGCTATCGGCTGTCTTTGGACTATCGTATGTTGTAATCATTCTTTATGTTACTCTTACAGGAAGCTTTTGCTATTTTCATTCTTGAACGACGCGTTTAAACGCCTAGACACCTCACAAGTTGAGGTTTGTAACTAAATTTTGTGTATTATTTAATAAAGAACCGCTTTTGTAGACAAATCGTTGTTTTGGAACTTCGATTTTGCGCGTATCTCAATCGGGGTTACTTCGACGCTTCGATAGAATTAACAGTTCTCAACTTTGGTCTCATTTGGTCTGGATACAGTTCTGAACTTTGGTCCTAATTGGAGGGAACACTTGCTGTAACGAAATTTGGTCGGAATTCTGTTTGGTTCATTCATCCCAACGATGACTAGAACAAGAAGAATGAAGTACAACGATGACAGTTCCCAAGACACAGACAATTCCAGTGCTGAAAATATTATTCCTTCACTTTCTAAGGTGAATCCATCTATTCCTTTAAATCTTGCCTTTGATATTGTTAAACCTAACCCCAAAGACAGTTGCTCGGTAGGAGACAACTATGTAGACACTAGATACAGCGTAGAAGAAGTGGTTTCTAGGGAAAGGGAAGTAGAAAAGATTAAGCTGGAGATTAGAGAACTCCAACTACGCAGGCGATTGTTAGAGCTAACTCCGAACTTTTCAAACAAAGTGAGAAGACCTAGAAAGACTACCGAGTTGTCGGGGTCTCGATCCGAGGATAAAACTTCAGTAGTTACAGCAAGTCACCGATACACCAATGTACCTTCGAGCGATGAAATGCAATTCAAAGCACAGGTAGATAGCGTCAAGGCGCTATGTATGTCAGTAAGCTTACCGAAGATAGAAATCACGAAATTTGACGGGAGCCCTCTGAAATTTTGGACGTTCATGAAGGGATTCAAGGTTAACATAGCTGACAGAGTAAATGATGACACTCAGAAATTAATGTACCTGATACACTATTGCGAAGGTATAGCAAAGGATGCTATAGAACACTGTGTTTTATTACCAGAAAAGGAAGGTTATACTGAGGCAATTAAAATTCTACATGAACGGTTCGGCAGACCACATGACATCGTGGATACCTATGCATTGTTAGATAATGGCTCAGACTCGACATTACTGCTTAGTGACGTGGCAAAGCAGGTAGGAATTTCTGGTACAGTGACAAGATTAAACATATCTTCGGTAATTGGAGCGTCATCTCAGAACGCTGAACTTACCAATTTCGAAATTGAGTCTTTAGATAAGACCAACCGAATAAAAATCGAAGGTGCATATACTATAGATAACCTACCTATTAAAAGAGCAGAAATCCCACCAACGAACTTCCAAGAAAGATGGAAACACTTGAAAGGTGTACAACTACCCACCATAGCCTGTGACAAGGTTGGTTTGTTACTTGGTGTTGACGTTCCAGAGGCCCACTGGGTACTCGATCAGCGTATCGGAAAACCTAAACAACCCTATGCTTCACTAACCATGTTAGGGTGGGCTTTATTTGGACCAACGGGTCAACCTAATAAAACTTCAGTCTTCATGAACTGTTTAAAAGCGAAAAATTCCTTTGAGGAGGATATTCTCAAATTATTTGAACATGAATTTTCTGAAAATAAGTACTCTGATAAGGTTACCATGCCCCTATGTGATAAGACCATTATGGAGATTACTGACAAACAAACAGTATTGCTCGATGGACATTATCAAGTGTCGATACCCTGGAAGGTGGATTGGCACTCACTTCCAAGGAATAAGAGCGAAATAGAAAAACGATTAATTTACCTACGTAAAACGTTGCTGAAAGACGAACAGCTTCGGAAACAGTATACTATTATATTAGCTACCCACGAAAGTAAAGGATATTTGTCTCGAGTAACTCAAGCTATCGAAGAAGAAAGGTATTTGATTCCACATCATCCCGTATTTAACCCTAAAAAACCAGGTAAAGTTCGGATAGTCTTTGATTGTGCTGCTAAGTTACAAAACAAGTCTCTAAATGATTGTATATATTCTGAACCAGATCTTACAAACGACCTAGTGGGAGTTTTGCTTAGATTCAGAAAGCATAAGATTGGATTGTCAGCAGACATTGAAGAAATGTTCCTCCAGGTATATCTACCCGAAAGGGATACAAAGGCCTTCAGCTTTATATGGTATCCCGATGGCAATCTTGATTCTCCTCCTGAGGTCTATGAGTTCCATGTACACCCCTTCGGGGCTACGTCCTCGCCGTTTTGCGCTACCTATGCTTTAAGACGTACAGCTACAGACCACCGAGATTTGTTTGATGAAAAAACCCAGTCCACCTTACGAGAAAATTTTTATGTAGACGATTGTCTAGTCTCAGTAGAAACAATATCAGAAGCTGCTGAGTTAGCAAATAACCTGATAAGACTCGTTGCGCTTGGAGGTTTTCGTTTACATAAATGGGTTAGTAACGTAAATGAAGCGCTGAATGACGTCCCTATAGGTGATAGATCAAACAATTTGGTTCGTATACCAGGTTCAACAGAACGTATACAGAAAACTTTAGGACTTTATTGGCACACGCAATTCGATTGTTTTGCATTTGACGTAAATCTTCCCGAACGCCCGATCACTAAGAGAGGCATTCTGTCATGTGCATCATCGTTATATGACCCGCTTGGATTTCTAGCGCCTTTATCACTTACCCCTAAACGAATTCTGCAACAGCTATGTCGTAAAAACTATGGGTGGGATGAGATGATAGACGAAGAGTCACGATTGAGTTGGGAAGGTTGTTTAGAAGCAAAGAGTTCTATCGAGGACGGACCCACGCCACCCTCTTCTTTGACCACAGTAGCGCCTGAAAACTCTTCAAATCGTTTGTTGCCGTTCATAGATGATCCTGGTTTATGCCTTAAACACTCCCCTGATGTGTCACTCTTAGTCGATGATGATGATGTACACTCACTCATAGTAACAGCAACCGCTGTTGAGACTGAAGATTCCAGGGTTCATCAAGGTTTACCGTCAGTTCGTTCTTCTGGATTTGACACTCCACCTGATTCAAGAAGTAACCGACTTATATACACCTTTGACTCTGTATCAAAAGCGACAGACGAGAATCTAATGGATTTAGAACAAGTTATTTCATCACCAGCTGTTGACGATGAGTACCTTCTAAAAACTGTCAACGATAGTCACGTCGATACAGTAGTGAATATTGACCTTAGATATATTTCTCCTCCAGACAAAATTCTTCCAACAGATAGCGGCGAGTTAATGTCATCGAAAACATCTGTTATGTTCTCTGCCGAAACAGATCTCCCTAGTGTTTCTGACGTGAACGATAGTGCTAAGTCTGTGATACTACTACACGAGTCATCAATTAGTTGCAAAGCAACAACAACTCAGTTCTCTGCAAATACGAAACTTGTATCTCCTGTAGTGGCGTCTGCTGAAAGTTCTATTGACATCAAGCATGAAACAGAGAATCAGAAAGATGATTGTTTTATTCAGTATGCTGCTGATGATAAGAAGTTTAAGACAACTGTATCCATGTCTCCTTTAGTTGGGTTAGACAAGCAGATACAACATCCATTACCAGACTTTAAGGATAGTAGAGTAGCCAAAGAAATGACTCACCGGAACATAGAATGGCACCATAACACTCCTTACGCAAATCATCATCGAGTATGGGAAAGATTAATAGGAAGCATACGCAGACTTTTGAGCGCAGTATCTATGTCCTACGAGACACTCACCACCTGTTTGACTGAAGCAGAAAGAATACCTAATGATAGACCACTCTTACAGACGCGAACAAAATGGACACAAGGAAGACGAGATTTACAAGTTCGCGGTCCAGTCTTGATTATTGAGGACACTTATGCACGAAATAACTGGTCTAAACGCCTCGTGGTAAGTTTTGACCCAGGAGGAGATGGTCTATGGAACCAAGTGAAGATCAGAACGTGGAAGGGTACAATTATTAGAGGCATATGTAAAATTTGTTTATTAGAAGGAGCTGATGACCGAAAAGTAGAGGATAGAGAGACTTTTCAGAGTGACTGTGGCTAGAGTACATCGTACCATTGTCACCTCTGAATGTTTTTACGTTAATACCTAATCAGCGAAAGTAAGGAAAGACATGCTGTCTTTGGGGGGCGGTGTTAAGTTTGTTTTACATTGTTCCTACATGTTCCTTTTATACTCTTTTGTATGTTGTTTTATACTACTTATTTACATTCAGTAGGCAGCTGTATACCCAACAATTTTCACACTTATGTTGTAACTCAAGTTGTACTGTAACATTCTGGAATGTTCACATATATCTTTAATGTTTATTTTACTTATAATTGTATTTATCATTATAATCACTTTAATATAATTACTGTAAAGGTTATCCACAGTTTTGTGCATTTGTTTGAATGCATCAGTTTCCATATTGTTTGCTCTTGGTTCGAGTTTCGGTTGTTCATAAACTGTTACCAAATTTAGACACAGCTATCGGGTGTCTTTGGACTATCGTATGTTGTAATCATTCTTTATGTTACTCTTACAGGAAGCTTTTGCTATTTTCATTCTTGAACGACGCGTTTAAACGCCTAGACACCTCACAAGTTGAGGTTTGTAACTAAATTTTGTGTATTATTTAATAAAGAACCGCTTTTGTAGACAAATCGTTGTTTTGGAACTTCGATTTTGCGCGTATCTCAATCGGGGTTACTTCGACGCTTCGATAGAATTAACATATATATAAATAAGTCAAAACAAATTCACACTTTTCATGGTTTCACTAGTAAATGGTGAAATGATATCTGTCACTGGGTATTTGTTCAATATGAGGAGATAATTTGTTCATGGCATTACTCTTGTCCACATTGTGAACTGTTGTTTACGTAATTATCCTCAACGTTGATTAACAATGATGAGACACGAATCATTGCATTTCTAAAACTTTGTAACGAGACTGCACTGATTGATTTATTTGGTATAAAAATCATATCTTGCATACAAAATGTCTCCTTGATATTTTGACTGAACCCATATCTGATCATTAGTTCAAGCTGACCATCAATCACGTCAAATCAGTGCAAGCGATCTCATTCTCAGATGATTAGCTAACGGTCATTCAATTTGCTTACTCATATGATGTGATCTAGTTAATGTCTTACCGTAATATATCATACATTAATGCATGAGAAATTCAGATTAAGACTAATATTAACTTGTGACCTAATTAAAAAATTATATTGAGGACAGCATTCGTTACTTTCTTATTCTTTACATTACAGACTGATGTCAGTTAAACATCCACTTAAAACTATAAGGTGTTGGACTACAATTTAGTCTAATAGTAGAACTCTTCAGAGGTGTGCATCAAAAGTCTCATCGCTAGTTAAAGTTTTGAATGGCAGATTTTGTTGATCGCATCTAACCTCTACACTTCCGATCCGAAATCCAACAACTTGCATAGTTAACTCCAGTCAGTTCTCAACATTGGGACAAGCAATAATGATATTTACAAAAAAGAATGAACTGTACGGTTTCACTTGTATAGATTGGTGAGATTATCTAGTTGAAAAAATGATATTAGTCTTAATCTGAAAACAGATCATTCAACTACTTCTATGTATGTTTGCGTGTCACTAGTAACCTAATGTTAGTTTCACTAAATTGCTCTTCAAATTATTTTGTAAATTTGTCATGTATTAATGTCTCACACGTTCACTGTATGTAATCAGCTGATATTTTGATTACACTCTCGATAGTCATTATGAGTCTGATCATATTTACAATGACCTGATTGAAAGAAACTCACGAACTCGTTGTGAAATAAAAGTATAAAAGCAAGTGGGTATGTGATCAGTTGAATAGAGGGGATACTCGAACCTGAGTGTAAATTATTCAAATGTAAGTGATTCAATTAGTGTTTCATTAACATTTTAAAATTTGCCTCTAAACGACAAACTCAATCTGATGTATAATTAGACAGTAGTAGAACAGTGCAGAAGTAACATTGGATGAAATTATTCTGTAAATCACAGTGATATTCTGAGCAGACATATACAGATGTAGTAATTAGACAGGCTCTAACCGTTTAGATTTTTAAATGGAAACCAGTCGAATAACAAACCACATTCCAATCTATCGGCTCTCAGTATCATATACTAGACGATTTGTTGTTATTCTGATAGTCGCTCTGTCCAAATACATATTATCCTTGTGAGAGCTTGCTGATAAATTAATCCACTTGAATTGAAGCTCTGAATGTTCGAAAGTCAGTCAATCGCATGGTGTGGTGAGTTCGACATCTGAAGCCCAATAAGTTAGAATGTAACAGTATAACTTTCACGTTTTTGTTGATTCACGGTATCACATAACCGTCATTCCCTGTTATTACTGATAACTATCTAACCATCAACCCTGTGGTCTTTTGCCTATAACTTCACGATAGTTCACCAGAGTTGCACTGAGAAATAATACAAGTTTGTGAAGATTGATGCATTCGTAATGCACTATATTTTCGTAGTTCTATAATAGATTGAGAAATTATCGACATCATACTGATAATAACATGAGAGTGATACAACGACACTGATAAGCGTTTATCATAACTTACATGAGGAAGTGATGTGTCCGTCAACGATCACACAGGTAAAACTCAAATCCACAAACGACGATTGAGCTCAGAACTTCCAATTCTAGACGACTGATCCGGTTTTCAACGGTCTCAATGTCTAACATCAAACCATCCGCAATATTGCGCCACAATGTCAATCTATGTTGATAACACATTTTCAAATAAACTCCAATTTTAATTATATTTTATCTTACAGATAAATAGTTCAACTACATTCTAAACAGTTTCACCTCAGAATGATAAAGAAATACATCTCTGTTGTCGTCTTAATATTCACAACTCTAATGCTCAACACTTACAATGCTAGGGAAGAAGATTCATTGGAACCAACATCAATTCTATTCAACTTCACTGATTCCCAAACCACTGCATTTGAAAATTGGATTGAGGTATCAGATGCAATTCTAATCGGAGGGCGGTCTAAAGCTACAATCGTACCACTCAATGGAACGGTAAATGTTGCTTATAAATATAATGTAACTAACATTATTGTGTTTAGAATTACCAATCGGCATTATTGTTCTATCTACTGAATCCACGAGAAAATGGATCGAGTTTCGCTGGTGTCTACTGGCAATTGGATACTCCGGATATTTCAAAATATACAGGTGTTGTAATTGATCTACATAGACAGGGTGTAAATTCTAAATTTCAATTTATACTCTATGGCGAATGTTCAGAGGTGCGAGAATGTGTATCACATGAGTCGCAATTTGAGGTAATGTGATAATCGATTGTGTAGAATAATTCAACTTGTTTTCTATGAAATATTTATAGGCACCTGAAATACGAGGGAAAGTAAAAATACCATTTAAAAACTTTACAGCATACTTTCGTGGAACACCGAAATCTGATTCAAATGATCTAAATTTATCTCATACATCACGTATTGGAATAAAAGTATATGGAGGAAGCAATGCGCCGGAAAACCAATTTGGTCCAGGTTCCATCGAACTATTCACTATTTCTGCATATAAGTAATGAGAGATGCCAGTTTAAACAAACCGAGCTTATAGGAGTAATGGACAACTTGATATGTAGTGCTTATTCATACTATGATTATTTCAGTTTGTATTAAGTAGTTTTATCAATAAATATCATACATCTACCTACAAGTTTTGAATGTTTTAATGGGTTTCTTGTAGTTCATAATACAATCGGTAAAGGCAAACGGTGATGAACTTAAGATGATTGATATCCTGTTTACCTGAAAAGTGACTATCAGTCGTTTTATATACATCGATTATTATACCAGATTACGTAATGTGTATAATAACAATGAACTTGAAAGCTTAATAATGGATCACTACATGAATGTATTAAAATGATTGAAATTTTACAACCAGTTCAAGAATTTTAGATATAATGACAGAAGTATTTTGAGTAAGAAACACCAAGAGGTTATCAATGAACATAGTAAAGACGAGAAATTGATTGTCGCGGTAAGCAGGCATAGAACTGGAACTGTCCTATTTAACATGAATGATAACATTGACAGAATGAATAACCGACTGAATGATCAACAAAAGTTTCAGAACCTGAATCATCCGTCCAAGTGGTTCTCTTGTTTTTGTTTCTCCATAATGACTCGTCATTTATCCTCGTATAAGGAGTGTCTAGGAAGGCTATTGTACCTCCATTATCTTTCTCATATGTGCATTATATGGACGATTGAAGTTTATTGAACTGCTGAAGTGTTTCTATCAAGCCAGTTTAGTCATTATAAAGCAAAAACATGTTGTCCATATATCGGCAGTAAAATGAAGTCTAATTAGTCTGTTGTGACACTGTTCAAATCTTTCAACGCTATGAAGTAACACTCGTCAAAAAATGATGAGACTGAGTTGTTGACTATAGGCAATAACACAATGACATCTGATTTCAATGAAGATTCAACGCCAGCAACTTTCATACAGTGAGATGATTGAGGTTACCTAACTCTATTCAACTTCACTGATCTTAAAATCACTTCATTTGAAGATTGAATTGATGTATCAGATGCAGTTCTAATAGGAGGTCTATCTAAAGCCATTGACGTTCGACATACTTCATATGTATATATTTATCTGTAAATGTAATTTGTATTGACTCACGTTTATCACGAGAACACGACTGGTTTAATAAAAACAATTATTATTATAACCAACTGTACCAGTGTTTGTTTTAACGTGCTTTTGTTTGACTGTGCTAATGACAGCTATTTTGTGCTTCCATTCTTTTGCTTACACTTCAATTGTAACTTCGCGCGAATTCGGTTACATTCTGTAACCAAGGTTGTATCCTGGCACGATCTCGGTATCCTTTCGATGCCACGAGATCGCCAGCTAATAAACCTCGACTTGGTCCATTAACTGTCTTCTGATATTTGGCTTCTCGGAGATTTTATGGAGTCATTTGAAACGACCTTCTTACGCCTTCTGATTCACTTGGCACGTGTATCTTGGTAGCGGTGTTCACAGTTAATCTCAACTCGACGCCACGCTACAAATTTAACAAACACCATGTTCAAAATTACCAATCAGCAATATTCTTCTATCTACTCAATTCAAAACGAAATGGATCTGGTTTTGTTGGTGTATAACACGACCTGTTAGAACATGAAGGTATCTTTATTGATCATCAAAGACAGGATCAAAATCCTACTTTCGAAATGAACTTCTACAGTAACTCTTCGATAATATTGTTTTGTCCATCATATAAAATTTTCTTCTATGTAACATGATATTCAAATCTGTAGAATCACTCAGTGTATTTCCTTTTCATACTGTGGTTGACCAAAGATTATATTAACTCGAAAATGACAATAAAGTTAATACGTCCAAAAGTTAATGTTATAATATACCGGTTACCATTCATAAAGACAAATCAAGTTTATAGGATGTTACTTTAATTAGCAGACTTTGGCATGTACAAGTTGCATGTGGTACCATAATCTACAATTATGGATAATTAACAATTCCAATGAGGTTGTTATGATTTCAGTAATATAACCAGACTTACAATATAATGGAAATATGGATACAGTCTATTAATGTAGACAATAGATAGTTTAGAGTTCAATTATGATTACTACAGGTAATGAAAAACGAAAGATGTGTGTGTAGTCATGTATTTACGAGCAGTTAACAGTGTGTATCATGCTATGAACGGTTAAAAATGGAGGCAAGTGAGTTCAAAGTTATGCGGTTTCATACAAATTTTACAATCGTTTGTGGTCAATGTACAAACGATGAGAATTAGCAATAGAAATGGAGATAATATCAGGAATAAGCATGTCGTGCCTATCTTCAAAATATCTTCATAGACATGAGGAGAACAAAACAAATAACGTTACATTGAAAGCATAATTTCAAGGAGAACTGAAACCTGATTTGCCAAACTTCCGTGAAAAACGGAACTCTGATTCAATGGTTTAAGATTTAACTGAAATATCTCGTTTTGGTATACACGCATACATACATAACTGCCTGGAGGAATGACAGTTTGTTCCAGATTCATGGAAAATACCATCTATCGGTGTACACAAACTCAAACCAACAGTCAATCATTAGTTAACTAGGATCTAGGCTGTATTTGTCGAGCCAGTAAATGTTAGTTTTATAACGTTGTTGAGTTTGAATGAGCGATTCTGTCGAATAGTCATTGGAAATTAATCATCATTTGTATTGTCGTTTTTCCTTTTGCGTAATTTTCTATTTGTGTTATCTGAAGTTCGAGAAAATCAGCATTCAATGAAAAGCGAATTAACTCAGTTGACTGAGTTTATCATTTTATATGAGATTAATATACAACCAAGTAGAAATGTTTACGTTTACTGTAAAATTTAAAGATGCCAGAAGTATTTGTCGTTTGACAGCACCTTACCTGTAACAACTTTGATGAACGAAACGTGCCAAATCAGTGAAATGAGAAGTCAGAAGTGTAAAGTTTCAACGATATATATTCGATAGACTATTGGCATATCGATAAGTGACTGATCTGAGTTGATTATCAGTTGTAGGAGCGTTACTGCGTGTCCTCAGTTAAGTGAATCCTTAAAACTAATGTGGTCACTATCAAATGTCCAAGATTACAAAGATATTGATTTGGTGAACTTATTCACCTCTAGTTACATCAACAATCGAACATCAATAGAAATCACTTCAACTATTGACGTTTTCATAATTGAGTTCCGGATGAGATTTTATCGAGACCGATGTTAAATGGTGAGAAGCACTCCATAGCCGTTTTATTGAAGAACAGAACTCCTCATCAGTATAAACGCACGGCTTCGGTATGTAATAAGTGTAGTTGTATTAGGAAACCATTACAAATGGAGTGCAATCACGTGGGATGTGAAACAGTTATCATTCTCAGGATTGGATGACGTTTGTACTATATTGTTGTTCCAATCAAAGATAGACATAAACACGTTTGGATGCCTACCTAGATGTCTATCCGTTGAGCATTCTCTCTGAAGGCGGGTTGGGTCTCCTGGTGCATGATAATTATTGCGCAACATTGTCTCGTCTCATACTGGGATGAAACAGCCCCCACTGCACACAGGTATTCGGTGGTGGTGTGCCTATGATCATTTGGTCATTTGAATAATGAAGAATTTACAATCTTTAAAAAACCCAGTAATAAATCATCTTACTACTTAGAATGTTGTAATACATCAAAATTACAGATGAAATACAAAGGGTGAATCTATGTCTGGGTATGACAGTTCACTTGTGCATAAGCTGGTCAGTAGATGAAAACCATGTGACTATTTTCAAGCTTCTACTGATTTCTGAATCCTCGTAATTAAATATTTAGTGTGGTTACTGAGCAGTGTATTTCCATAGATTGTAAATGTTAGATTTGCAATTCTAACAAGTTGTGTAATAATAGCTACTTGATGTGACATTAACTGATAATATTTTTCATGAAATAAATTCTCTAGATATGCCGGGCGCTTGCTTATTCACACAGGTCAAATAGTGATGAAAATATACTCGAAAAAGTTATTTTAACGTAAAGAAATACGTTCAGAGTGTTGTGAAGGAGAACACAACTGAGGACAGACGGTTATATTACAGAGTAACTTGATGAAATAGAAGTATCATACTACAATACTTCACTTGCAAAATTCTCAGTAATTGAGTCACAATTCGTTGTTCCTGAATTTTCATACCAAACTCTTTCTGTTCTTACTCATTCATCCTTGATCTTTTCAACTTTCTGCTACCAGACATTCTATTCTTGATCGACGTTATATACTACTTTGTCGACATAAATTGCACACAACATAATGAAACAATTAATTTCAAAAGAAAATCTCCGCTACATTATAATTAGGTATGTAAAAAGACTTTAACTTGCAATCGGAGAGGCGTAAATTGGACGACTAGGCGCAATCGTCCCATGGTTTTCATAGTAAACTAACGTACAGAATGTTTGTTAGGCCTGTTTTACTTTGTCTGTCCTTGATCACGTCCCTGCGACTATTTTGTTTATTGTTTAATACTACTTATTATTATCAGAAGGGGTAAGTGGAGATTTTAAAAATTTTCACAGATTGAAATCATGCGTCAGTTGAAGCTAGACCACCATTGAAAACCTGGAAGCACTGGACGGCCGTTTTCGTCCTAGTATGAGACTCCTCAGCAGTGCGCATCCACGATCTCGCACCCCGAGGGATTCGAATCCAGGACCTACTGGCTTCGCGCGCGAGCACTTAACCGCTAGACCACTAGAGACTGACTTCAAGAGATACTCCTGGAGTTCTAGTGGGAAGCCGTTACCAGTGGAGTTCAACCAGGTCTGTTGTGAGATATCAGCTCACTGAAGAAAATGGCCGTCCAGTGCTTCCAGGTTTTCAATGGTGGTCTAGCTTCAACTGACTCATGATTTCAATCTGTGAAAACTACTTATTATTATTTAGTAATGCAAATTTATTGTGTAATATTTTGAGATATTTACTGATATTTATTACATTCATTGAATTAAATATTATAATTACACTAGCACAATCAATGTAGCAATTATTCGCAATTTACTGCATTCGTTTAACCCTTGTTTAAACGCAAGAGTTTCTATATTGTTTGCTTTTTGTTCAACTTTTGCTTGTCGATAAACCGGCTGTCAGTTTGCACTATTGAAACCATCTATTTTAAAAGGAATGACCAGGTAAATGAAGCATAAACATCACGTACTGAGGTTTTTAACTTGTTTTTGTATATCATTCAATAAAGTACTGCAATTTTAGATGTGAGATGTGAAGCAATTCAGTTGACTGAGTTTATCAATGAACAAGAGATTAGTTTAGGATCAAGTCGAAATTTTCTCGGATATTTGAAAGCTTAAAGATGTCGCAAATATTTAGAGTTTGACTACACCTTAACCAGTAACAACTTTGATAATCGAAACGTGCCAACCCAGAGAAATCGGAATTCAGTAGTGAACAGTTTTGATGTTGTCAATTCGATAGGCTATCGACATATCGAGAAGTGACGGACCTTAGATGTCTAGCACAGCGTACTCACTCGTGATCTAATGCGGATGCGTGAATGAGTGCCCTCAGCTACTGTGGTCAGCGCCAAATATCAAGGACGTACAGAGCAATTGATTTTGTGGACATCCACAGCTACAACACGCATCAGTACTGAAACCAAATAAATGAATGAGCAATGCCAAACCACAATTTGTGAAGCTGCAACTAATATTGCAGTCGAGACTGCTTAATATCACATAAGCAATCGTTTCGAATATATACAGGGCTCTTTCAGCTAAACTGACTGAATTTTTGAACTATCATAAATACTTTATACGAATATTCGTCAAGATTAGAACGAATAGTTAGACAGTAATTGAGCGCCGAGTATAGAGAAGTCATTATATGTGAAAATTATATTTGAAATTGTTGTGGATGCGGAGGAATAGACCAATAATTATGATGTTAAGTCCAATGGTGTCCTTGGATTTTAAATGGACATTTTCTGTTGGTCGATTTCTGTTCACTCGTTGAGTATTGTACAAAATGTTGTTTTCTATTTTATGGTACGATGTGGTGTGCTTGATTGGTATATAAAGAAAAGTTATGGTACGATGTGGTGTGCTTGATTGGTATATAAAGAAAGTATGTTTGAAATATAATGATTCATATCTCCGAGGCGGTGGCTTGTCTTCTGGACTCGACTAACTGGGCTAGACAGGGAAGCAGGACCAATCAGGGCACTAGGTTGTCCCTTACGTGTTTTCCGTGTCACTCTCACCGAATCGATCAATAAACGCTGCTTATCAAGACCTGCAGTCACACCCGTCATAACAATTGGCGACGGGGTAGAGAAAATTTTGAACCTTGTAATTGGACGAGATTCAGGCTAATTGTTTCAACCAATCAGCATCCAGATTGTCGTCAGCGTCCTTGAGCAACATTGGTCATTCTTCCTACAGCTAATTGTCATTCCTGGTGCAGAAAAGAAAAATATGACTACGTTTTCCGGTCAATTACAGCTTCTACTTGAGCAACAACAGCAGTGTTTCAAAAATAGCCAGTTGAATTTTTTAGGAAATTTACGCACACTGTTGGTAAATTTTCCATGTTTCGGAAATGCAACAGAAGTTGATAAGTTCATTTCTAATCTGCAGACTGATCTGGAAAACAACTGCAGAACATATGAAGCTGCCTATAAAAGCCTCTGTGAATCCCGGACGATCAGTGATGTAAACGAGAAAGTTATTCATGATCCGCCCAGTTGTCCAGAAATGTCAAATTCCGAAACATTCCCTGTCGTGGGTTCAAATCCCACTGTTCCTGAAACGTGTACAGACAGTGATGTATCCAGCTCACAGGAAGATCTCTCATTAAATGCTCATAAATTAATTGCAGTACCCGCCCACAACGGAACAGGGAACGAATCGTGCAGTACACTGAATCCAGCTGTTTCAAATGGTCCTCATCAGTCAACAACAGAAGATTGTGATGAATCTTATTATCTAGATCCTCTTGTACCAGAAAATGTGTTAGATGCATCAAATGATGATCAGAAATCTAATACAATTTTGATAGGTGTTGATTATCTCAGTGATCAACTGTTTACAAATGAGATTTTTAACAAATCCCATGATAATGTTCCAGAAGAATCAAACGTTGATGACCTCATATCAAGCGACATTGATCCCCACTATTTAATCACTTTCAGTGACTTCTCTGTTAAACCTGACAATTATGTGTTAAATAAAGTCAAATTAATTTTAACTTGGGGATATGAGGACCCAACGTTATTTCGTGGGGGAGGATGAACCCAGAAAATTTCAAAATCCGGATATCAACTCCGGATCTTCAAAAAAAAGGGGAGGTGTTGTGGATGCGGAGGAATAGACCAATAATTATGATGTTAAGTCCAATGGTGTCCTTGGATTTTAAATGGACATTTTCTGTTGGTCGATTTCTGTTCACTCGTTGAGTATTGTACAAAATGTTGTTTTCTATTTTATGGTACGATGTGGTGTGCTTGATTGGTATATAAAGAAAGTATGTTTGAAATATAATGATTCATATCTCCGAGGCGGTGGCTTGTCTTCTGGACTCGACTAACTGGGCTAGACAGGGAAGCAGGATCAATCAGAACCCTAGGTCGTTCTACGTGTTTGTGCGTTTTTGGTCCGATCAATAATTCGCCCCCCTTAATACGCAGCAAATAATTTTTCAGTCATAACAGAAATATTCTCAGCGATTGAAATTTAACTAATTCCAACGTTTCGTCCAGCTAACTTGTCTGAACTTCTTCAGGGTAATAATCAAAACGCTGAGAATATTTCAAATATAATTTTCACATATAATGACTTATCATAAATACTCCCACGGTCATCAGTGCACACCCATAACTCTGCACTGGCTCTAACTTCCATCAAGTTCACACATGTCGTGACCATCAACCCAGATCAGTTAATGTCAGTCGGCAACCAAGAATAAACAGTGTTATTCTAGTTACACTAACCAAACTATGGAAATCAATAGAAGTCACGTCAACTAATGACGTCTTCATAATTGAGATCACGTAAGGATATTAGCTAGACCATCGTTAAATATCTGGAATCACTCCGAAGCCGTTTTATCCAAGTACATAACTCCTGATCCTTGTAAATGCACGTCTTCACATCTGAGAACCTAACTAATGATCACCGTGTTCTCACTAGTAACTAGCTTCAATAGGTAATAGTTGTAGTTGTAGTAGGAAACCGTGACATATGGAATGCAATCACGCGAGGTGCGGGACAGTTATCCTGCTCAGGAAATGGATGAAATTTGCACAGTATAGTTGACCTAATCAAAGTTCGACATTAACACGTTTAGATGCCTACTTCAATGTCTATATGTTAGGCTATCTCTCTGAGGGCGGATTCTGTCTTCTGGTTCATGATAATGGGTGCGCAACGATGTGTCTCCTCATACTGTGACAAAACAGCCCTTCAATACTGATAGGTATTCAGTGGTGGTCTATCTCATACCAGTTAGTGAGTTAAAAATGTAGTTCCAGAAACTTCTGGGATGTTCACACTGATAGATCCTTGAGTAGGGACAAATTTTATGCTTCTTCGCTTCTCAACGCTGATTGAATTCTACCAATGGGATCACTTGAAGCACGATCAACACTGAGAAGACTAGATAAGTGTGATTTTGACCACTATTCTTTGTCCAATTAATGAAGACTACTTCTTACTGGAAATTATGATGAACACTTACCAGTTTCGCTGTATCAGTTGCATGTTATTTTCGATACCCTGTGAATCATTTACCAATCGACTATACAACTACCGAAACACAGTTCAATTTTTATTACCACTGCTACGTTCTTGACATATTTGCATTACTTTAGGGGTTGTGGAGATTGTTAAGTTTTTGGTAAAGATCATGAAGCGATGGATGCTAAACCACCATTAAAAACCTGGAAGCACTAGATTTGCATTAGTTCGGTCATTATTTCTCATTAAAACTATGGTAGACTATCGTGAAGTTGGACACAGCGTTGGTGGTTAGATATTTATCACTGGTAACAGAAAATTATGGTCATATGACATAGTGAACCCACGTAAATGAGAAAGTTAAGCTGTTGCATTTTAACCATTTGGTCTGCAGATAGCTAACTCATCATGTCACCCAAATTCCCGGTTCAATTAAAGTGGATTATTTTATCAGTAAACTCTCACAGCGACAACTTGTGTTTGGATAGATCAATCATTATATTAACAAGAAATCGTCTGATATATGCTACTCAGAATCGATGAGCCGGAATGTGTTTGATTATTCGACTGGGTTCTAATTGTTCCATCCGTATATGTTAGCTCAGAATATCACAGTGATTCACAGTTACTTTCAATGTTACTTTTCTACTATTCCATACACATTTGATATTCCGTATTAGGTGCACCCTTTCACACTTTACAAGCCTAATATTTATGTACTAGTTAAATAAATTGCCTAACTTTACTATAACTCAATTCAGAATATATATTCTATTTACATTCAAAATTCCATAGATATGAAGTGAAAGGATCAAAGTTCATATCATTTGTGTTATTTAACTATTTTGTGGACCACTTTAAGTTGGTTGAATATTTGAGGTTTCTGTGTTGTAAGGTGAATTCTGACTCGATTTTGTGTAATACATCGTGTGCATCGTTAAAAATTACGTTGACAAAATATCAACACAAACACTAAACACCATACATTACTTATAGAATATTTATTAGATATATGTAGATACTGTTCAACTCATAACGTCTCATCAAAGAAGGACTTCAGTTCAACAACTATGGGAGATTCAAAATCAGTGGATATTACTTATAGTCCTAGTATGAATCTCCAGAGTAGTATCCAACCATGATCACCTATAATACCATGTCGAGTCCTTAACACTCAGATCATCAGGTTAGCCTCTCACAGTTCACATTTCTAACTTCGGTTGATTCTGAATATTGCACTACCATCAGCCACTCCAAGTGGTGAACTCCTCTAAATATTGACGACCACAACGATTTGTTATATTTAACGGTTACTGTTATTGACAAATTATACATCAGTGTGAATCCATGGTTTAGAGGTAAAATCCAAAAAGCTAACGAAACACTAATCCAATGCTGAACATTCGAATGCCTCACCTTCAAAGAAGAGTACCTAGTCTCTACAACCGATTACATACCCGTTTGCTTTTATACTTTTCTCTTACAATGAGACTATGAGTTTCATCCAGTCAACATATCATGAATGTGATCAGATTCATAATGTCTGTTTAGAGTGGAATACGAAGATCAGCTTACTACATACGATGGACGTGTGGGACATTAAGCGCAATTGAATAAACTAACATGAGGTTACCAGTTACATACATGCACGCACATGTAGGCCAATGATTAGTTTTTAGATAAGGGGTAATATTAACTTGTGGCCTAATTAAAGAATATTGAGGACAGTAAATGTCATTTTATAATACATTACATTACAGATTGATCTGAGTTAAAGGTTCATTCAAAAGTAGAATGAGTTTAACTACTATTGTGTCCAATTATTTGACTACACATTGGTGTGAATCAAAGATCTCACCGATAGTTAGACATTCGACTGTCAGATTTTGTGAAGAGCGTTTAATTTCTGGACTTTTAGTCCAATATTCAACAGTTTGCTTGGTTAATTTGAATATGAATATTGATCAGAATAAATATAATCAGCATGGTTTGGGAGAGAGAGAGTCAGAGAGATTGATGTAATCACAAATCACGATCAATTTCTAAACGTATCTCAGAACACCATGTAGCATGACTTTTAAAAGGAGGATGCACAACAATTACTGGTTGATTACAGAAGCATTTGATCAACAGTAGACAGGTTGCTCTAAACAAGTTTTCTCTTAAAGTAATCTAGGCAGCCAAAGAAATTAAATTGAAGGGAAGTCAAATCATTATCTTATGCACGACTGAGGCATTGACAACCGACCAAATGAAGACCAAACTTTAAGTGCGAAAACGATTCATACAACTTCTCATCTTTAATTGGCCTTGATTCCCTTTAGTGGTACGTTTCAATTGTGTTCTTTTTTTACTTTCATTTGATTATTATTGTTTTATTATCAGAAGGTGCTTTGGTGGATATTGTGGTAATTCAATAGTTGACTTTCTGAGTCAGTTGAAGCTAGACCGCTATGGAAAAATAAGGAGCATTGTACGGCCGTTTTGTTCCACTGTGGGACTCCGCAGCAGTTAGCATCCATGATCCCACTCGCGTTACTAGAACTCACGTCTTTCAGTCTCGCACGCAAACGCTTAACCTACTGGACCACTGGGCCGGCATCCGATGGCGTTAATGTCTAACCTCAACCGATCCACGAAATTGCGCAACGATCCTCCATTGCACTAAGGTAGATACCTGTCTCTACCGGACACTGATTGGCTCCATTGGTCACGACTTCTCACTAGAACTCCGAGAATTCCCTCACGAAGCTAGTCATTCGTGAGCACATAGTCATTATCAGTATAGAGGTTGTGAAGACTATAAGGTTTTTAATTGAGATTATGAAGCGATTGATGTTATACCACCACTAAAACCTGAAAGCACTGGATAGCTGTTTTGTCCTATTGCGGGGCTCCTCAGCAGTACGCACTCATGATTCCGCCTCGGGCAATTCGAACACAGGACCTGTCGATCTCGCGCGCGAGCGCATTTCTTCACCAATAAAATCCATTTGTCCTTCAGGTCGCTTCTGACTATTATCGATTGACCTTCTCGTTAGGCTACTTCTGATTGGCTTACCATATTACAAAGATATAGGCATTTTATTACAAAATCTTAAAACTTATTTACTATTTGAAGTGGTTTTGCGAAGATTGCAGTAATTTCAATAGTTGAGATCAGTAGTCTGATGATTAAGCGCTCTCTCGTGAGACTGATAGGTGTTGAGTTCGAATCCCGCGAGGCGGGGCCGTGGATGTGCACTGCTGAAGTGTCCCGCAATAGGGCGAAACGGTCGTCCAGTGCTTCCAGGTTTTCCATGGTGGTCTAGCTTCAACTGACACATTATCTCAACTAATGAACTCATTTATTTTAGTTTGTACCTTGGTAACATTTGAAATTATTATTCGTGTTTTGTGCTGTTTGACACACATCAGCTAAGTGATCCTACATTCGGGTTTTTGATTTCCACTAAGACGCTTATCAAGTGCCTAACGCTGTAAATTCTGATGCTTTATGCATTGAGTTACTGTGTTTAGGCAGCTACTATTTCACTATTTACATTTTGTTTATTTTAACTTTGCTTCGTTGAAATCCACCACTGTATATGTTCCACGGGATGATTCACATCATCACAAACTTACTCAGTTAATCAGCATAGGTTTGTTAAATTGTTCCCACAATTTTTGGGGAAACTCTTACGTCAAGCCGATTGTTGAGTGACCTATGCCGAACCAAATTATAGATAGTCAACAGCTTTTCTCGTTCTTTGCATGTCCTCAGAGATGAATATCCATGAAAGGGATATAGCTGTAATAAATATCATATAATTCACAAGATTTGATGAGAATTATGATCTAAATATTGTACATGCACACCTACAGTTCGAATTCTGGGGTACGAATCAGGTATCTACCTAACAACTGTTCATTAAATCCGTATGGAAATATAATAAACAGTTAAAGTTTGAAAGGGATACTACTGAAATCACATGTAGATTAAATTTCACAGATCAGTGTTAGTACATGTAGAATGAACCATCCTTTTGTCTGATATTCAATAAATGTAAAATAATTTTGTAAGTTGAGATCATGAGTCAATTGAAGCTATATCACTATGGAAAACGTGGAAGCACTGGACGACCGTGTCATCCTATTGTGGAACTCCTCGATTGTGCACACCCACGGTCCCGTCTGGCGAGACTCGAACCCAGGACATATCAATTTCGCGCGTCGGCGCTTAACTATTAGACCACTGACCTGGCTTTCATAGGTTTAATACCCGGTATCCGCGAACATTTTTCTGTTCGTTTAGTGTATGATTGCTGTATATAATAGCTTGATGTTACAAGTTATATCATTTCAGTCGTCTTCTATAAACACAACACTGTATAGCATTCCAACTTACTGGTTGTGAAATCAAATAAATTGATAGTTAGGGCTTGGAATATGATCATCAGTTTTCGTCCACCAAATGAACTTGGATATGTAAAAAATACTTGATACCACGGACATTACTTACTTACCTTCTTACGTACGCCTGTTACCCTTCATGGAAGAGCATAGGCTGCTTGCCAGCATCTCCACGAAGCTCTGTCCTTGGCAATCCCCTCCAGTTCTTTCCACTTGTCATTCATCATTTTCACGTAAGGAAAGTTATAATCTGCATATCACACATACACACACAAACACCAATAGTCCTAATTTTCAGGTACTAATCGGGTATGCACCTATACATACTGATTGGAAAATAAATTGATAGTTACAGCTTGGAATGAAATCCTCTGTGAAAATCTAGCTCTTACGGTATTCATTCACTAAATGAACCTAAATATGTACGAAAATGCTTGACACCTCGAACACTGATGAAACTAAGAAATTGAATGTACTAAATAGTCATGGATACGAGTCTTAGATCCTTTTACTGTGGAAAAAGATATGCAATGATTAGGGCTTGACATTATACTGTACTCATATCTATATAAGTAGTATATAACGATGGTCAGGTATAGAGTGTATTTCATTGGAAGATCGAAAGGGGAAGAACGGGAATGGAAATCAATAGGTTTGGAAAGGCCATGGGTTCAAATCCCGAGAGCGGAATCGTGGATGCGCACTGCTGAGGAGTCATGAGTCATTCGATGCTAGACTACCATGAAAACCCTGGAGGCACTGGACAGCCGTCTTGTCCTAGTATAGGACTCAGCTGCTCTTTGATCATAATCGCCTTAAGCCCCCCATGAACTGAGGTTCATATATTACATTACTTATGTTGTTATCAATCATAGTCCGTTGTTGAATACAAATCATTTGCCAAAATTTTCAGTTTGATTTCACCTGTCTAACCAGTTTATTCTAAACCCAACAGGGGATTTATGACAGTTTTACAGTCATTTCATACTTCAAATTCATCATATAGTTTTGATGATCCAGTAAATACTGACTAATCTATGTAAACTATTGAATTGATAATCTCACTTTTGGGATAGACAGAACATATTCCTAACTATTTGATTACTTTTTTCAATCAACCAGATGACAGACATCACCGTTTGTCTTCAATAATGTTCATGTGAATTCCAAGGAACTCATGAAAACATTCAAAACTCTTTGGTCAATATATAAAATTTATTGATAAAACTACTTAATACAAACTAAACAGAATCATAGTATCGATAAGTACTGCCTATCACGTAGTCTTGGTTTCTTTAGGCTGGCAGTTGATCTTCCTTATATGCTGAAATAGTGAATATTTCAATGGAACCTGGGCCAAATTGTTTTGTTGGTGCATAGATACCACCATATGATTGTATACCGAATCGTGATAGTTGAGTTATATCTAAAGATGGTAAATCAAATTTCGGTTCTCCACGAAAGTATGGTTTGAATGTACTAAATGGTAATTTTATTTGTTGACGTTCTCCAGATGTCTATAAAAATTTCATAGAAAAACATAATGAATTATTCTATACAATTGAATATCACATTACCTCGAAAAATGACTCATATGATTGACAAGTGAATATTTCTGAACAGTTTCCATAGAAGATTAATTTGAAATTAGAATTTTGACCTTGTCTATGTAGATCAATCACAATACCTGTATATGCTGATAAATCCCAAGCATCTAATATGTAGTCGACACCAGCAAAACAAGCACCAGTTGGTTGTGGATTAAGTAAATAAAAGAAGATTGCTGATCGATAATTCTAAATATATTTTCCGATTTAATTAGATTTGAATAAAAACCTACATATCCAATATGTGGTACAAGTGTAGCTTTAGATCTTCCTTCAACTCGAACTGTATCGGATACTTCAATCCATTTGCTAAGTGTATTTTGAGGATCCGTAAAATTAAACAATAATGAACTAGTTGGTTTATTTGATTGAGTCATAGATGTTAATACCATTTGTTTAATTACATCAAATGTTGTTATTCCTAAACCAATACTAAACGAAGCTGTTAGACTTGTATTCATGTGAGCAGCGTATGAAGCATGAATTGAAAGAATGATAAATGTGATTTCAAGAAGAATATTGTTATACATGATGTCGATTGAGGTAAATGAACTAAGATTTCAATATGCTGATGATTATATTCTGATTGAATCTCTGAAAAGTGGAACAAACATTAAGTTCAGGTAAGTCAAATGAAATTGTGATAGTAATTGACTCATATTAACGTAGGAAATTTTATGGAGATTGTAGTATGGTGTTTGCTACTGATATCGATAGATATATACACATATATGCATTCTGTGCTACTATCTACCTTTGCTTAAAAAGCTTATGACTTAAGGCTATATCGAGGCAATCTGAATAGAATGCACATATACCAACATGAGATTGATCAATTGTGGTTCTAAATAACAATAGGAAGATACAAGTAAAACAATATCCAGTGAATTCTATTCTTGATCATTAAATCATTGAATCAAACGGATATAGTTCCGTGAACAATAACCAGATTACGAATGTAAACCATTCATTATAGGATAATTGTTTCTTTTTCATTGCTAGACTTTTTAAACACTTCAAATACACAATCTAACATGAGATCAAACGTTAAACGATCTGATGAAATTTTATTGTTTGAGATGGATGGTTTAGTCATGGAGTTTACATCGTTCAGCACAAACTTCAGGAAGACTATAGCAACTCACATGCCATTGAGTTTGTTCTCATTTAATTCGGTTAAGCCCTTTGGTTAACTTATTTAGCGGACAAAGTCATCCGTACTATAACAGTTTATGGTACCTTTATTACTGTTGTGCTTGTATGAAATATGTACGCTTGAACGTTGCTTACTGCCTACGCATATATTCATTCTGCTAGCTTTATTATTTGCTGCTTAATTGATTCGATGATCCGTTCATTTCCCTATATATATATATATAGGTGTACATTTACGCTCTACACACTCTACACTCTCGGTTCGCTGACTCATTCATTTACCTCCCTGCTTTGTGGTCCGAGTTATCTTCTAATAAAACTGCAGTCGCTGTTTCTCTTTGCCTTCTGATTTCAAACACCGTTGAGGATTATATGATAACGGTTACGAGGGTGATTGGTCAACGAAGCACAGTCACTACAAGACTGTTAAGTTATCAGTGTGTATTTTGAGTATTCTATTAAACTTTTATACAATTAAAGCATGACAAATTAATGGTAATACTTATAAAATCTACAATAAACATATTGTAAAAGACTAATCTAAGTGAACTATTCAAAGGTATAACTCGAGATTCATTAATGGAAAAAATATCATCATTGATGATTGTTGAAAGATCTCATAAAGATGTAAAGGTGAATATTGAAAAGATAAGGACTGCATTCCTCCAGTTGAACAACATATGGAACACAAAACAACTGTCAATCAATATCAAAGTCTGAATCTTTAATACAAACGTAAAAATAGTTCCACTGTACGGAACTGAAACGTGAAAAACTACTGCAACCATCATCAAGAAGGTACAAGTATTTATAAGCAATTGTCTACGCAAGATACTCAAAATTCATTGGCCGGATACCATCAACAACAGCCTTCTGTGGGAGAAAACAAACCAGTTTCCAACTGAAGAAGAAATTAGGAAAAGACGTTGGAAATGAACAAGACAAAAATCATCAAACTAAATCACAAGATAAACCCTAATTTGAAATCTTGAAGAGAAACAACAACAACAAAAAAAGATGAGAATCAAAGAACACACACTCCAAGAATTGAAAACAAACATGAAAAGGATCAATAGAAACTGGAAATAACTGGAAAGAATTATCCAGGACATAGTTGGATGGTGAAAGCTGATGAACAGCCGATGCTCCTCCATGAAGAGTTACATGCGTAAGTAAATAAGTAAGTAAGTAAGTAAGTTAGTAATACAAAATTATAAAATACAAATAAACCAACCTTATTTTAGATAATAAAAATATACTTTTCTTTATTCCAAATTACTTACTCAGTCCATTATATTTGATCATTTAAGGTTATATATATATATATATATATAAGGTCAATTGAATAGAATTCACTTAAGTACTAACTTCATTAGTGGTTCATTCATTAAGTTTTCATACAAAAAGTTTCAATTACTTTATGAAATCATACCGTTGAACCAATAGAAACTAATATGAATGAGGGTTTTCAACTAAACAATAGAAACTAATCATTATGACATATAATCAACATATTTAGATGTAAAATACACTTGATATTGTTTATATGTATCTTTCTATTATTATGTAAAACTGTCATTGATCAATCATTTGTTGACATGTGTTCATCTTATACAGATTACCTCGATATTGTTTGAATTTATAAGCAAAGATGGATGGATAGTGGTTAGAAGTGTTTTCGTCCTATTTGAGACTCGTCAGTTGGATGTACCTACATCTCAAAGTTGATGTTCAATCTAGAGCTCGAACTCAATATCTTTGGCTTCAAATTCTATCGCGTTATACACTTAGATACTGAGTTCTGATAGCCAACTCCTGAGTTCGGGTCCCAGAGTGTACATCAAGTCTGGGATGCAGGCACATCCAGCTGACGAGTCCGAAATAGGACGAAACGCGCGTCCTGAATTTCACTGCTAGCCACTATCCATCTTTGCACGTAATGCTTATGAATTAAGGCAATCCGCACAGGATGCACATATGTCAATAAAAGACTGATCAATTGCAGTTCTACACAACAATGGGAAGCTTCAAGTAAACAGTACTAAGTGGGTTTATATCGGACACACCTTCATAATCATAAATGATTGATCACTGGGTCGAGTCACCTAGATTGGTGGCCACAGTGCAACATGGTCGATATCATTCGATCTGCACTAAATAAGGACTTGACACACATGACATTGATCACCACCCAGTGATCAATCAATTGTGATTACATCTCAGTCCTACAGGAGGTCAATCGGTATCCGGATAGCTCAGTGGTAACGTCTCTAACTGCGAAGCTGGGTGACACGGGATCGACTCCGTCAGGGAGCACCAGGTCCCTCGAGATTACAGGTACACCTTGCTGACGAGTGCCAAGTAGCACGAAACGCGGGTCCAGCGCTTCCTGTCGACTACCTCAGACCACCATCTAATCTCAACACCTTCATAATATATGACAATTTTCCCAAAACCTGAATTCATTAATATCAGGCAATTAAATCAAACTATGTGATACATACATTTCAGTATCACAAGGGGTTTTCTTGTAGATATTATAGTAATTTAAACAGTTTGAGATCATAAGTCAATTAACGCTAGATCACAATGGAAAACCTGGAATTACTGGATAGTTGTTTCATCCTGTTGTGAGACTCGGATTGTAGGACGTGGATGCGTACTGCTGAAGAGTCCCATAATACGACGGAACGGCCATCCAGTGCTTCCAGGTTTTCCACGGTGGTCTAAAATCAATCAGTTCATAATCTCAACCATTGAAGTTGCATATATTTTACTTAAATGATAAGTTTATAATTCATCATTTGCTTTCATATTCAGAGAATATGATAATTATACAGTTTCTCTATGAATAATCTTTTATGAATAGACAACTGATCATCAAAAAAGGAGTAGTTTCTTTTAACAACAAGTACATACAACTTATTAGTAGATAATGTTATGATCTGTCTTAATACGACCCAGTCAAACTTATTGTTTGGTATACTTGGACACTAATTCACACGACAAGTTTCCATATCAGAACACAGTTGTATTCCAAATAACAAGGATTGATGGAAGTAAGAAGCACAATAAGAAGAATGTTAGTATATTTATATGTTTTATATAAAAAGATTCTAGAGTCTTCTCTAAGTGTCCGGTAGCATTGATTGTTTAGGAAGTAGTTAATCAGTGTGCCGTGACGTTATTTTATAATCATTCTGAAGTTATGTGATTATTATGTTACATTACTACTCGATTGGCCCCCAAATGCTTTGGTACGATGGGAGAGTCAGCTCTGTCTCTTTCGAAATGCTCTCACATGACCATGTGTATACAGCCACTGTCAGAGAAGTTTTACTAACTACCTTCTCGCCAATCTAATGACGCACATGAGCTCGAGTATTCTGAAAGAAAAAATGATGTATGAATCAATTATTTGTCACCGTCTACTATGTGACTGAATCTCCTAACGTCACTCCACTGTCCTGAAGATCAGACCTTTAGGTCAAATGCTCCAAGTAGTGACCCCTTTAAGAAAACCACTTGCTTCGGTTTGAGCACCCGGGTAGTATTACATTCCACACACAAATCAAGTGACTTGTATGATGCATATGTATTTGATACCCCCTTTGTATCAATATTTATCTATTCAAATAAATAATGAAAAACTAATTATAAAGAATTTTCTACGATCTACTGAGTATCTTAATGAAAAACAATTTTCACCATACAGTTACTTATAATTGTAAGATTAAAATTATAATCACTGACAATAAACACTAATTTATTGTATCATAGACTTCATTCTTTCCCCCCCCCTCCCCCTTCCCCTCCCCGCTCAATCAATATGATATATATATATATATATCATACCCCCCTTTATTCTTTGATCATGTCAAACGAATTCATTTTACTGACTTTAACCATAACAACAAATAAGATTGTAAACAGTTTCAGGTCAATGTCTTTGATCCATAACATTGTTTATTCAATGGATAAATAAATTAATTCATTAATTGTATGTTTATGGTTATGAATTATCCGATAAAATTTATGTATGAATAGAATATGAATGATACATAGAAATCATTGATAAACATTTAAATCTAATTATAACTTTGTATATGTTCATTGATAGATAGATATAGTATACAGTTCATTCGGTAAATATATATTCTATATAATGGATAAGTTTCATTTTGAATAGATGATGATTGAAGTTAGTCAACAAGAAACTCTAGACCTGTGGTACGTGCTACTTATATTGATATAAGTAGTATATAATGCGAGTCAGGAAGATTAGGAAGATCAAGAAAGAAGGAACGGGAATAGAAAGCAATTAGTATAGAAATGCAAAAACAGTGAAGTCCGAGACAATTATTGAACATTTATCATTCCTTTTATGATTCACCCTTATTGCCGCAATCTCACGCTTTAGCTCTTCAATCTTCTTCTCGACAATATTTATCTCTTGCTTTTCTCACCCGACTGGAGCTACTGTTCATGTCATCAGCTGTCGAGTCACCTTCGTTAGTTCACTAATATCCATAGATTGTGCTGCGTTTACTGGTTTCAGCTGCTGGAAAACGGTGGCAGGCACACTCTCGACAAACTACGACGCCAATAAATTTGCCTTCGACTGTTCATCCAGATTCAGCAGCGCACGGCGCAACAACCTGGTAAGCTCCACAGCTAGAACCAGTGGGTCATCATCGACTGACAACCTCACCAACCGGAACTTCTGCAGTGTCTACTCCCCGTCCACTGGGTTGTCAAACTCCGCCATCAACTAATCCGTGATTGTCTCCCATGTCGTATTCCCGCCAGCGCCGTCCAAGCTGTTATATACAGCCTTTTGAGCTGCCTATCATCAGCGCTCCTAGCACCACCACCTTCGCCTTCGGCTCCTTCACTCCCACCAACTCCGCCACGGCCTCTAACTCATTCAGGAAGCTCAGCACATCTCCGTCCTCAATTTCCTTCAGCCATGGAATCTTCATCCTTAGTCGAGGCAGCGACACCAAATGTAGTGAGGAAGAACACAGGTGAGGACAACCGAAATATATTAATCAAAACATTACAGAGTTACTTGGTAAAATAGAATAACCATACTATAATGCCCAATTTGCAGAATGTTCAATAACTGTCTCGGACTTCATTGTTCTTGCATTTCTATACTAATTGCTTTCTATTCCCGTTCCTTTTTTCTTGATCTTCCTAATCTTCTGCTGCCAGACATTACATTCCTGACTCGCGTTATATACTACTTATATCAATAAAAGTAGCACGCACCACAAACTTAGGTGTACCTGTAATCTTGAGGCGACTGATAATCACTGTGTATTTACAATTGATTGATCACTGGGTGATGACCACCATTATGTTAGTCCTACAGAAAGTCAGTCATGGACCGGATAGCTTAATGGTAACGTCCCTGAATGCGAAGCTGGATGACATTGGATTGAATCCGTCAAGGAGAATCAGTCCTTATCAAAATTACAGGTACACCTAGGTTCAGGGTTTCTTGTTGATTACCTTCAACCACCATCATATCTCAACATAGTGCACGCAATATCGAATCACCTAAACTAGTGGATTCATTGCAACTTGATTGATAGGATTCAATCTGCATTAAGAAAAGCCTAATACACATGACATTGATCACCATCTAGTGACTAATCAATTGAAAATAAATTATTGTGATCAACCTACAGTAATTCCTAATTATAAATAACTTCGATATTCTCCTAGTGCAATGTCCGGATCTACAAAAACTTGATAGACTGAACAACTGCAGCGTAACACAAGGAGAATGATATCTAACACTGGTGTGTGCTACTGATGTCAATAGATATAAGTAGTATGTATCATCAACCAAAAATGAAATACCTGACAGCAGAAGGTTAGGAAGATCGAAGGAAAGAGAATGATTTGAACAATAAAGACTGATACGATTGACTGACATTTTACAAATGAAGTATTCACTATATAGTTCTCAGATTTTACTAAAATATTCTGTAATTTTGTATTAAAATACATTCGATTGTCTCCACTTATTTGTTCTAGTTCACTACAACACAATAGTCAAAAAGGAGGAATTCTGAAGACACCTATTGCTAAACAAGTCTGTCGAGAAAGAACAACACACTGTACGTAACAACGAAACATGATCTTGGAGTTGGTGTTCACTCCGGGACTCGAGCCCAGTATCGTTCGCTTCAAACATCATCGCGTTATTCACTTAGCTAATCTGATATGTTTAAGAGTATGGTGTATCTATTTCATTCAGCGAACATCAACTCTAAAATGCAGGTGTATCCAGCTGACCAATCCCAAATAGGACGAAACTCGTGTCTTGGATTCCACTGCTAACCACTATTTATCTTGGCTCAAAAAAGCTTGTGACTTAAGCCTATATCGAGGCAATCCGCATAGGATACATATATGCTAACAAGTGACCGATCAATTGCAGCCCTAAATAACACTGGGAAGATACAAGTAAAACAACACCAAATGAATTTAAACTTCACCCTGTTGCACAAGGATGTGGCTATAAGGATTCAGTAGCTAAGTGGATAACACAATGGCATTGGAAGTGAACAGTACTGAGTTCGAGTCCCAGAGTGAACATCAAATCTATGATGCAGGTATATCCAACTGACGAGTCTCAAACGGGACGAAACTCACATCCTGCATTCCACTGCTAACCATTAATCATATTTGCTTAACATCATAATATCTACTAATAATCGATAGATTGTTACTATCTGATACACTGAATTCAGTTAATATGGTCCAATCGAACTTTATTTGTGTTATTGTTTTATGATTTCACAATCAATCTTATTGACAATTTCAATAGTTGAAGTCATGAGTCAATTGAAGCCAGACCACCATGGAAAACCTGGGAGCAATGGACGATCGTTTCGTCCTAGTGTGGGACTCCTCAGCAGTGCGCATCCACGATCCCGCCACACGAGATCCGAACTCAGGAACCATCAGTCGCGTGCGCGCGAGCGCTTAACCATAGGCCACTGAGCTGGCCGGCATCCAACGGTGTTAATATCTAACTTCAACCAATCCACGACAATATTCCTCATTTTATCCATATTGATTTATAGTCAGTATTATTGATTATTTAATCAGTACATTTTTATTAGTTAATTTATTCTTTTTCCATTTAGGCAACCAATCAGATTTCCAATGTCAAGGTCATGATCAATTTAGTTACTAAGTAGGGTAATAACATCAAAATAACAATAATATTACAAAAATATTATCAATGAAAGTTGGTATCATTGGTTCTGGTATTATTGGTCTATCAACAGCATTCTTAATTAAAGAAAATTATTCAAATGTAGAAATTCTTATACAATCTGATAAGAAAAATGTTATGGTTACTAGCTATGGTGCAGCTGGTATATTTAGACCAGATCCTAAATTATTACCAGGATCAGAATATGATCAGGATCAATTCAATGATTTTATTCGTTGGTGTAATAAAGGACGTGAACAATATTGGAAATTAGCAACTAGTTGGAATTCATCGAATACTGGTGTATACTTTCATCCAACTTATCAATTATCAGAATATAATGAATTTGATAGACCATTTATAAGTAAATTATGTGGAAAAACTGTATTTTTAGATGAAGAAGAGGTAAATAAGATGGTTTTTTTTATAAAGATCATGAATCGATGATTGTTAGATCATCATTGAAAACCTGAAAGTATTGGATAGATGTTTCGTCCTATTGTGGGACTCTTCAATAGTGAGCATTCATAATCGTGCTCGTGGGATTCAGATACAGGACTTATTGATCTCACACACGAATCCTTAACCATTGAGTAAGTATCCAACGGTTCTTAAGCGGAATCATGGATATGCACTGTTGAGGAGTCTTACAATAGGACAAAACATCCATCCAGGTTTTCAATGATGATCTAACATGATCTCAATCCAAAAATTGCATCATCTCTATAACTTCATACTCAAGATTGTTTTTTTTTTCTGCTTTAACTTAATAGATTCAGTCTATTGGATTTGCTAAGCATATTAAATCAGCTTATTATTATACAACATGTATTGTAGAACCACGTTATTATATGAATTACTTATTGAATGAACTTAAAAATTTAATTCCAAATGATCAATCTATTTATAGTGAAAGAGAGCAAGCATTTGCTTCTTCAAATGAACTATATTATTGGGCTAAAGAACAAAAAATCAATATAATTATTAATTGTACTGGATTAGGATCAGGTTATTTATTTCATGATCCAGAAATAAGACCAGTTAAAGGTCAATTAGTACGGGTTTTAGCACCATGGATGAAATTTGGATTCTATTTTGGGGTAAGTGAATGTGTTTCTTTCTTCTTTTTTTTCTTTTTAACAGTATGAGATCAAAGATTACACTGTGTGTGTGTGTTCTATTTTCTATCCCGAGCTCCCAATTTTTGGGAAGTTTTGGGGTAATTTGGGGAAACTCACTAAGTCAAATGACCTTCACCAATGATTGGGGAAATTTTGGGGAAACCTTCAAAGTCGAATGACCTTGACCAAGGTTAAAGGGGAATTTCGGAGAAATATCAGGGAATTTCCCCAGGTCTAAGGAAATTTTGGGGAAATGGCAATAAAACCTCAAAATGTTCCCAAAATGGGTGAAATTTTCCCCAAAATTTGGAGCTCGGGATGTTTGATATGTTCATAAGTCTACACTTCAATAAACTTGTAAACTTGTATAGAATCTTTATTTAATGTTTCACAGTTATCATTTGTATTTTAAGTTTGTTTCACTAGTTGAGATTATGAACTAATTGAAGCTAGATCATCATAGAAAACCTAGAAGCACTGGACGGTCATTTCATTCGACTGTGGGACTCTTTAGCAGTTCGCACTCATGATCAAGTTAGGTTAGTCTTTGGAGAACACTATCTAAATGTTAAATCAATCTCCTGAAACTCCCTCTTCCCTATATATATATATAGATAGATAGATATATATTGTACACTAGTTGATCGTTACAGGCAATCAGAGAATCGCAGCAAAGGAAGTGGAGAAGGCAGAGTGAAGCGAAATGAAAGGACGTCTAATGGAGAAGGCGTATGAGTCAATTCTATTTAATCAAGCATTATTCAATCAGATAGAAATAAGCTACAGGAATGTCAACATATATAGGCTCATATAAAAAGTAGTCATGGTTAATAAGCTAACTAGTGACAATGTCAAAATGTGACTCAAGAAGAGTGAATAGATTGGCTTATCCAGAAGTTAGCATAGCCTACATGGGCTTAACATAATAACTGGCACTACAGGGTAAATGATTGTATAACTTTAAACATTTGAATCTTATGGGTATGATAGACCCGGGTTTCATGCTAGTTAGCACTCGTCAGCAAGATTTACCTGTAATCTTGAGGGAACTGGTGTTCCCTGATGGGAGGTCAGTCGTTGCCTGGATATCTCAGTGGTAACGTCTCTGACTGTGAAGTTGGATGACACGGAATCAAATACGTCAGGAAGCATCAGTTCCCTCAAGATTACTGATACACCTTTCTGACGAGTGTCAAATAGCATGAAAACTAGGTCCAGAGTTTTCTGTTGACTACCTTCAACCACCATCATATCTATAGATATAAGTAGTATGTATCATCAATCAAAGATGAAATGCCTGGTGAGAGAAGGTTAAGTAGATCGAAGAAAAGAGAACGAGCACAGAGAATGATTGATGAGGAAACGAAATAACAATGAAGTCTGAGACGATTGATTAACATTTTACAAATGAAGTATTCACGATATGGTTCTCGGATTTTACTAAGAGATTCTGTGCTTTTGCATTCAAATATTCTTGATTCATCCCAATTCTGTTCTGGTTCACTACAAACGGGTGACATTGTCATTATATACAATTAAATAGTGAATGTTGTATCATTTGTTAGATTGGTGGCACGGCAGTCTATTGAACAATATTACTTAATTAGTCATATTTCACTACAACAACAGTTAGCTAGATTTATTCATTATTCATTATGTGAATCAGCAGTTGAAAGTTGTGCTTCTCAAAGTTGGTATTAGAATATCTAAATACTTTCAGTAATGAATTTCAGATATTTTACTTATTCATCATAGAATGTGAAGTAGTTCACCATGTCTATCGAAAAAACATTATGCTATTCAAACACACACACGCACTCACAGACACAAACTGTCAACCAATTTCAAAATCAATACGTTTCATTAATGAATCACTACAAAAAGTTTATGGTTATGTAGAGCTGAAGGTCTCATATGAGACTGGAGGTTCGCCATTGATATTGTGGATGGTTCGGCATTACTTTGGCAAGATTTGCTGACTCTTCATGCACAAAATTGATTTACTGGTTAACCGATTCCATTCATACCGGTGGTTACTTTTCAGTGTTCTCAAGGGCCATCGTCATTGGGACATTGTAAGGCATGCCGTCATTGCTAACACTAATGAGTTTGACTGTCGTGTAAAAGCGTGATAAGTCAACTTTAACCTGTTCGTGCTGTACATAATTGATTCACGCGATCATTGATCAGGATAACTATACATGTGACGTGAATGTGTATATGAATGGTGCGAATCGTCCACCAGGGTGCTTGGTACCTGTGTGGTTACGCCACGTGATTGAGCTGTACTCTTCGGATTGCAGCGTTAAAGCCTATACGGTTTCTGGTTCTCCTGTGAAGTGTGATTGAGCTTTACTGCTCGGGTTATCACGTGAAAGTTTGGATGGTGTAAATTACCCTAGACCACAAGGGTATATTGTATAGCTAACTGTAACAAGAAGTTTATTACGATTATAAGGCATTGCATTAGCAATTGAGTCTAAAAAAGGAAAGCAACTGAATTTCAACACTTATAGTTCTAACTCGGTTCTGTTTATTATTTATTTATTTAAACACAAATATCGGTACCAAGGGGTACCAAATACATATGCACCATACAAGTCACTTGACTCGTATGTGGGCCATGATACTGCCTAGCTACGCAAACCGAAGCACATGGTTCTCTTAGAGGGGTCACACCCCGAGCCTGTAACCTAAAGGTCTTATCCACAAGGTAGTGGAGTAATGTCAGGAAGTAAATTCTCTTGGTAACCGGTGGCCAATGATAGGTTCATACACCATTAGTTTCATCAGGATCCTGTAGACCATGTACACCATTGGTACGAAATCAGGATTTTCCGACTCCCCTAGGTGGATTCTTCATCTTCACCAACCCGGTTACATCGCCGGACATTCGCTCTTCGTCCTCTCAATTTCGTGAGTAACAGAAATGCCGTGAGAAGGCAGTAAGCAGGATTATGAATTCAACTATTAAATTACATTGTAAGCACTTAATCAGTTTGTTTCATTAGTTTTCTTTTTAAATAACTGTATTCTCGAGATAATTTTTGTTCATTCAACCTCTCATCATGTGATTAAATAAACGTTTTTCTGATGGAGTTCCATAGTCTCGATGCTTGACTAAGGTGATAACTTTTTTTGCATTATTACTTTATGTGTAATAATAAAATTGAACCACTATACTTACTTCTTGAAATATGTCACGATCTATGTTTGAGTTGTCAAAATAATGATCAAGTGCTTTGAAAGTGGTTAAGCCCGAAATTGAGAGAACGGAAAACAAATGTCCGGTGCTTCAACCGGGTTAGTGAATATGTAGGATCCACCTAGGGGAGTTTGAAAACCGTCATTCAAACCAATAGAGCACGTGGGCTAGAGGATTCTGAAGGATCAAATGGCTTGTAGGAAGCAATTTCCTACAGGTTTAACTCTAAGCTATTCTCTAGACTGTCGAGCACAGAGTCTTGGTTTAGCCAAAGTCAAAACAAGTAAGCTATTTGGCTCGATAAACTTCAACTGTTTCTAAAACACTAATTAACACCGTTAGTGTACAAAACAAACAGTACAGTCTATTAACACAGGGAAAAACGGAGACATAAATAACATACCGAACAGCAACTAGAGTATAGGAAAAATGAGTCAACAAGGCAAATATTATTTTGTAATGAACATAAAATTGTGATTGGTGAATAAACAAAACATAGTCATACAAGGTCAAGAAAGGTTAATGTGGTGGTGGGCGTTTCACTTTACCATTGGTGAGTTCGTTAATCGATCACACCTTACATGGCTAATCAACCGACTATTGGTCACCCGCTACCGTGTGATTGAATCTCCTGACGTTGCTCCACTACCTTGTGGATTAAACCTGTAGGTTAAAGACTCGGAGTGTAACTCCTCAAGTGAATCACTCGCTTCGGTTTGGGCGCCCAGGTAGTATCCAAACCCTCACATAAATCGAATGTTAAAGTGTGGCATGTACGCATTCAGTGCCTTTTTCTACCTATATGACAATAATTTATTTGTTTCAATAGATTCCAATCAAATTAAACCCTCTATCTCATGTCTAGATTATGTCTAAAGATTTACAGCGACCCATTCTAACTAATGATATGTTAACAGTTTTTTAAATTACTCTCTCTTTTTATTAGCGCGATGATACATATTGTTATACAGGAAAAGAGAGTGTAATTCTTGGAGGATTTCGTGAACATTTACCTCCAGTTTTAAAAAGACCTACAACAGATGATGATATAAGTGTATCGCCTGAATCTACAAAAGATATTCTTCAAAGAATTGATAATACTTGGCATGGAGGACTAGGCAAATCACCAATAGTTGAAGAATGGACAGGATTACGACCATTCAGACCATCTATAAGATTAGAAGTAAGTTTTCAAGTGTCTTTTTACTGAAGTTTATTGATTTACAAATAACTGAGTAATCGATTTGATAATCCGGTTCGATGTATCATATCGTCCTATGTTAAATGTCCAAGTGTACACTGTTGGATAAATATACAAATGATCCATTCCGACTGGTATCTAACTTTTTACAAGTTAGTAGTAAATTGATCTGTACAGTTAGAGGGTATATGAAAAAGTTAATAAACCAAAAAGTTATTAAAAAGTAGACAGAAATGTGTAATTAATTTTTGAAGAATAATCCTTTGCTAATATAGTACAGTCATTCTATTATGTTTTAAGTCATATTCGCTGACCGTTCAACGACGGAAATGTTTGAAGCATCTGGATACAATTTACATTTAAATGACGGAATGAACACAAAACCTACATGAATGACCTCAACTTTATTTACATGATTATATCTTGGTTAGACATGTTCATAATCTTTTTGATTGAGATCACGAATCGTTTAATGTTAGACCACCACTGAAAACCTAAAAGCATCGAACAGCCGTTTCGCTCTATTGTAGAACTCCTCAGTAGTGCTAATCCACGATCCCGCTGGCAGGATTCGAACTCAGGGCCCTCAGTCCTAACGTTTACTCCACTGAGCCGGAATTCAATAGTGTTAGTGTAGAACTTCCATCAATCCATGAATGGCCGCTCAACCATTCATCCATTGTCTGAGGTTGATACTTGTTTCTACCCGACAAGGATTGGACTCCACGAGTCTAAAAACACCCAAAAAATGATACAATGAACCGGTACACTTCACTATGTTTACAAACACAACACTCTATTTCACCAAATAGTGCAATATTTTCTTTAATAAGTCAGCTGTTTAAAGATAATTTCTTTTTTCTTTCTTTTTTAAATACCAAATAATTACTATAAGATTGAATGGTATCAACCTGAAATTACCTGTGAACCTTTACCAATTATACATAATTATGGACATGGTTCAATGGGTGTTGCATTAAGTTGGGGTACTGCATTAGATACTCTGAAACTTTTTGAAGATGTAGTAAAATCAAGTCCAAATATTCATACTTAATTTAGTCAACTCACTGGATTTTCTGATTTCAATTATTTGTAATTCAATTTATTATTGTAAACCATTAATATTGTATTGTATAATACAAGTTGTCTCGACACCTTAGCTACATAATACTGTAAACAAATAAAAGAAAGGGAATATTCCGAAAACCTGGAAATAAGAAAAGCATATTTTGTCTTGAACTGATGTAAACTTGGAACAACTAATAAATCAGAGATCATTTGATGTTAGTTTCATTTTAGCTCGTAACTCTTTAGGATTAGCTAGATCAATAATGTAGGTGATCTGTGTGAATGACCATGATCTACTTGTGTTGGACGGAAATGGTATTGTGGTGCAGATTATTTATGCAGATCGATATCAGTAGTATGTAACACTAATAGAAAGGGAAAACCCTAGTATCAGATGGTTAGGAAGATCTAATAGAAGAGAACGGTAACAGAGAGTGCTTGGTGTGGAAAGGAAGAAACACTAAAGTCTGGGACAATTGGTATACATTTCGCAAATGAAATATTTATTGTATGGTTCTCAGATTTCAACATGAAATTCTGTATTTCGATATTCAATAACATTTGGTTTTCTCCATTTGTGTTCTCGATTACTAGAGTGGGACTTCCTAGCTCAAGTCCGAATTACGTCTAGCGGTTGACACCTGACATGAACTACTTTAATGTGATGCCCTACGTTGGCGACTTCATAAAATAAACGTGTTATAAATAAAAATCTATTTGTAAGACTTGATAAATGTACATCACACCAACCAGTCATGCTTGACCTTGGCAATGTTTGATAGACTGTCTGCGGGTCAGCAACCTGTTGTCTAAAGTAAAAAAGTTCAACCTGATGGGTGGTTTGTTCGAAGCTCAGTAACTTTTCACCTGTCCTATGTGCGTGAATGTGCTAACTTACACTAAATGAGCGTGATTGATTAAAGATTTAAAAACAGCATGAGAATTCATATCATAACAGTAGCTATCTGCAAACTGTTTGAAGATGAAACTGTAGACTGTTTGATGATGACTTAGTGGCTTAAACGTCCTATCATAGCGCGGAGAAATGAATTCGCCACACTGAATATCATACGTGTCTATAGGTTTGGACGTCATCAGAATATAATTCTGGGATAAAGCTTTCATTTCAAAACTTTCTAGCTACCAGCCGTTCGATAACTTATTTCAGTTTTTCACTGAAAAATATCTCAAAACTTTACTAATATTTTAACAATCACTAAACTGTTAATTTTTTCACTGAGTAGTAAGTATATGTTGATAGAAATGTCAACGACGTAACGTTTAAGCATAATATGTAACTACTTTGTTATTTGGAGTTATGAAAACACATCAATATTGAGGTGAACTTAGAAACCAAAAAAACATAGAAACCTCCCATTACAAAAGCCGACCCAGTGATATCGTTGTTAATCTACGCTAAAATTTACTCAATTATTTCCTTCTTTACATTGTGCAGTTTAGCGTTGTACACACTTTAGTCATTTATTTTATCTCAATAACCAGAGTGGAGGGTTAACTAGAATTTAACATTATGAGAAATCATTCAGCCACCCTGTTTGTCAGAACTTCCCTAACGCATTCAGATTTAGCCTATGATTTCTATTATCGAGCTACACATTGGTTGTTTTATCTCGCATCGAATTGACCAACGATCCTAGTCGCGTTTCTTAGTCAAGGTCTATGTTCAACCGGAGGGAGTTTCAGTTCATTCAATGGTTAATTAGATTGTACTTCAGCATCCCTGGTTCTGATAACGGAGGCAAACTAATATATTGAGTTATGACTACGTTAATGATATAATTGGAGACATTGATGATCATCTCTGTGATATGTGTGGTGTGGATAGTGAGTTAAACTCGATATTAAATATAGATGAATTACAATTAAGTCATCTCAGGGATGTTCTCAAACGTGATTCTTCTAAAAACCTTAGCCTTATCAGAGATCCTGTTTTTCGACGTCGGATAATCTGACAAAATGAAGTTCATGTACATTGCAACATTTGGCGCCCAAGAAAATATCAGTGGCATCAGATTTAGAGACTTTATGTCGTCAGTCAAAGATTAAAATGAAGTAGGAAGAGTATAGAGGTAGAAGTTTGGTAGAACTTTACTGCTGGTAGTTACCCTTAGTATAATATGTAGAGGATGACAGACTAATAGTTGCAGAATGTCATTATTCGGGTTGTGAAACAGACCATTTGAGGCGCGAGGTCCTTATTTCAACCACACAAAACTTGCAACATTCAATATAGGATAACAGGAAATGCAATGCCTACTCAAAATAAGAGCAAATAATTGCTTAACTGTAATTTTTTGATATTATCAGGATGTCTTCGATCAACTCTTAACCACCCATCTTGAGTTGTTACTGACCCTCCTTGATTGTCAAAATATTGCTTGGGTTTACCTAGTACATACAAAACCGAATTGGTGTCTACTTTCTCGCAGTTGCACTGTGCACTAGACATCAAGGCAGCGTTATTGAATTTCTAAAACCTTTACTCGCAAACGAGGGAATACGTCAGATATTAATTAAAATAGGAAGTGATTCAGAGAAAGAAAATTCATAAAGTATGAGTGACGCAGCGGCTAATGAGTTTTTAATGAATACACAATAAATATCCCTTTCCAACTTTTTATAACACGTTAAGGGCTTCATGTCTTCATTTCAAAACAATGCACTAGTGTATCGGCCTGTACTCTATGAATCAGCGAATCCTTCGTTATTCAGGACTGTGTAATTGTGAGAAGGTCTCAGATGGTGTGTTGGCCAGTCGTCTAAGACTGATCTATATATATGGGTTAAAAAGTTGCTAGCCAAACTAGCCACTCAAATAGGGAGAACATTTGTGTGTTTGAAGCCGTCCTCGGCTTAAAGATGACATATGTATCCGGAGTTTGCCGACTGGTAGTGTAATAAGACAACGAAAATATTCATATTTGAACTGAAGTCCACTGACTGTAGTGATATTTGAAGGGCAACGGAGTTTTGTTACCGATCGTTCAACGAAGGCAAGTGCCACTGTTTCGTCGGTAATGTCCTCGATGAACAGTGTTTCTGGTCATCAAGTGACACGGTCTAAACACGATATGAGGCAAAAGTACTCATTTGAGGCGGCAAAGGTTCTATCAAATCAATGTGAACATGGTCAGAACAGGCGTCCAGTTTGGAGATGGCTGAAAGAACATTTCTCGTGTCCAATCATCCTAGATTTATGGGAGCTTACACAGCAACATGCTCACTACTTCATATGTTTATTCATATATAACCAACAAAATCGTTCTTCTATGAACCGGACGGTTGCTCGAACACCTGAATGATAAAGTCTGTTCAACGTATTGAAGACGTCGAGCCGATAAAATCGATAAAATGGTTTTAATATTAGCCTTTCTGTGACTGAGAATAATCTACAACCGGAAAAGGGAGATACGCAGACAGATAATTCAGTAATTTTGTCCACTAACCTCTGTTTATGCTTGTCGATAAGTAGATTGTGGTGTTAGAGCATATCTATACCAATCATTGGCATACAACCATCTACAACAACAAAAATCCAGCGAATGATTTGGCATAAGCTCACATTAATATAAATATATCGCTTGCCAAATGTGGTAATTTATTCCTCATTTGCCACCTATAAGTTGAAGACCAGTTCGTGAAGTCGGTTGTTAGGACCCGCAGGGAGGGCACTAAGTGCTGCCTTAGTGTCGAAGAGATAGGGAACTTTCCTCATCATATCAGTGATGTACAACTGCAGCTAAATTTACTGGAAACGGCTGCCGCTAACGCGAGACAGCGGAAAGTTTCCTGAAGAATTTTCCGTGTAAGATACTTCGGAGATTAGAGAACAGTATAATAATAATAGTAGGGCTTTCCTCAATTTCTAGGAGACTTAACATACTTGTCATGATATCAGCACCAAACAGGATAGTCTACCTCTCGTCATTCAGAGACAGATCTTTTTCGTGAAGGACTCTTTCGAGGAGTTAGGGAGGGTCTATGATTACGATAAATAATGACATAACGAGTCAGAAAATAACGGAGGTTCGTATGATCACTTTGTGTTTTTCGAAGCCTCTCTTTGACTGAGAAGCCCCATCAAGGTCCGTTAACCAATGACCTCTAGCATACGTAGGAACATTTCTGTTGCTGAGCCATAATGCAAGTCGATGTTGTTGAAAAGTTGGCATGACCTCTGTCGGTCGGTCAAATCCCCATGTTCAAGAACAGTCTCCTTCAGTGCGTCGTAAGGCTCTGAAACACCACCAGTAAATATACTCTCTATGACATACCTGTTAAAATTGCACGGTAGCGTCTTCACTACTGCGACGAGTTTTGAATGCTGATCAATCACACCGTGCTCATTCAAGTCAGCTTCTGCATAGCAGAACCTGTCCGGCCAGACTGGTATGAGATGAAATGTGGAAGGCGAGAGAGTCCTAATTTTAAATAGCTTAGATGTCTATATAACTCCGCCTGGAGTCCCTCCGGGGGCTACTGCCGGTCCCAAGCCCGGATAAAGGAGGAGGGTTGGGCATAGGGTTAGCGTCCCCATCCCGTAGAAAACTAACTCGCTAAAAAAGAGCTAACCAGAGAAAATTATTCAAACCTATTAAACTCCGCCCTGGGATCCAGAAGGTCTTCATTTAGAAGAACTACGACGCCTCATGATGAAAGCCGAATTCCTTCGGAAGTTACGAGGCTGATGCCCCTTCTGACAACCAGAGCAACCATTTATTTAGGTACATGGAATGCTCGTACAATGTGGGACATCGGGAGAGCCTTCCAAATTGCCGCAGAAATGAGAGGATACAACCTAGAGGTGCTTGGGATCAGTGAAACACATTGAACCCAAGTTGGACAACAACGACTAACTACAGGAGAGCACCTGTTATACTCCGGCCATGAAGGAGAAAATGCTCCACATACACAAGGTGTGGCATTTATGCTGTACAAACAAGCACAAAATGCACTTATATGATGAGAATCTCATGGACCAAGGATCATCAAAGCCTCTCTCAAAACCAAGAAAGAGGGTATTTCAATGAACATCATCCAATGCTATGCGCCTACCAACGACTACAATGAAGACGCTAAAGATCAATTCTACAATAGGCTGCAGTCAATCGTCGAGAAGTGCCCAACAAAGGACCTGACCATTCTGATGGGAGATTTCAATGCCAATGTTGGAACAGATAACACTGGATATGAAGACTTCATAGGACGACACGGACTGGGAGAAAGAAACTAAAATGGTGAGAGATTTGAAAACCTATGTGCTTTCAATAAACTGGTCATAGGCGGCACCATATTCCCACATAAACGCATACACAAACCATATGGACTTCACCGAATCACTCTACAAAAAAACCAAATCGACCATATTTGCATCAACAAAACGTTCAGGAGGACTATAGAGGACGTGAGAACCAAGAGAGGAGCTGATATAGCATCAGACCATCACTTACTGGTCGACAAGATGAAATTGAAGCTCGAGAAGCACTGGAAAATGGGGCGGACAATATCATAAAAGTTCAATACGGCCTTTCTTCAGGATACTAACAAACTCAACAAATTCAAGATAGGCCTCAGCAACAAGTTCCAGGCCTTTTATGATCTGCTCAATGGAGAAGGAACTACTGTGGAGAGCAACGGGAAGATAATCAAAGAGGCAATCACTTCAACATATCATGAGAACCTGGGTCACAAGAAGCACCATCACAAGGAATGGATCACTGTTGATACACTGGATAAGATTCAAGAAAGAAGGAACAAGAAGGCAGCGATCAATACCAGCCGAACAAAAGCAGAAAAAGCCAAGGCACAAGCTGAATACACAGAAGTAAACAAACAAGTGAAGAGGAGCATCAGAACCGACAAACGTAAATATGTGGAAGATTTAGCAACGACGGCGGAAAAGGCTGCAAGAGAAGGAAACATAAGACAATTGTATGACACGACAAAGAAACTCTCTGGAAATCGCCGCAAACCAGAACGACCAGTGAAAAGCAAAGAAGGCAAGGTAATCACCAACATTGAAGAGCAACAAAACAGGTGGGTAGAACACTTCAAAGAACTGTTGAATCGACCAGCTCCACTGAACCCACTCAACATCGAAGCAGCACCCACGGACCTCCCAATCAATGTTGGCCCACCAACAAATGAAGAAATCAGCATGGCCATCAGACAAATCAAGAGTGGCAAAGCAGCAGGACCGGACAACATCCCAGCAGAGGCACTAAAAGCAGAGGTGGCGGCAACAGCAAGCATATTCCACATTCTCTTCAGTAAGATTTGGGATGAGGAACAAGTACCAACAGACTGGAAAGAAGAACTTCTGATCAAAATACCGAAGAAAGGCGATCTCAGCAAGTGTGATAACTACAGGGGCATCAATCTTCTCTCAATACCGGGAAAAGTCTTCAATAGGGTGTTGTTAAACAGGATGAAGGACTGCGTAGACGCCCAACTTCGTGACCAACAGACAGGATTCCGTAAGGATAGATCGTGTACAGATCAAATCGCAACTCTACGGATCATTGTGGAACAATCAACTAAATGGAATTCATCACTCTACATCAACTTCATTGACTACGAAAAGGCATTTGATAGCGTGGACAGAACAACACTATGGAAGCTTCTTCGACACTACGGCGTGCCTCAGAAGACAATCAATATCATACAGAACTCATATGATGGAATACACTGCAAAATCGTGCATGGAGGACAGTTGACAAAGTCGTTCGAAGTAAAGACCGGTGTTAGGCTAGATTGCTTTTTCTCACCCTTTCGTTTTCTCCTGGTGATCGACTGGATCATAAAGACGTCAACAACTGAAGGGAAACGCGGGATACAATGGGTATCTAGGATGCAGTTGGACGCTCTAGATTTCGCAGATGATCTGGCGCTTCTATCTCAAACGTAACATCAAATGCAGGAGAAGACGAACAGTGTAGCAGCAGCCTCAGCAGCAGTAGGTCTCAATAGTCACAAAGGGAAAAGCAGGATTCTCCGATACAACACAGAATGCACCAATCCAATCACAATTGACGGAGAAGATTTGGAAGATGTAGAAACCTTCACGTATTTGGGCAGCATCATTGATAAACAGGGTGGATCTGATGCAGATGTGAAGGCGCGGATCGGCAAAGCAAGAGCAGCATATTCACAACTGAGGAACATCAGGAACTCAAAGCAACTGTCAACCAACACCAAGGTCAGGATTTTCAACACAAATGTCAAGACACTTCTACTGTATGGGGCAGAAACCTGGAGAACTACGAAAGCCATCATCCAGAAAATACAGGTGTTTATTAACAATTGTCTACGCAAAATACTTCAGATCCATTGGCCGGACACTATTAGCAACAACGTACTGTGGGAGAGAACAAACCAGATCCCAGAGGAGGAAGAAATCAGGAAGAAGCGCTGGAAGTGGATAGGACACATTGAGGAAAGCACCCAACTGCGTCACAAGACAAGCCCTCACATAGAATCCTCAAGGCCAAAGGAAAAGAGGAAGACCAAAGAACACATTACGCCGAGAAATGGAGATAGACATGAGAAAAATGAACAAGAATTGGATGGAACTAGAAAAGAAGTTGTAGGACAGAGTGGGTTGGAGAATGCTGGTCAGCGGCCTATGCTCCATTGGGAGTAACAGGCGTAAGTAAGTAAGTAGATGTCTATATCCGTCATGACGAAGATAAAATAAACTAATGGGTGAGGAGAAAATTCGAAAATATAGAAAAAATATCACAAATATAAAAAGTGTATGTAACATGCCATCAAGAAACAAACTCAAAGCTTACTGCTTGGTGTACCAGATAACATCGGTCCCACCACTAAAGATTGCACGAGTTTTCGGATTATGAAAACACCTCTACACGTAACACCTTTATAATCGAAGCATGTCAAACCAACCAAATCAGAAATGAAATGATTCAAAGATGTATTTGGAAGGCTATCGACATATGGAGAAGCGTTTTGTCTGAGCCGGCTAGAAGTTGAAAGGCATGCCTAGCAAGGCATACACACTGGTGATCTGGCGCGGATGCGTGACCGAGCGCCTTCAACTAGGTGTTCAGTAAATTAATAAGATCAACCTCACTGTCAAGGACTTATAGAACTATCTATTTTTGGCATTTGTTTGCTCCTACATGCTAAGCTGAATGGAATTATATGCTCAATTTCGTCCGCAAATACCTACCTGTCCACCTCAGAGGATCAAGCCAGTTTTTCGAAAAGCAGAGTATATCTAACTCCTTAAATGTCTGTTTGCTTTCTGTTATCAATAGCCTTATTGATATAACACCGATTCTTAAAGTATCGAACCCAAATTTAGTGGCTCGTCTTTGAACAGTCTTTATTGCAGGATCCTTGTTTTTTTTTGTAAAAGTTGCTTATGAAAGTGGTCCGTGGATTCGAGCTTACTTCTATATCTCTAATACAATGGCAGCAAGAATAAAGTTAAATTTACACCGCCAAATCTTTTCGGTTTATTCGGTTGAGGGTCAAATGTACTTATTCGTTGTCTCTCAAGGCAATTCGGTAGTCTGGGCAGATTGAAAAAAGGTGTGGATCGTGACCCGAACTGGGGTATTCGTATCCATAGAAGTTCTCGGAACATTTGGACAGTTCTAGTGGAGTCATTTGTCAAGAGTGTACTTAATCTGTTCTTCATTATTATCCTGACATCTGAATTCAGATGACAGTTTGGGTTTCAGCTCAGTGTTAAAGTAACTCAAGGCAATTGTCCTGTCACTAGTGATAAGTAAAACCGATATTTAAGCTCATCCATTTTTGTTAGTATGTTATTTGAAATGTTTCAATGTAGGCATATATATGTCTAGCCAAGTAGTTCATTGGCATCTTGATGTTCACAATTAAAATGCCTTTGGTTTGTGAAACAAAATACCTGCGGTTGCTTGAGGGTGTGTTTCAAAGTAGCCCAAATTTCTACTGGACAGCACTATACTTAACGTCTCTTTAATCTGGTTTCTCTGTTAAAATCTGTAGAATACGTAAAAATCAAAATGAAACCGAAATATCCTTAGTCTCGTAATTTCTTCCTAAAGTCACACGTGCAACGTGTATACTTTTGACACACCAAACAGAAAAATGCTATGGTGAAAAATCAATTGAGATATTGATGAGTCGTCTTAAACTCACTATCTGTAGTGTTATTTTTCTTCGTCTCTCCCCTACTTATTGTCTTTCATAATATTTATTACATATTTTTTGTATTGTCTAAATATTCTAGGCTGTCCTCTGAAGGCTGGGAATTTTCTGGGTCTCAAATCTTTTTCCAGGATATCGCTAAAATACGTATGTCTACTCAAGTGTGGGCTAGTCCAAAGGTCGAGCGTCGATGCAAAGCTGAGGCTCAGATCAGGTCACTAAACAACGCTTACAAATGGCTTTCAGTTGATGTGCTGGTGGGAATGTGTGTACTTATAGAATTGTAAGTTGACTGTGTTGGTATATAACTCTCACTAGTTATGTTCAACCAATTTTCCGTCTGTTCTCGTTCCCTTTGGGATGGATGTCTTCTTATGAAAAATTAAGTATGTTTTTGTTCATATTTTATTAATCTGCAGTATTATCATCTTTTACTCTCCTCATTGCCTGCATTTCATACCATGTATTCGTGATAATAAGTTCAGCGTTAATCCGAAGAATGGACGCAGGTAATTCTCACAGTAAGTCTCCTTTTACTACTAATCCTCGAAGGTCAGTCAGCTTTAAGATTTCACTCATCACCTTTAAACAAGTCACTCGTTGGTCCTTCTATGTTCTGCTCCAGTTTATTGAAGGACAGTTTAGACATCAGTTCTTGTGGAGCTACCTTTGGAAACTCATCATATGAAATCACCAGTGGATCTCCTGTTAGATCTGCAGTTCCCTATGTAGATGTTGGTATTCCACAGTCTGTAAATGAAAATCAACCTATTTGGAAACAATCAACAATTGGTACGGTGTCACCACAGCATAATCAGTCCCATAGTAATTTATCACAGCCACACTGTGGATCTTTCCGGGTTTCGGGAAGTCCGGGTGTTCAAGAAAATCGTAAGTGTTTATTTTTAGTGCATCTATTATCTACTATTTAGCTGTTTGTTTTGAGGATGAAAATTGTATTTACACACTGGAGTAGCGTGCACCTCTTTCTGTATCTAACTAAGCTGTCATTAACATATCCTAGTGTTACAATACAATGAAAGACCAGAATTTTTTAGTATTAGAAGCACCGTCATTTTGCTCATTTACAGTTTAGCGCTTATCACACTGGGATTTTCGTATTTCGATTTACCACAGTGATAATGTAAAGTTACTGGTCTTTAGTACCAAACTATCAGTGGCAGCTTTCTGTGAAACTCATTATATATACTTCCATGGATCCTAAAGAAAGTTATTATTTCAACAATTATTGTGAATCACTGGGTATTTTGAAAAGTAATATATTTAAGAGATTAATTGTTTATAACATAACTACATCTCTACGTGACCTCAATGGTTTTAGGGAATAAGAATTAGTTAATATCACGTGCATCGTAACAGCGGTAAAGTAGTGACCAGAAAGATTGGATCCAAGGTGACTATCCTCCTTCATTTGCATTCACTATCCGTTATATTAGTTTATCCTATTAGCTCGCATCGAATATTTAATATACAAGCTAAAAAAGGAAAATCTTTACTCCTTTTTATATCTCCAGTTTTCGCTTCCATTATTATTGTCCCTTTTTTCCGCCATCGCAAGATGCTCAATTGGCTTTCGTCGATTACACTTTTCATAATTTCATTTGAAGACTCATGCAATCGTATAATAAACAAATACCTACATCAAAGCTATCTCTCAATGTGATAATATCAACACGCTATTGTGTAGTTTTACCGCCTATTTTATCCAATTTAATAACTTCAAAGTACTTTTTTAAAATTTCCTTTGGTTATCAGTTTCTCTTTTGGATTTGGCCCTCAGTCCAATTGTGAATTCTGGACTTGGCTCGGTGTTGCCACCTTTTAGTAGCGGAGAGGCTCCTGGACAGAGTTCAGGGAACATGCGTCGTTCTGTCACTTGGTCTTCTCCATTTTTAACATCAGGGACATCCCCACGATACCAATATCAGGCTGCTTATATTCAACCTACTAATCCTTGCCAGCAATACTTGAATGATTCACAAAAATCTTTATCTGGACCAGCCTTTATTCCAAACAGTATAACTCCCGATTCTGGGAAAAGTGATCGTGAAATTAACGAACGATCTGAAGATGAGGTAAGCATTTCTGTTGAATGAATACGTGAGGAAGTAATATGTTGAGATTATTGTAAGGAAGGTGGAGCTAAGCATCCGGAATAATTGACTTTCATCGAACAATTCGCAGGTTCGAACTTCACTCAGCCTTCAACTTAATAGAACAGAGAGCATCACCAGTCTCCCTATCGATAGTCTACAACTCCGTACCAATTACATAAAACCTATGCTTATTAAATGAGTTGTATTATTTGTGTTATGTCATTAACAACAATCTTTAAGACCTATAATCTTTATATTTACCACGAAAAAGTAGCTTAAAATTAATCTGTGCCGAGACGAGCTCGTAGCCTAGTGTTGTAAACACTAAATCACTATCACATTATTATTCTAATATACTATACTCCTGTCATTCCTTTTAAATGTTATTTGCTGAAACTATTCCGTGAAATATCTTTTAAAAAGTGAACTCTGGATTTGTTATGTAGAATATTTCACTACTCTACCATTTTTTTCTCTGTTTACAGTATTGGATTGAAAATCAAGTTAGTAAAAGCGATTTAGATCGTTGGACTCTAAATCTTCGAAAGGTATGTAATCACTCAGATTCTAAAGATTTATTTTGTGAATAATAACCTCTCAACATAGCTGAATATTCAATCAATATAACGGCCATACGTTTGTGTGTGCATATAGAGGGATATGCGGCCGAGGGTGGGGAAAGTCAGCTTCCCCTCTCGAAATGCACTCACATGGCCACGCACATGCAGCCACTGTCACAGAAGTCCTACTCACTGCTTTCTCGTGGCGGATGTGTTGTTTACGAAATTGAGAGAATGAAAAGCGAATATCTGGTACTGTGACCGGGTTGGTGGAGACGGAAGATCCATCTAGGGAAGTTTGAAAACTCTGATTTTAAATCAATAGTTCACATGGGTTACAGGATCCTGAGGGAAGAAAAGTCGTATGGACCTATTGTTAGTCACCGGCTACCATGGTACTGCATCTTCTAATGTTGTTCCACTACCTTATCGATCAGACCTTTAGGTCAAGATTTCGGAAAGTGGCCCCCTAAGAAAACCACCTACTTCAGTTTGGGTATCCAGGCAGCATTCCAGCCCTCACAAAAATCAAGTGACTTGTGTGGCTCATCTGTATTTGGTGCCTCCTTGTACTAATATTTATGTATTTAAATAAATGAGAGGCATAACTTAGGTGATGTATTTTCCCATTTTTAAAATTCATTAGACAGAACATTCCTTCATTTAATAAAATCCCTTTTTTATTATTTCAGTGGCTTCATGGTACAATCATTCGACGTATTGTCAATGAAATTGACACAATTAATCGAAATCTTGAAGAAGCTGGTGGCGATAAAACTCTTATTGGATGCAAGTTTTTATATCCAGTTTTTTTTATCTTCAATGTATGCTTTTATGAATGATTGCAAGATTAGTGTCCGCTATCTCTTCCGTTGTATATTGTTATTATTATCCTTTAGTTCACATCAATACTCCATAAATTTGTTGAGATTAGTTCTGCTTAATACTTGTTGGAGAACCTTCAGAAATTAGTGCGCACGTGGAAAACTATTATTTATTTAAACACAAACATTGGCAGAAGGAGGGACCAAGTAGATATGTGCAACATAAATCATTGGATTAGTGTGAGGGATGGGATACTGCCTGGATGCCCAAACCGAAGCAGGTAGTTTTCTTAGGGGGCCATACCCGGAGCCTTCTACCTAAAGGTCTGATCCACAAGGCAGTGGAGCAACCTCAGGAGATGTAGTCCCATGGTAGCAAGTGACCAACAATAGGTTCATACGCCATTCGTTCCCTCAGGATCCTGTAGTCTATGTGTACCATTGGTTTGGAATCACAGTTTTCCAACTTCCCCAGAATGGATCCTCCATGTCCACCAACCTGGTTAATGCGTCGGACATTCTCTTTTCGTCCTGTCAATTTTATAAACAACAGTAATGCTGCGAGAAGGCAGTGAGAGCATTTCGAGAAGGAGAGCTGACTCTCCTCACTCTCGGCCGTATCAGGGCATTCGAATAATCCAAAAGACATACCTTATTCTCATGGTTTATTAGTAGACAAAAAAGATGAATGAATTCCGCAGGAATATTGTAAGTTTGAATACATTCACAATCGTCTTCTGTTCAGATCAAATTGTCAAATCAACATATCAATGATTTGTTAAGGATAAATCTTCGTAATTGACGATGAAAAAGTATAGATTGATCTGTGTAAGGAATTAGGACCCTGAAGAATCAATTCAATTTTTACAAGGAACTAACAGAATATAAAGTAACTAAATGATTTCCAAAGATTAAAACCAAATATAACATTGTCCTATTGTAGTCAATAGATGAATGAGGTTCGAACTTGTTGCACAAAAGTTCTAGGAAACACTTCATTTTTCTTTCAAATAATAAAATCTTAACAGTTTCAGCGTATCCATCTTATTTACATCTTGTCTCTCCTCCCTCTCACTCTCCTCTTTTTTCTTTCTTTTCAATTTTAGCCACTAGTTTAGCTACCCTTCAACAATTCTCCTCTCTTAAATATCAATACTTACCAACACTCCCAGTATTGTTGGCATTTTTAGATTTTATGAAAGATCAAGGATATTTGGTTAATCGATTACATGGTAAGTTTTACATGTCTATACCGTTTAAATTGGCTTTATAATATGTTTTATATTAAAGCTGGGTCTTGAGTGACTTTTTGGTTGTCTTTATGTAAATTATTACTGATCAATTGTAATATGTTATGTGGAAACTGGAAGCAACAACACAGAAACACGACAAAATCATAAACTTTTATTCAAATTATTACTATTTGGTCATTTGAACACATCAATATTGGTACAAAGGGGAACCGAATACATTTGCGCCATACAAGTCACTTGATTTCATGTGGGCTGTGATACTGCTGGGGTGTCCAAAACGAAGCAGGTAGTCTTCATAGGAGGCTATACTCGTAGCCTTTGACCTAAAGGTATGATCCACAAGGCAGTAGAGCAACATCGAGAGATGCATTCCTATGGTAATCGGTGATTAACAATAGGTTCCTACACCATTTGTCCCTTCAGGGTTCTGGAGCCTATGTGCACCAATTGTTTGAAATCAGGGTTTTCCAACTGCCATAGGTTGATCCTCCGTCTCCACCAACCTGGTTAAAGAGCCGGACATTCGCTTTTTGTCCTTTCAATTTCGTAAATAACATTAATGCCGCTAGAAGGCAGTGAATAGGGCTTCTCTGAAAGTGGCTGTATACGCGTGGCCATGTGAGAGCATTTCGGGAGAGAGGGGGAGAGCTGACTCTCCCCACTCTCGGCCGTACCAGGGCATTCTATTCAGATAAATCTAACTGACTCCCCAACAGTTGTAAAGATAAAGGACTTATAATGATACAATGCCGAATACTTGAACATTTATTAAGTAGTATTAGGATCCAAGTTACAGGTCTTCAAATTCATCTTTACGTACACAGTTCAGAAATTTCAACATAATTACTATTAAATGTTCCTTTTTATTTGATTATGGTTGAATTTTCAGGGAATGTTTTATTTTCCGTTAATAATGTCACACTACTATTTAAATTATGACCGCAGTGATCTTTAGTGCTGTTAGAGGTATGGCTTAGAATCTATCACAATAGTGTAGGTGTATATACTTTTTGTCTTCCTTCAAACCGTGAGATTAAAATCGCTTTATATCTTTCTTCCTGTACTATATCCTTATAAACAATCCTTCTTTTATATACTACTACGATTGAAGTACCTACTTTTTATGAATTTGGTGTCTATCTTGTTGCGCTAATGAGGTATAGCACCTTGGATCGATGTATATATGTGCCTGGTCCTACGTTGTAGTTGACTGACTGAGTGTTTGGATTATACTCTAATGTCATGAATAAACAATGAACGAAACGTTATTTTATTTAACTGAACTAGATTTCATCTAAATATAATATATTCAACGGGTTTACAAACACAAATAGTATTGTATATTGTTGGGAGGGGTGCGGGGCACTACCTTAGTGTATAAATGGGAAGATGATAGAGTTGTACACTTGGTTACGACTTGTATTTCTGCAAAAATCTTGGAAGCAAGATTCCTCACCCTTTAAACACCTTGAATGATAGTACAAAACTATTAAAAATAGCTATTTACACCTTATAAATATAAAATATAGATTCAAGATTAATATACAACATCGCCTTATCTGCCTGTAGGATATTCATTACTAGTTAATCACATTAAAAACACTTGTTTTGACCTTAATTTTATCGTTTTGAGGGTTAGTCATTCCAACTGGTTGCTCAAATAAAAGAATTCAGTATTGAAATTTCCAAGGTATCTGTTGATTAGTGATTAGTTTAATTTGTGAAAAAACTTTCTGTATCAGCTAGTACCACGGCGATATGTGCTAGCGATGACGAGAGATTTAAGTAGTATTATGCATCATCAGTCGGAAGTGAAATACTTGGCAGCAGAAGGTTATGAAGATCGAAGAGAAGAGAACAAGAACATTGAATAATTGCTGTGGAAATGACGAAACAGTGAAGTTTGAGACGATTGAAGTATTTACTGTATGGTTCACAGATTTTACTAAGAGATTTTGTATTTGTGTGTTCAAATACATTTGGCTGTCCCTACTGATATTCTCGTTCACTGACCCGACCGTCGTTGCTACTTTGACGTGTTGGTGGTCGGGCTTGCCTATCTTGATAAAGCAACCGAGCTATACTGACTGGAACAACCGTTCCTCAAGGTCCTATCATGTCAGACAGGTTGGTTGAAGAGTGGTTAGACTAAAACTAACAAACCCAAGGTCCGAAGGCGAAGTTGTACTGCTGAATGTACAGAGGTGTGACAGTATTAAGGTGTTTTGTTCAGACAACCAGCATGAGAGCGATGCTGCCTTACCACAAGGAGGGGTGAGGTTAGAAAAGGTCTACCCTAGAAATGCACGCCCCGCCTTATCCCACGGATAGCCGTCTCCGGCGGTAAGGTCTCAAGAAGTAAGGAGCTAACACAAAAATTACCCATAAAATGGTCGTATGTGACCGACCTCAAGTAGTTGTCCCTTGGACACTGCGGTCACGCTCTCAGGTCACTAAGACCACCTCTAATCCAATTTCCTTTTTAGGTACCTCCAGAAGAACCCTTCCATGGTATGGGTGACCGGGAAGTGATAACCGCTCTCATACCTCTAACAGCACTCAAGACCACACTACTATACAATAGACTATGAATGATATTATCAAATTGTAACTAATGTTGTGTATTATTATATCCTCTTCACCTATTTTTACCCTCACCCCCCCACAATTTCGCTTTGTTGATTTATATTTAATTTTGTTTTTGTTTTTCCGTTATGTTCATCATCATCATCATCATCACCATTTACATTAGAATTAGCTAGAGAAAGCTGTCTTCAAGAGTTTCGTTGGGATTCTGGATCAAAAAGTACTGAATGGCCATGGAAAGAACATTTACCATCTGATAGTATTGTAAGTTATGATATTTTTCCAGTGGATTAATTTGTGGTGGTCGGTATTCCATATAATCATTAAACTTTGTATACAGTCCGTCTTGATAACCGTCACTAGATAACACCCCAACTGTATATTAATCAGAAGGTGAATACGAAGTGTTGATTATGTTCATTTTGGGACCACACACACAGATATCCAAAATTACAGATGCGTTAAACAAGCATGGAACAGTTGTGCCGAAAGACAAGCAGGCAAGCAAGTGGGTCAGCGAATATGAGAACGACCAAGCGAGTACAATTAAGCGAGAGAGAGAGAGAGCAATGAACATGAATAACATGGACATATATATACATAGTGAAATGAATGAATCATCGAATCAATTAAGGGGTTAGTAGTAGGTAAGCCTAGCAGCGTGAATAAATGCGTAGGCAGTAAGCAATGGTTCAAGCATACATGTTCATACATTCGCAACAATAATAAAGATACAGTGATATAGATATGTTGTTGTACGGGTAACTCAGTTCGTTAATAAGTTAACAAAATGACTTAACCGAATTAAATGTGAACAAACTCAATTGCCCGTGAGTTACCATAAATTATTACTTTTCTGTATTAATAATTGTAGAACTATAAAGTGATTAAATCCTTAAACTAGAGTCAAGATATTTAATGAAGATTAAGTGGGTTGGTTTGGTTGGACTAAGTGGATTATTTACTTACTTACGCCTGTTACTCCTAATGGAGCATATAGGCCGCTGACCAGCATTCTCCAACCCACTCTGTCCTGGGCGTTCTTTTCTAGTCCCATCCAATTCTTGTTCATTTTTCTCATGTCTATCTCCATTTCCCGGCTTAATGTGTTCTTTGGTCTTCCTCTTTTCCTTTGGCCTTAAGGATTCCATGTGAGGGCTTGTCTTATGACTCAGTTGGGTGCACTAAGTGGATATCTAGGGATTACTTATTGTGATATTCAAGTATATTTGGTAGCATAGAAGGGAGAAAATTAGATGTGACATGAAATCATTGTATCAGTAGTTTTGATGTAGATAATCTGCTTTGTGCAATGATTTTGATCTACTATAGAAGATGGTGAACGTTTGCATCTGTTACGATATACATATATATATATATATATATATATATATATATATATATACTTCAAAATTATATTATTTGCAAATTAGAAAGGTCAGAATGATTTAGAGTAAAATGTCCGGTCACAATAAGTAGGATAGTATTATAGCAAAGTTGAAAATGTAAAAAAAATTGTGTGAATAAAATGCTGGAGTTCTAGTGAGAAGCCGTTGCCAGTGGAGTTCAACCAGGTCTGTTGTGAGATGTCAACTCACTGAAGACAATGGTGTACGGTGGCGCAACTTTGTGGATTGGTTGAAGTTAGACGTTAACACCATTAGATGCTGGCTCAGTGGTCTAGTTGGTTAAGCGCCTGGTGAGAGACTGATAGGTCCTGGGTTCGGATCTCGCGGGATCGTGGATGCATAAGTTTAGTTTTCTGGAGTTGATCCAGATAGCTTCGGCTATGTAGGCAAATCGTAATCTAGCTCCTTGAGATAGATATTTTGGGACTTGATATAAAACAGAGAAAGCTTCCTCTATTTTGATTTGATGTTCACTATCTACCAAGTGTGAAAGAATAGTGCTGTAAATCGATTTAGTAACTCATTTTCCCAACCATGCTGGTACATGTTCACGAACACGCAAGGATAAAGCTCTCTGAATACGGCCTATGTAACTAGCTCCACTGGAGCAGTTGAATTGATATACACACATGGAGGAGCCCATCTTCGGTAACCTATCCTTGATTAGTTGTGTGAGTAGTGGTTTAGTTGAGAAAATATTGTGTAGCTTGGCGGCGTGAAACGTCCTTTCGACATATCTTTTGAGTCGACGTGTTACAATATCACCCGCTATGTCCCCTTTAAAGTCTAGTCTCAGATATAGTGTTTTTTTACTGTTTGTATCACGATTTCTTCTATTTTTTAACGAAATTATCTGGATAGCCATTATTTCGTAATGTGTTCTTTAGTATAATCTATTTCGCCATCCACGCTGTCTTCAGAATATAATAACTTGATTCTGTGGTTGAGACATTTAATAAAATTTATCTTATATTGGAGAGATGTAAAGCTTTGGAAATGAGGTATACTGACCCGTTCATGTACTCTTTCTAAATATATTTCGCTTTATGGAACTGTCGATCCTTTTAGAAAGTAGGACATTCAGAAAAGCTATACTATTGTCTTTCTCCTCCTCCTTGCTGGTGAATTTAATGGCTGAGTGGATGCTATTGAAAGAGTCCAACATTGTCAAATTCATTAATACATACCTTATTTTTAGCCTTTGTAAAATATTATAATTATGGACTGTAGAACCGTAAAGCCTGATGATGAAGTTATTGAAAGCAATTGTTCGCTTAAACATTCTTCGTGTTTGAATATATTGTATGGGGATCTTTAAACTATTATAGAAAACTTTAGGTTAGTTGATGGTGATAGCACAGATCTTGAATTTCATCATTATTTCATTGTTAATGTTGCAGTCTCTAAGCTAGATAGCATAGTTCTTGAGCTTTTGTTGTTCTTCTGAATAAAATCACCCAAAGAGAAGTAAGCCATTAGGAATTCTTCACAATCAGCTAACGGATTGTTCTGTTTTGATTAGTTTTTGTTGTTCACATGAACAATGAAAGCTTCACAACTATGAGGTTCATTTCAAGGACCACAACATCATCCTAAACTCTAAATCTTCTTCATCTCGATACGTACTTCCCTCAAGATTACAGTTACACGTTGCTGACGAGTGCCAAATAGCACAAAACTCAGGCCTAGGGTTTCCTGTTGACTACTTCCAACCACCATCTTATCTCAACATAGTGCACGCAATGTCGAATCATCTATACTAATGGTCATATTGCAACTTGGTCTATAGGATTCGATGTGCAGAAAGAAGGCTCTGACACACATGACATTAATCACCACCCAGTGAATCGACAATTGTATCTCTGTGTTAATGTGGTATGGCAACTTGAACTGATGTATGTACGTTGTTGTTGACTGACAATACGTTCTATTCTTACTGTTCGTTCGTTTCTTTTGTATTATATTACTTTTATTACCCCCACACACACACACATTTATGTTTTTTCTCCAGATTCTGTTACATTTGTTTGCTACTTATATGGATACGCGTATGCCACCGCATCCCAAATGTTTATCTGGTCGTGTGTTCAGTCAATTGAATGTTGTTCGACTTCCAGATAAGCCTGGTTAGTTGACTCGTGTGTGTGCATTTTAACGGTTGGACTTTTTTATATTCTGTTTCAGTGCCTAAACTGTAATTAATACTATTAATAATAGTAGTGGTAGTAGTAGAGATAAGTGTCAGTAGGAACACATAGAAAGACATTTAGTACATGCTGTTTGTAAACATAACAGTAGAATTGCATGATCTTTAAGACATTATTCAGAAGATCTTGATAAACTCATGGAAATTAGTTCGATACAGTTATCGTCGATAAAGTAGGAGGATCGGAAGCAGACGTAAATGTGAGGATTGGCAAAACAAGGGCCACATTTTTACAATTGAAAAACATATGGAACTCAAAACAACTGTCAACCAATATCAAAGTCTGAATCTTCATTATAAACGTCAACACAACTAGTTCTACTGTGCGTAGCTGAAACGTGGAAAACTACTACAACCATCATCAAGAAGGTACAAATATTTATAAATAGTTGTCTGCGCAAGATATTGAATATCCGTTAGCCGTATATCATCAGCAACAGCCTTCTGTGGAAGAGAACAAACCAGCTTCCAGATGAAGAGGAAATTAGGAAAAGACGTTGGAAATGGATAGAAGATACATAACGGAAATCGCTAAATTGCATCACGAGGCAAGCCCTGACTTGGAATCCTGAAGAGAAGAGGAAGGCCGAAGAACACACTACATTGGGGAATGGAAACAGATATAAAAAGAATGAATAGCATTTGGAAAGGATTGCCCAGAACGGAGTTGGATGGCGAATGCTGGTGGGTGACCTATGCTCCTCCACGAGGCTTAACTAAGTAATTCTTGTTACATACTGACTGCCTGAATTTTCTACTCAGTCTTAATGCCAACAAACAATCTACCATACGACAACCATTAACAAAACACCGATGTCTGTTTTCGGAATTACAGGATTTATAACATTTTTCAAATCCTTCATGCATTAAAAATACGTTGCTAGGTTTTAATATTACGTATTCAGTATCATCAATTGATATGAGCGATTCCTCAGTGACAATGATATCCAAACAGTGGAAATTGTTTAACACCCTCAACCTGAGAAGTTTGTTAAAAGTCATCGACATTGCAGGTGCAACTGTCAACAAATTTATACCGTGGTATTTACTATATATCGTAAGTTAGGACTGTGGATTAGCGGTTAAATAAATAAACTAACCCTCACACAACTAAATTGTAGTTCAAAGCTAACTTTTCCGAAAGTAACGTATGACAGTCATTTCATTCTCAGGTGACAACTACATATGTAAAAGATTGTATTTGTTTAAACACATAAACGTTAGTACAAGGCGTCAAATAGATATGCACCACATAAATCATTCGATTTGTGTCAGGGCTTGGATACTGTCCGCTACACAGGGGTCCACTCCCCAAACATTTGACCTACACGTCTAATCCATAAGGTAGTAGAGCAACGATAGGTCCATTCGTTCCATCAGGATCCTGGAGCCCATGTGCACTATTTGGTTTTTAATGACGGTTCCCAACTCCTATAGGTGGATCCTCCATATCCACTAACCCAGTTAAAGAACCGGATATTCACTTTTCATCCTGTCAATTTAGTAAACAACAGTAATGCCGCAAAAAGGCACTAGACAGGACTTCGCTATCAGTGATTGTACGTACGTGACAATGTGAGAGCATTTCAAGAAAGAGAGCTGACTCTCTCCCTTCTCGACCGTACCAGGGCGTTTGCGTGGGAGGGATTGTAAAGTTTAAGTGTAATTGTTACAGATCTTACTGATCTACCTCATCTTATTGTGTTAATGAGGTATGGCAACTTGGACCGATGCATATATGTGCCTGGTGCTACGTTGTAGCTGACTGACTGACTACTAATCTAAGTATAGAATGATTCTTTCATAACCTATTTGTTTACCTTAATGTTTGTATGTTTCTTTTCTCTCTCTTTCTCTTTTCATCTACTTATAGATTTGAAAAGTAAACATAATTGTCAATTTTATCAAGTTGCTGTACAACCGCCTCAATTTAAATTAGTATTAAATGGAAGAATCTACAATTTTATATCAGTAATTTAACTTCTTTTTTTTATTTAATTCATAATCCTATTTTATTTATAGGGTCAAAAAAATATCTACCATGCTATTTTATTATTCTTTCATTATTATGTAACAAGGAATGGAAAGTTCAGGTAAGTCTGTTGTATTATAATACAAATTATATTGGTAATTTGGTTATAAAAATACATGTTTAATCGATTCAATTAAGTATATTGAATAGATTACATGATACAAAGGGGTATCCCGATCGTTGTTGCTACCTTGACGTGGTGGTGGTCGGGCTTGCCTATCGTGATGAAGCAACTGACTAAAGGCAACAAACCCAAGGTCTGAAGGCGAAGTCGTACTGCTGACTGTACAGAGGTGTGACAGCAGTAAGGTGTTTCCTTCAGACAACCAGCATAGCAGCGATGCTGCCTTCCCACAAGGAGGTGTGAGTTTAGAAAAGGTTGACCCTAAAAATGCACACCTCCATCTCCGGCGCTAAGGTCTCAACAAGTACGTAGCTAACACAAAAATTACCCATAAAATGGTCGTATGTGACCGACCTCAAGTAGTTGTCCCTTGGACACTGGGGTCACGCTCTCAGGTTACTAAGACCACCTCTAATCCAACTTCCTGTTTAGGTACCTCCAGAAGAACCCTTCCACGGTGTGGGCAACCGGGGAGTGATAACCGCCCTCATACCTCTAACAGTACTCAAGACCACTGACTGACTGACAAAGAGCTACGGAATACATTATGTGCCACATAAGTCATTTGATTTATGTTATGGGCTTGGATACTACTCGCTTGCCCAAACCGAAGCAGGTGGTCTTCTTAAAGTGCCACACTTTGAGGACTAATCCACAAGAAACGTTATGAGATTCAGTCCCTTGGTGACCGGTGACGAACTATTGGTTGATACGTCATTCGTTCTATCAGGAACCTACAATTCATGTGCACCCTTGGTTTATAATTAGGGTTTTCTAACTTCTCTAAATAGATCCTCCATATTCACCAACCGGATTAAAGCAGTGGACATTCACTTTTCATCCTCTCAACTTCGTAAACAATACTCCTGTCGCGTGAAGGCAGTGAGTAGGACTTCCCTGTCAGTGGCTGTATACTTGTGGTTATGTGAGCATTTCGAGAGGGAGAGGTGACTTTCCCCACACTCGACTGTACCAGGTTACCATACCATTTACTTGTCGTGGTAATTAGTGATCATAAATTGTATAATAACAGTTGTATCTTTCATTATCAAAAAGGATATGAGTTCGGATAATGTTTGTATATATTCCTTGTTAGTTGGTGAGTACTAATGAACAACAACTCGAGTTCCATGTCTTATTGTCTGTTAACTACCTGTCATAGCTGCCAGTTTAACGCGGTGGTTAGGTTTACATAACACAATTAAGCTTTATTGTATGTAACACATTCTTTAAGGTCAGACCATACGATATCAGTTGATTGAGGAGCAGCAAACTTAAGATCCGAGAGCAAAGTTATATTACCAAATGCATTAGCGCCTGATTGTCGTAAGATATTTCCCTCGGACAATCAGTATCTACACTTGATGTTGCTTTCTTACAACAGAAATATGACGTCAGATATGATCACTCCTGGAAATAATCCCTTGGATTTCTATCCATGGTGACAAGGTCTAAAAGGTACAGAGCTAAAGCACTAAAAACTACTAGTTCACAATGAGCTGATAGGATTTATGGTATGGAATATTCAAGACCTAGATTCCGTGCTAATTAAGACTTGCAAATAGTCAGTCAGTGACAACGCAGAACTTCGTACGTACGTACATCAGTTCGAGTTGCCACACCACATTAGCACAGAGATGCTGTAGTCAATTCAAATCCCGTAGTGCTAGATGCAGTAAAATTATAAGCAGCAATCAGAAAGATCAGGGTTTGGAGATGTTATTCGAGGAGTATAATACAGTGAAATAAATTTGGGAAGAGGAAAAAGGGACAAGGAGCATTCAGGAGATTAGAATTTGGGAGAACACAAAGAGTGGATGCACCTGCGCCATTGCAAACGATTTCGAGCCATGTCATTCAGGCTCTCTTACCATCGGTTGCTATCATCTCGCAGTCCCCAACCAGGTAGTCTACATCTACCAATATGACTCAGTCCACTTGTCAGTAACTTCATGAACTTGTGCCATGTTTTGGTCTGACCGCCTCTAACTTTCTTCCAACCTACTCCTATACCACTGAACATCGCACGTCAAGGCAGTCGGTCGTTGGGCATACGTAACACGTGTCCCATCCATCTCAACTGATGAAGTTCCACTACTTCATCAATTGATTTGCTATCCTTACCTAGAAATCGTTTCCTAACAATTGTATTACTTACTCGATGGTCCCAGGATATACGAGCAATGTTTCGAAGACACCTATGATCGAATGCTAGTAACCTACAAATATCCTCTACTCTTACCGGCCATGTTTCACTGCCATAAATTAGGACGGAACGAACTGCTGCGCAGTAAACTCATCCTTTGGTTGATAGACGGATATCTCGCCTACACCACATAATATCCCGTACCTAAATATTAAAAGAATCAATATTCCTCGTTAAATTTGTACATGAATGAACCAGATCCACAGTCTTAATTTTGTTGTTGTTTTTTATCTCTATTTGAATAGATCTGTTTCACTTGGTCCATCAGGTTTAAACGTTACATGGATATTTTCTAAAAATTGATTATAATTATCAAAATGTAAAAAGAAGATAATAACTCTATCATGTATATGTATTCCTTTGTCTAATTATTGATGTTCCATGTTTATTTTTGTATTTAAAAAGAGAAAAATAAATAAATCTAGAATTTATGTTAAATTCGATGAGCTTCTTCTTTGTTTTTCTTTGTCTTGTACTTCTTAGTGGATTCGCACTGTTGAGGAGTCCTATAATAGGACGAAACGGCATTCCAGTGGTTCTAGGTTTTCAATGACAGTCCAACATTAATCAGTTCATGATCTCAACGTGTAAACAATCTATAAACATACTTTTCTAGGGAACTGCAGAATGATCTATGGATTAGATATACTTTTATGACGCAATTTATACAATTGTTATACCTATCACAAGTTGATCGATTTCATCAAAGATGATGATATTCACTTGTTGAATGTACTCATCAGAGCTTGTAGCAATGGCCTTGTTTTTTGTGTAAATTATCAGTGACCATACACATATTGATGATTCCGCATTTCATCATTGTGAGCTGAAGTTATGTTGGATCGTCAGATAATCTATACGATATCCTCCGAGTCGCACAACAAGTAAGATAAGATCTAAGTACATATAGACTATAATAAACGGATTAACCACCTATACAACATCATTACTCGTATATCCTTCTCCAGGAGTTGTTTTATTTGTTTAAATAAATATTACTACGGAGAGGCACCGAATACATATGCGCCACTCAAGTCACTCGATTTGTGTGTGGGCTGTGACACTTTCCGTGTGCCAAACTGAAGCAGTTAGTTTTCTTAGGTGGCCACGCACAGAGCCTTCGACCTAAAGGTCTAATCCATAAGGTAGTGAAGCTACGTCAGGAGATGCAGTCATACGGTAGCCGGTAACCAATAATCAGTTCATACGCCATTCGTTCCTGGAAGCAATGTACACTATTGGTTTGGAATCAGGGTTTTCCAACCCCTTAGATGGATCCTCTGTCTCCACCAACCCGGTTACAGTACGGGAAATTCGCTTTTGGTCCTCAAAATTTCGTAAACAACACCCCCACCGCCAGAAGGCAGTGACTGTATACACGTGGCCATTCGATAGCGACAGTGAATTCTCCCCAGTCTCGGCATTACCAAGGCATTTGGTGGGGAGGGCAGAAACACTCTAATGATGCATAATTTCCCCTTTGCTTTGGTTAGATTAATCAAAAATATGGGCAATAATTATTGTATTGTCCTAATAACAAATAAAGAAATTATATACCACAGAAAGGAAATATATATTTCAACCCATAACATTTGATGAAATAAAAATTCCAATTAAAATGCTTCGAAATAAAAACGGAAAAATCAATAATGGTAATATGATGATGATAATGATGACCCTAGTTAGCCCAACACAAAAAAACACACACATAGAGAGAGAGAGAGAGAAATAGAAAAAACGGGAGGGGGGGAAGGACTGTTGACAACAAAATATTCGATAGAAAAATGATTAACAAGGTTGATTTACAAATAAGAAATGTTTGGATTATGCATTATGAAATGTTTTTTTTTAATTATTGTAAATAACAGGATTAGCATTCAATAGAATACGGAATAAAATAGAGATAACTCTTGACTATTACTAATATATTGTAATAAAGTAGACAAATGAGAAAAAAAGACAAACAAGCCATAGAACAGTGAAGTACTACTAATAATAATAATGATAATAGTAGTACATAGTGTATCTATATTCATTGAGGAAGTTTCATTTATATTTTCATATTATGGCATGAATAAATATGAATAGAATAGAATAGTTCGTATTTATTCATTTAATGGACATGATGGTAAATGGACTGTACCAAAATAATTCAATTCATATAAACTACAGAATACAAGTACAATAATATAACCAATAAGTAATGCATAACCATACATTTTAGTTAAACGCCAACGATTAATATGTGTTGCAACTAGAAGATATATAACTGTTGTGAATAAAGTCAATGTTGAATATAATAAACCTATAATGACAATGAAAACAAAAAGAAAAATAGATGGTATTAAATGTATGTATTCGTATACAGAGGGTTTTTATATTTCACGGACTGACATGGTTTTTCTTTATTTTAACACATAGAAATTGGTACAAGGAGGCACTAAATACATATGCGACACACAAATCTCATTTGATATGTGTGAAGGCTGTGATACTGCTCGGGTGCCCAAAACGAAGCAGATGGTTTTCTTAGGTGGACACACCCGGAGCCTTTAGCCTAAAGGTCTGATCCACAAGACAGTGGAGCAACGTAAGGAGATGAAGTCCCATGGTAGCTGGTGACCAACGATTGGTTCATACGCCATTTATTCCTTCAGGATACTGTAGCCCATGTGCACCATTGGTTTGGAATGAGGGTATTCCAACTCCCCTAGGTGGACTCTTCATGTCTACCAACCTGGTTAAAACGCCGGACATTCGCTTTTGGTTCTCTTAATTTCGTAAACAACACCCCCGACACGAGAATTCAGTGAGTAGGACTTCCCTGGCAGAGGCTATATACGCGTGGTCATGTGAGAACATTTCGAGAGGTAGACCGGACTCTCCCCACTCTCGGACGTACCAGGGCATTCGGGGGCGATAAATAACCAACAAGTACTGAACACTTGTTTCGTTCTAGTATGGAACTTCTTTGGATTAATTAGCAATACTAATAACAATCAGGTCATTCCTAGTGACTAAATTTAAGGTCGAGAGTGGGGAGAGTCCGCACTTCCTCTAGAAATGCTCTCATATAGCTACGCATATACAGCCATTGTCAGGGAAATCTTACTGCGAATGTCTGTCCATTTAACCGGGGTTGGTGGAGATAAAGGATACGCTTAGGGCAGTTGGAAAATACTGATACTAAACCAACGGTGCACATAGGCTCCACGGTGAACAAAAACCGTATTGAACCAATTATTGTTAATCGGCTACCATGTAACTGAATCTCTTAACATTGCTCCAATGCCTTATGGATTAGAAATTCTCAACCAAAACAGTTGCTACTCAATTATAACTATTTACTGTGTACATATTAAAGTTACATTATACTAAGGAAACAACTAACCTCTAGAATAGATGACAATTGGCGCTTGAGAAATGATTGATTTAATTAACCATGGTAAACCCATACAAATTAATATGTCAAATACATTACTACCTACTGCATTTGATACGGCCATATCACCTTCACCTATACAAAAATGTAAACACATTGATATGATTTTAACGTTGTATTAATCATGAAATGTAGTTGAAGATTAGAAAGGTAACTAGGTCGTGACTTGGAGCTAAAATGATTTGTGTAAAGTGTTTGCTTACTTACGCCTGCTACTCCTCGTGAAGGAGCATAGGCCGCTCACCAGCATTCTTCATCCAACCCTGTCCTGGGCAATACTTTCCAGTTGTTATTCATCCTTTTCATATTTCATTCGATTTCCCGACGTAATGTGTTCTTTCGCCTTCCTCTTTTCTGCTTCCCTTCAGGATTCCAAGTTAGGGCTGGCCTCATGATGCAGTTTGATGATTTTCGTACTGTATGTCCTATCCATTTCCATCGTCTTTTCCTAATTTCCTCCTCAGTTGGAAGCTGATTTGTTCTCTTCCACAAAAGGCTGTTGCTGATGGTATCCAGCCAATGGATGTTGAGTATCTTGCGTAGACAACTATTTATAAATACTTGTACCTTCTTGATGATGGTTGTAGTAGCTCTCCAAGATTCAGCTCCGTACAGGAGAACTGTGCTCACGTTTGTATTGAAGATTCTAACTTTGTAAAGGGCTCGCGACACTAAAATATCTGATCATTTAATTATTGATAATCAACATGGAGTCTGGCTAACCTGTATAAACCAATTCACCATGCTACATTAGCACGACAAGATAAATACTGAACAAGTAGAAATTATGTAGTAGCAATGATAATAAGAAAGACTAGGAATCAAGAATATGGTTAGGAAAGAAGGAATGAAAAGGTATGTATGAAGAGATACTGGACCTCAAGATAAAAGGTGAATAGATTTATGTCATTATGATCAATTCGGAGTCATGTTACTCAAGATTCCTGATCATTGATCATGATAATCAAACAGTCTGCATATACTAATATAGCTCAGATCAACAGTCAATTGTTCTATGGACTTATGTCACGTTTTAGTTTGAACACGCCTAGCCTACCATCAACTTACTTCAACACCAGCTAATAATGTCTATTTGAGTAGATGATTGTAAGGAATATGTAGCATTTGTCTAAGATTTTTCTTTCTATAATATTCATTCTTTAGAATCAAAGCAACTGAAATGTGAGTTCGATTTTGTTTATCTTAATAGATTGCTTAAAGTACATAACTAAAGTTTCTAAATACGAATATATTCTACAGCCTTGCGAGAAGAATCTAAAATATCAACATTAACTACTGCTACCATTTTATATGTATAGTCTTTACAACTCCCGCCAAATCAATTTGTCCTCACTTACTCATAGTAAATATTCAACGTTAATCAAAGATATAAAGAAGAAGAAGAACAACAGTCAATAAAGCTTGTGACTAAAGCAGTATCGAAACAGTCTGCAGGGGATGTACATATACAGTCCTAAACAACAATGGGAAGATACAAGCCAAACAATACCAAGTGAATTAAACTTCGCCCCATTGTACAAGCAGGTGGCTATCAGGACTCAGCAGCTAAGTAGATAACGCGATGGAGTTTGAAGCGAATGGTACTGGGTTTCAGTCCCGGAGTGAACATCAACCCTGAGATGCCGATACATGCAGCTGACGAGTCCCAAACAGGACAAGACACGCGTTCTATTTTCTCTCATAAAACTTACAGTCCGCATATGGTGAACATATGCCAACAAGAGACTGATCAACTGGACTAAATAACAATGGGAGATACAAGCAAACAATACCAAGTGAATTATCTTTAATTTGGAAACATGGACCAACGGACAATTATGGTTTGTACTATGTTAAGTACAACTCAAACCGACAAAACAGATTTCGAACTACGAATCAAACTACTTCAAATTTTAATATCCTGATAATAATCAGACCAGATTGAAAAGTTTTATATCCTATGGTAAACTAACACCAACACATATATTCATTTATGTGAGCATATTCATAGAGCACCGGCCTACATGTCGCTTTATAAAATATCCTTCATGAACATCATTAACGAAGCCGCTAATTAATTTCATTAACATCTAATATCTTATATTTCCATTCGTAGATCCTTAATACTATCTTTGAACATATATTTTTCTTTGTTACACTGTAATAATGGGCTTCTAGTCCGCTTTGGACTATTTCATTTCACTCTGGTTCAATCGGCTTACATCTAATATAAAAAGTTTGACTTCAAATCGAGTACATATCAATTCAATGCAGGTTGTATCATGATCATGACATTATTACACTTTTTAGACTCTACTAGAACTAGCTACTTTAACATACCCATATAACAATAGTATAGACTAACAAAATATTACTATAATACTCGTTAGTAGTTACTAAACTGTTGTATAAGTTTCCTTGCAAATATTTCAGTAGTTACTAGATTGACTTAATTGCAAGCTTTCTCTATGCTTTTCACTACTTAACAATGATTGTATACAATTATTGTCACCATACTACCCTTTTACTTGATTTTAAACCAATATTGTGATTAAGCAGGGTTACTTAATCCGGCAAACTCTTTTTCAGATTTGCTAGCAGTAATATTTCAACGAGTGAGGTTTCATAAATACTCTATACTGGTCAGTCAGTCAGTCAGTTAACTACAATGTAGGACCAGACACATATGTGCCTTCATAGAATGAACAACATTTGATGTTGTGACTACAAGGAGGGAATGACCACAATAACTGAATTCAGTAACTTGTAACATCATCAACATTGGATATCATAAAATCTGTTTGGGAGATCCAGAAAACTCCTCGAGAAAAGCCAACAAAGTCTCTGAAAACTCAGAGAAGCATCTTATCTAAACAGCAGTCACTAGGAGTTTCGCCGGAAACATCTAGGAAGTGAAAATTCATGTGCCGAGCTTCTGATTGGATAATTACTTATACTGTTACTATGTTTGGTAGCATTCCAGAATTTTCCGGAAGCCCCAGGTGATCTAAAATGCTATAAAAACCCTAGATTTTCTGTAGCTGACTGACTGACTGAGATTTTCTGTACGTAAACGGAGCTTTGGATTAAATTGTTTCTTCCATATTTCGCGCCTTTTCTCTCATGTTCAAGTCGCTGTGTAGATCTAGTCTAGAGGTTACTAGAAGAGCTTAGGAACCGAAAGTAGTGTTAAATTAAAAGGCTTATCAAAATTGAAGGGACTGAATGACCGATTAATGTATCACTAGACTAAACACACATCTTAAGCAATGTCTCGGACTATCGAACTGTAGAAAAACGATATAGCTACCTCCATTTAAAAATGATGAGCTTTGAGAAATAAATAAAACATATAGTAACTAGAAAAGAAATTAAAGGTTTAAAATTAATAGATGTTAACTTACCTTCACGAACAACAATTACTGAAGCGATTGCATCTGGTACACTAGAACCAGCTGCAATAAACGTTAATCCCATTACAGTATCCGGTATATGAAGAGTAACACCTATGAAACGAATAGAAAAATGATTAAGACTGTTATGTTCACTACTTGATTCATGCAAAATACAGTACACAACTACGACACTCGAACGTATAGAATTCCCACAGTCGCAAATCACAAGACAGAAATAGTATTTGTTGTGTAAGAATCAAAATGTACAGAAAATCATGGGCATTTATATATATTAGCGGTTGTTATATGGACATTATAATTCAGCCAATCCGTAAAGAGACATGTTATACTACTGTTCAATAGTAGCATGCTACATTGATATTCTAGAATGTTCTATCACGTTCTGACTGGATGGAAACGTATAGGCTCCTTTAGTGCCTCTAGAGGCTCCGTCTTAGGTCTCGAAAGCCGTCATATTCATTCATTATCCTACAGAAACTGATGACTAGTACACACATAATGTACTACTATTGACCATCATTCAATCAGTCGGTCACAAGGTAGAACCTAGTACGTATGTACATTAATTCAGGTTCCTATACCCCATTAGCACAGCGAGATGAAATTGTCAAGCCAAATCTCAGAATAGTATGAGTGGTATTATGAAAGATTAATCACTGAAGATACGGCTTGAGAAAATATAAACTAATGAAATAACAACACAAAAAAAGTTAAGAGGAATTCAGAAGCTTAGAATTTGTGTAAAGATCAAAAATGAATGAACATGCATCATTTCAAAACATTCTTAGCCATGTCATTTAAAGTATTTAACCACAGGTTTTGGTGATCACACAGGACCTAACCAAGTTAGTCTACACTTATTAACACGACTCAGTACAACTGTTAATGACTTCATATATTAATGTCATGTGCTTGATTTTCCCTCTCCTAACTTTCTTCCAACCTACTCCTAAACATCGAGGTAGGAGGTGACTGGGTATACGTAACACATGTTTAAACCACCTCAGTTGATAAATATTTCCCTAATTCATCATCCTATTCCCTACAACAGGCATTGCTTATTAGTTTTCCATAAAACCAAAAATCCAACTATTATTTAGTAATAATGATATAAACAGAGAAGGGTTTTTTGTGTGGATACTATAGTAATTTAATAGATGAATGCATGAGTCAACTAAAACTATACCACTATAGAAAGGGTGGAAGCACTAAATGACTATTTCGTCCTAGTATGAGATTCCTCAACAGTCCCCAAATGCCCTGATATGGCCGAGAATGGGGAGAGTCCGCTCTCCCTCTCGAAATGCTCTCATATAGCCACGCGTATATAGCCTCTGCCAGGGAAGACCTACTCACTGAATTCTCGTGTCGGGGGTGTTGTTTACGAAATTAAGAGAACCAAAAGCGAATGTCCGGCGTTTTAACCAGGTTGGTAGACATGAAGAGTCCACCTAGGGGAGTTGGAATACCCTCATTCCAAACCAATGGTGCACATGGGCTACAGTATCCTGAAGGAATAAATGGCATATGGACCAATCGTTGGTAACCAGCTACCATGGGACTTCATCTCCTTACGTTGCTCCACTGTCTTGTGGATCAGACCTTTAGGCTGAAGGCTCCGGGTGTGTCCACCTAAGAAAACCATCTGTTTCGGTTTGGACACCCTGGTAGTATCACAGCCTTCACACATATCAAATGAGATTTGTGTGTCGCATATGTATTTAGTGCCTCCTTGTACCAATTTCTATGTGTTCAAATAAATAAATAATCCATGATCCCTACGATCAGGATTCCAACGCAAAAGTAATTGATCATAATGATATCCATTTTACTAGTAAATCAATACTTATCTTATAATAATTAGATTAAACATAAAAATAATTCAACTTATACACGAATCATTTTATACACATACAGTAACAAATCGCTTCTTCTTTTCTCTTTGTTTTTCTTTCTTTTTTTTAAAAAAAAGAAAGAAAAACAAAGAGAAAAATTAGGTCATTTTTGAAATTAAAATAAAACACAAAACAAAAACAAAAACAGAACAGGAAATAAGATAATAATATAAAGTGAGTGACAGAGAGAAATAATAAAAGAGAAAAAAAGAGAAAAACAATAACAAACAATGTTTTCTCACAAATAAAGTTTATTCTTATTTAATCAAATTGAAAGAGAAGTAAATCAAAGTACAATTATCAGTAATAAAATAAAATAAGAATGGAATTAGGAGGATTAGCCATTTCTAATCAACAATAACTTAAGTAAATAAATAAATATAGTGAACTATTGTAAGTATATATTCTTATGGTGATAGCGGCGTTTGAAATGAACGGTATTGGGTTGGAGTCCTGGAGTGAATATCAATTCTAGGATATAGATACATTTAGATGATGAGTATCAAATAGGATGAAATGCACATTCGTGAATTCCATTGCTAGCTACTGTCCATCTTTGCCTATAAAGTTTGTGACTTAAGGCTATATTGAGGCAATCCGTACAGGATGCACATATGCCAACATGAGACTGATCAATTGCAGTCCTAAACATCAAGTGAACAATATCAAGTGAATAGTTAAATTAAGCTATATAAATACATTCTAATCCTATAGATTGTCCTGTCTATTAGATTGAAAATCTTAATATAAGGACTTGTAATATTTTGTTAGTCTATAAGATTGTTATATGAGTATGTTAAATTAGCTGATTCTAGTAGAGTTTAAAAAGTGTAATAATGTCATGATCATGATGCAACCTGAGTTGCATTGATATTGATATTCTCATGACATATTTATGTACTCAACTTGAAATCAAACTTTTGATATGATGTGTAAACCTATTCGACCGGAGTAAAATGAAATAGTCTTCAATCGGACTTAAATTTGCAATATATTAGTTTGAAGCCCATCGTTTCAGGGTAACAATCAAAAATATGTATTAAAAGAAAGTACTAATAATTTACGAATGGAAAAATAGGATATTAGATGTGATGATGTTTGAAGTGAACAGTACTGTGTTGGAGTGCCGAAGTGAACATTAACACTGGAATGCAGGTACATCTAGCTGACAAGTATCAAATAGGATGAAATGCGCATCCTGGATTCCCCTACTAACAACTATTCTTCTTTGCTTATAAAGCTTATGACTTAAGGCTATATTGAGGTAATCCGTACAGGATGCACATATGCCAACATGAGACTGATCAGTTGCAGTCCTAAATATCAACGGGAAGATACAAGCAAACAGTACCAAGTAAATTTAACTTCACCCCATTGTACAAGCAGATGGCTATCAGGACTCAGTAGTTAAGTGGAGAACACAAATGAGTTTGAAGTGAACGGTATTGAGTCCGATTCCCGGAGTGAAAAAACAACTCTAGCGCATCCTAGATTCCCCTACGAGCCACTATTCATCTTTGCTTTATAATAAAAAAATACATTCTGATTGTTTTCCTTTGAATGAAATTAGAAACAATATCTTGATCGATATACTTAATCGAAATATAAATGAGAGAAAATAGAAAAGAAAAAAAAGCTAGTGATATGCATGAATGAAATAGTGACAGGAAATTGATTAAATTATGACATGAAACTTATAGCAAATTCTCTTTCTCTTTTTTTTTCTTTATGTCAATTGTTTGATTTGTCCTCTTATTCTCTCCCTCTCTTTCTTGCTCTCGCACACACACACACATACACTCTGCTCATTTCTTTCTCATATTCTACACCTCTAAACTTCATCTACTTTATTTCCCCCCCCCCAATTGACCAATTTCCCTTTTTTATACATAATCAATTTATTACTGACAAATATAATAATAATAATCATTAATCAATTGAAATTAACTCAGGAAAAAAATGGGGAGAAAAATGATGTGTGTTTTCTTTAGTTTCTTTGGCAAATGGTAAATTAACCAACTACTTTATTGACAATGACAAAGTAATCTGTAAATTGTACATTGAATAAAACTTCTAAAAGTCAGTAATAATAATATGCATAGATCAATATATAAATGTATATTTGATTGTGACAGATTTGACAATCAGATAAACTAAATCTGAAGGTTTTGATTACCCCCACCGCCAACCCATCCCCCACAACAACAAAAAAAAACGAGTCGGTTTATATTAAATCTATAGAAATAATAGTAACTGAGTGTATGGTATTGAAATACAAACTTTATATAAACATATATATATATATATATATATATATATATATACAGATTGAACTCATGAGTCAGTTGAAGCTAGACATTAACACCGTTGGATGCCGGCTTAGTGGTCTAATGGTTAAGTGCTCGCGCGCGAAGCCAGTAGGTCCTGGGTTCGAGCCCCGGGTGGTGCGGGGTCGTGGATGCGCACTGCTGAGGAGTCCCATACTAGGACGAAACGGCCGTCCAGTGCTTCCAGGTTTCCAATGGTGGTCTAGCTTCAACTGACTCATGAGTTCAATCTGTGAAAATTTCTAGAAATCTCCACAAAACACATTCTGATATATATATATATATATAGTTACTAAGTATAAGTTCGGTTTGTTTAATTTTATTTCAATGAATACATCATTATATGAAAGCTGAGATCAGGTTAAAAGTTGATAATATAGATGTAGATGATTGAATAACCAAATAAACAATGTTAACGGTCGAGTTAGGCTACCATGTAAAGATGTAGAATCAGTAATATGGGAAATCAATTGAAACATATATTAAATACGTCTAATATTGAAGTGAATATAATAAGTGAATTTACTAAAACAATATAGAATATTATTTGTATTAGTTGTGACAACGTATTCCTGCTTCAAATCTGTATGGAATTATGTATACTCATTGAATACTCCTATGAAATTGGATAATAGTTACCAATAAAATTCATGAAGCGCAAGCAGTACTATTTGAAACATATTAGCTAGAAGTATTTGTAAATAAAAACCTGTACAAATGATTTGATTCAAGTTGCCATACCTCACTCATTAGCACAACAACATGAACACCAAATCTATAAAACTGTCTACATCAATCGTAGTAATATATAAAAGAAAGATTATGTATAAGGATATAATACAGGAAAAAAATATTAGTTCGCAGAAAGAAAGATATAAAGCAATTTTAAACTCACAGTTTAAGGAAGACAAAGAGTGTATACATACACGCCATTACGATCGATTCTGAAAAGTGTCACTCACAGTCTCCAACCATGGCTCACACTATAAGTTAATAACGTTATGGACCAACGACACTTTTTTGATTTGGTCGCCCCTAACTTTCTTCCAACCATTCCCAACACCAGTCAGCATTGCGCGTTGTGGTAATCAGTGTTCAGGCATAGGTAACACAGGGCCCAACCATCTCAGTTGATGAAGATTTACAATCTCATCGACTAATTTACCATCATTTCTAATACCCTACGCGTCTAACCTCGCTTTTACTTACCCGGTGATCCCAGAAGTTGCGAGCAATATTTCTAAGACATTTGAGATCAAATACTAGTAGCTTACGAGTATCTTCTACTCTCAGTGGCCACGTTTCGCAGCCGTATATTAGAACAGAACGATCTGCTGCACATTATACTTGTCCCATAATTGATAGGCGAAAATATCGCCTCCGCCATAGGTGACATAAGTTGGCAAAAGTCAAACAAACTTTCTGAATCGGTGCAGAAATTTCGTCAAACACCAACCCATTAGGGTTAATCATACTTTTAAGATAAGTGAAGTTTTCAGTAGTATATTGATTTAACATTGAGGATAATTAGAGATTTTGAAAACAAATCATCTAATAAAAAATTATCATCGACTATTAATAATGAAATATAGATAAATTCATGAGTAATTATAATCCATTATACCGGAAGTTTGTTTAATAGTTAGAAACAAGAAAAAAGCGGGATGTGGGGGGATGGAGGGGGTAGGTCGAATTGATAATACAAGGATTGACTTGAAATAGATTCAATTAAAATCTTAGATGCAAATTGTGGTAGTTTTGCAGTTACAAAACTTAAATTTTAACCAATGAGATAAAAGTTCCAACTATGGATTCGTTTATTTTGGGTTGAAGCAACTAAGGAATGGCATCACTATCTCCCACATAATAATGAAGTCTAAATAACCAAACTGTAGTTCAAGAGTTATTAGCATAGTCAATCTTTAAAGAATTATGTATTATTTCTTCTAGTTAAACACATAAACATTGGTATAAGGAGGCATCAACTAGATATGCGCCACATATATCATTCGATTTGTGTGAGGGCTGCGATACTGCCCGGGTGCCCAGACCGAAGCAGATAGTTTTCTTAGTGGGCCACACCCCGAGCCTTTGACCTAAAGGTCTAACCCACAAGACAGTGGAGCATCGTGAGGAGACGCAGTCCCATGGTAGCCAGTGACCAACGAATGGTTCATATGCCATTTGTTCCTTCAGGGTAGTGGAGCCCATGTGCACCATTGGTTTGGGATCCGGTTAAAGCGCCGGACATTCGCTTTTCGTCCTTTCAATTTCGTAAACAACAACCTCGCCACGACAAGGCAGTGAGTAAGACTTCCCTGATAGAGGCTGTATACGCGTGGCCTTGTGAGAGCATTTCGAGAGGAAGGGCGGGCCCACATTACTCTCGGCCATACCAGGGCACTTGGGGGCCTAAAGAATTATGAGATTTGATTATATGGGTTTCAAACACCTGTAGAGAGATATAGATCCATTCAAAATTCTATACAGTTTGGAAAAGATAAATGTCTACTAACAATAGATTACAGGTTATGCAACACTATCATAAATTGTATTACAGTATTGAACTATTAAGCTTAATAATTACACTGTACAATGTATATGTATAACTTATCCCAAATGTAGGGAATGAACGTCCATTTGATCAAATCATCTAACTTTCAAGGTTCTGTAAAAAGTACAAATATGTAGAAGTCGATAACTTATACCTGAATCATATTGAAACTCATCTTTTCTTTTTAGATTTAAACAATAAGAATAGAATTATTCACCGTTACTTGTATGTACGTTTGGATATAAAAAAACACATAGATATTTAATACATAATAAATATTAACCATAATTGTGAGACCATAATTTAAAGACGACCTTTGAGCGACGTTAAAGTGATCTTGGGAGTGTCCACCTAATAACTAAGACCAAATGTGAATCATAAACCAATGTGAAGAATTCCAGTAGATATGAGTGCTGTTAGAGGTGTGAGGGAGGTTATCACTTCCCAGTTGCCCAAAAGGTGGAACGGTTTTTCTGGAGATACCTGAAAAGGAAATTGGATTAGAGGTGATCTTAGTGACCTAAGAGCGTGACCACAGAGGCCAAGAGACAACTGCTTGAGGTCAGTCATACACGACCTCTTTATGGGTAATTTTCGTGTTAGCTCCGTAGCTGGCTGGCTGACTGAGGAATTACAATTGTGATTTACAGTTGATGGTTAGGCTTAAGAATTAGATTTAGGGTTTTCATCACGAACTGATATCAGCTATAATATCAAAATTCTATTTAGCCAAATGGATGGGTGAATTTAGCGCCAAAATCCGAGACTTGTTATCTTATACCTGATTGGTTCCTCTATAAACTATAGTCTCGCCACACAATGACTTATTTACAGTTTATTATCATTAATTTTAGGTGACAATTTTTTACATAAAGGTTAATAACACTGTTACCACGGCAACCAAACAAAGATATGAATGCAATCAGGTTCGATGTCAATATCCAATTATTAAACAATTCAACTCCATAATTATGAATAGTTATTGTATTGTTAGAGATATAAAACTGATGGTGATTATATTTACCTACAATTAACCAAGGCTAACGCATAAACAAGCAAATATTTGTCAACAAACGAACAATATTTTGGATAATAATTTATTATAGTTTGAGAACGGTCTTAAACACAATTGAATATTATATTGTTTCAATAACAATAAATCTTGGCATTATTGTGGTAAACTAACTAATGATTTATACTACTAGATACATACTTATAATTGACTGATCACTGAGTAGTGGACCAATATCCCTTGTCTAGTTATTTAGTGCATATAGCAGTTTAAGTGATTCAATATCTCGTGCACTGTGTTGGAGATAGTCAGCATGAAGACCTGGGTTTAAGTTTCGTGCTGTTTACAATTAATCACTGGAATTTAAAGGAAATAGATGCCCCCTCGCCATCAAACTTTCCAAGATAAGATATTAACATCGAGCTATTTAGGTAGCAACTGACCTCTCATAGAGAGAACCAGTCGACCAAAGATGGCAGGCACATCATACAGATAAATACCAACTAACATGAAACTTTAGTCCAAAGTTTCCTGCCAACTACCTCCAATCATTCAACAGACTCATACTTTCTAACACTGTGACTAAGTACAGATTTATGTACTCAAAGTTTTGAGTGTCATTTTCCCAGTGTACATGTCCTTTCATTAATTTGACAGTATTGCATCTTATCGCAGAATTTTGTCATCTACAAAAATCAACAGTAGTATTCCGATTATGTAATTTAGTATGCCAACTCAGTAACATCATAATAACACTAAAATGAAGTAAGGTAAAACTCCAAACCTGTGACCTAATATGATTGAAATTCCAGTATTTTCACCTGAATACCACTTATTCATGCATTATCATTTTTATACAATTCATGTATACACTCCCTGTCTTCCCTTAAACTAAGAGATTAAAATCACTTCATATCTTTCTTTCTACGAACCAATTCTTTCTTCTTGTACTATATCTCTATACGCAATCTTTCTTTTACATATTACCACCTTTGACCTAACCACTGCTATGAATCCGGTGTTCATCTTGTGCTCATGCGGTATGGCAACCTGGACCGATGCACATATGTGCCTGGTCCTACGTTGTAGCTGACTGACTGACTGACATACATGAAGAATCACATGCATAGTACACCTTATTGATTATATCGTCAATGAAATTAGACATTAACACCTTTGGATACCAGCCAGGTCAGTGGTCTAGAGACTAAGCGTTCATAAGTGAAACCGATAGACCCAGGGTTCGAATCCAGACGAGCGGGATCGTGGAATCGCAATGCTGAGGAGTCCCGTGCTAGGACGAAACGACCGTCCAGTGCCTCCTGGTTTTCCATGGAATATTGAGTTATCAAATTGAGATAATGGAATGAAATATTGATATGATTATAAATCCTAAATTCAACTGATGAATTGAAAACGGTGTGATTTGATGAAATACAAATGTTTTTTATCGATCGATAAGAAAAAAACTGTCCATGAATACATAATCAATTTAATAAAGATAAAATTATTGATCAACAGTTACCATGATATTGGAACATTTACATGAACAAATTTAGACAAACTTACAATTTAACTGAAGAAAGTACATATAACCAATATGGTTATAAGTCAGCTACAACGTAGGACCTGGCACATATATGTAGCGATCCAAGTTGTCACACCTCATTAACATAACAGAATGAACACCGGATTCATAAAAGTAGTTAATTCAGATGTGGTAATATATAAAAGAAAGATTACATATAAGGATATAGTAGGTTCTACCATGCCAGGCAAGTCGATTGGAGAACGGTGAGACTAAAAGCAACAACTCAAGGTCTGAGGGCGAAGTCGTACTGCTGACTTTAGAGGGGTGTGACAGCAGTAAGGTGTTCCCCTCAGACAACCAGCATCTGCAGCGATGCTGCCTTCTCACAAGGAGGGGTGGGGTTAGAAAAGGTCGACCCTAAAAATATCACACCTCACCTTACCTCACGAACTTCCGTCTCCGGCGGTAAGAACCTTTGAAGAACGGAGCTAACACATTAAAAACCTTCCCACAATCTCCAGTCAACCTGAATGGCAAGTTAATGTACGTCCTCCGTCTCTTTATGAAGTTGAAAAAGCTATAGGAAATCTGAAACGAGGGAGAGCAGCAGGCCCTGACAGGTTTACTCCTGAGATTTTTAAGGATGGTGGTCCAGTATTAGCAGTGAGATTAACTGAGGTCTTAGGTAGAATTTGGGAACTGGACGTAATTCCATCTGACTGGTCTCAATCACTGATTGTGCCAGTCTATAAGAAAGGACAAAAGTCCTCTTGTGACAATCACAGAGGAATCAGTTTGACTAATATAGTGTCTAAAATATTAGCTTCAATAATACTTCGACGCCTAATCAAAGCTCGTGAAGAGCAGACTAGAGAAAACCAGGCCGGTTTTCGACCTGGACGTGGTTGTATAGATCAGATATTCACACTACGTCAGGTTCTAGAACACAGACACACATTGAGACGCCCCACAATGGTAGTATTTCTCGATCTTAAGGCGGCATTCGACTCTGTTGACCGTGAGGTTCTATGGCAGTGTTTGTCACTGAAAGGAGTACCAAAGAAGTACATTAACCTTATAAAGGCTCCCTACTCGAACACAACTGGTAGAGTGAGAGCTTATGGCGAACTGTCATCAGAATTGATTACCTCAAGTGGTGTTCGTCAGGGCTGCCCACTTTCTCCATTCTTGTTCAACTTTGTCGTCGACGTACTTTTAGAGATAACACTCTCCTCATCTAAATTTCCAGGGGTTGAACTTCTACCGGGAGGTTCACTTGTTGACTTAGAATATGCTGATGACGTAGTTTTATTTGGTGAAGACGCTGACAACATGCAGAGTCTTCTGACCACTCTAAGCAACAATGCAGGCATGTTCGGGATGCGATTCTCTCTCTCGAAATGCAAAATGTTGCTTCAGGATTGGGTTGCGTTGACACCTGAACTAATAATAGGGAGTGAAGTAGTTGGGCGTGTCCACGGCTTCACTTATCTTGGAAGTTTCATCAGCCCTTGTGGTCTGGTGTGTGACTAAATCTCAGCACGGATACAGAAGGCTCGACTAGCTTTTACCAACTTGGGTCATTTATGGCGTAGGCGAGATATCCGTCTATCAACCAAAGGACGTGTTTACTGTGCAGTGGTTCGTTCCGTCCTAAATTATGGCAGTGAAACATGACCAGTAAGAGTAGAGGATATTCGTAGGTTACTAGTATTTGACCATAGGTGTCTTCGAAATATTGCTCGTATATCCTGGGACCATCGAGTAAGTCATTCAATTGTTAGGAAACGAGTACTAGGTAAGGATGGCAAATCAATTGATGACGTAGTGAGACTTCATCAGTTGAGATGGATGGGACACGTGTTACGTATGCCCAACGACCGACTGCCTTGACGTGCGATGTTCAGTGGTATAGGAGTAGGTTGGAAGAAAGTTAGAGGCGGCCAGACCAAAACATGGCACAAGTTCATGAAGTCACTGACAAGTGGACTGAGTCATATTGGTAGGTGTAGACTACCTGGTTGGGGACCGCGAGATGATAGCAACCGATGGTTAGAGACCCTGAATGACACATGGCTCGAAATCGTTTGCGATGGCGCAGGTGCATCCACTCTTTGTGTTCTCCCAAATTCTAATCTTCTAAATTCTTCATGTCCCTTTTTTCCTCTTTCCAAATTTATTTCACTGGATTATACTCTTTAAATAACATCTCCAAACCCTAATCTTTCCGATTACTGCTTATACTTTTACTACCTCTACCACTACAGGATTTGAATCGACAACTGCATCTCTGTGCTAATGTGGTGTGGCAACTCGAACTGATGTACGTACGTACGAAGTTCTACGTTGTTACTGACTGACTGACTGAGAGAGTGTATACACTTACGCCATTGTGGTCGATTCTGAGCCATGTCACTCACACTCTCCAACCATTGGTTTCGGATAGTCAAGCGGACTCCAACCAAGTAGTCTACATCTCCCAACATGGCTCAGACTAGAAGTTAGTAACTTCAAGCACTGATGCCACGTTTTGTTTGGCCACCACTAACTTTCATTCATTCATCTCTAACACCAGCCAGCATTGCACGTCGTGGTAATCGGTGTTCAGGCATACGCAACACGTGGCCCAACCATCTCAGTCAATGAAGATTCACAACCTTATCAACTGATTTATCATCATTTCCTAATACCCCGCGTCTAACCTCGCTGTTACTTACCCGGTGATCCCAGAAGATGCGAGCAATATTTCTAAGACATTTGTGGTCAAATACTAGCAACTCAAGAGTATCTTCTACTCTTAATGGTCATGTTTCGCAGCCATAAAGTAAAACAGAACGAACTGCCACGTAGTATACTCGTCCTTTTATTGATAGACGGATATCTCGCCTTACAGTTATTAGAAAAGAATAATGTACTTTAATTAAATGAGCATTACTTTTTGTGTATCAAACAATGGCTCAGGTAATCGGCCTGTAAATATACATCTATCTAATCTTCAAAAAGTAACAAAGATTATTTGTACAGTGTTTATACTTTTAGAAAGGGTATAACTTCGAATTCTACTGTGTCAACTTAGGCACAATTCATAGATTTTATACCTTGCATACCGTATTCAAAAAACCGTTTGTTCGATGCCTTTAAGTGAAGAAATAGTGATAATGATAAAAGAGTCCACTAGTTGATTGTTTTTTTTTCAACAATGTAGTTTATTCATTTCTATGATAACCACCATTAAGCAATAACGGATGTAAAACTATTGATACAACTCGACCAGCTTGAATATCTGGGCTACCTGTTTCTGTCATCTAAATAATTCAACAAGTTATCTGTTTCCTTGTTTGTTTCAATAGATCATTATGCCTATTAGTTTCATAACCTATTCAGGTGTGTGATGACTGACAATATGCATCGAAAAGAATGTACATTATATTCAGATGTTGATTCTTGAACTGTTAACATCTAACTAGCGATCAACTCAATGTTTATCCTCAGAATCGATTAAGAAATAAGAAACGGAAATTTTGTTGTAATACTTTGGTACTGAGAATTCTATATTATAAATATATAACCAATCAACAAGTTAGTGTTTGTACAAACTTAATCATTCCGAAATACAATGCATTATCATTTGTAATAAGAGTTATTGGGTTCAAATTTCAGTATAAAAATCAACAATTAGAGGATCTGAGGTATATCCACATGAAGAGTTATGAACAGAAAGAAACATTATGACTTGGACTCTGTTACTATTTACAGTTAAAATATGATCATGCTGAGTCATTTAACATAGTATGAGAAAAAACTCGGAGTGCTTAGTATCCATTCAATACTCGTTTGAACTAAATTGTTTATAAGAATAACTTGTTGTAAAGACAATATTATCTGTTATTAGTATTTCAGGTTTATTAGCAGTATTCGCCTATATGTTGCATACCAGACTGATAATCGATTAAATATTTGTTTAGATGAATTCCAAGTGTGCTGATATGGAGTGACAAGTTGAACGAATGTATATATGTACCAGGTTTGTACACTGCTTAAGAATGACTGTTTGCATAAATATGCATCCCTATTTATTTATTTCTCACAACAAATAAATATTGATAAAAAAGGGGACCGAATAAATATGCACCACACAAATCTCATTTGATTTGTGTGAGGACTGAGATACTGCCCGGGTGCCCAAACCGAAACAGGTGGTTTTCTTAGGGAGCCACAACCGGAGCCTTCGACCTGAAGGTCTGATCCACAAGGCAGTGGAGCATCGTAAGGAGATGCAGTCCCATAGTAGCCGGTGACCAACGATTGGTTCATACGCCATTTGTTCTATCAGGATCTTGGAACATATGTGGACCATTGGTTTGGAATCAGGGTTTTCCAACCCCTTAGGTTGATTCCACGTCTCCTACAACCCGACTAAAGCGCCGAACATTCGGTTTTCATCCTTTCAATTTCGTAAACAACAATAATGCCGCGAGAAGACAGTGAGTAGGACTTCTCTGGAAGTGGCTGTATACGCGTGGCTATGTAAGAGCATTTCGAGAGGGAGACCTAACTTTCCACATCCTCGATCGTGCCAGGTCATTTGGAGGGCTACGGATTGTTAAATTTTTTATCGATACACTAAGATAAAATCGACAAAAGCAATACCAATAAAACCGAAAATAATTTCATTTGCTATGTTGATAAGAAAAAACATAGATCGAATCTAGTGTATATACAATATGAAACCAAGTAATAAGAAGTATGAACATTAAAACTCAAAAAATGTAAACAACCAATAAGTGTTACAAGTCATCATCTATAATTTGCTGAAAAATCTCTTTAGAATTCAAGAAAATTTCCGAATGCATTTTTAACCAATTATCATTTATTGGAAACTCCTGAAGAGAAACTAGAAAATAATTTATTATACCAAAAGGGGTTCTTGTGGATATTATGGTAATTTCAATGGTTGGGATCATGAGTCAGACGAAGCTAGACCACCTGGAAGCACTAAATAACCGTTTCGTCCTATTCTGCGACTCCTCAGCAGTGCGATCCACAACCCCGCCTCGCGAAATTTGAACCCAGGACTTATCAGTCTCGCGCGTTAGCGCTTAACCATTAGACCACTGAGCCGGCCGGCATCCAACGATGTTAATATCTAACTTCAACCAATCCACGAAATTGAGCGACACATCCACCATTGTCTACAGCGAATTAATATCTCACAACAGACCCGGTTGAACTCCACTGGTCACTGTTTCTCACTAGAACTCCAGGAAATACTTCTTGAAGCCAGCCCTAGTGATCAGATGTTGATTCATATCAGAATAGTTTTTGTGGGTATTATAGTAATTTCAATGGTTGAGATCATGAGTCAATTGAAGCTAATATGGTTTTATAAATACTCTTATTTTTTAATTCGTTTGTATATTGGTTATTTGAAGAGAACAGTGCTGGGTTCGAGTACCGAAGTGAACATCAATTTCTAGGTACATCCAGCTGGCAAGTCCCACGTAGGAAGAAAAGCGCATCATAAATACTACTGCTAGCCATCATTCATCTCTACTCTTACTTCCAGTAAATTAATTAACCTTCAAAATGAAACCTTTCATATTTTCCACCTTCTGTCTTCTATTTATGGTACAATAATCGAAGAGTATAAAGGTCTATGAAGCAGTTAAGAAGTCAGTTTCAACACCATTCAATGTGCCCGATGTATCGAGAATCAGCATATCATTGCTCCTACAATCATACATCACCAAGGATATTTGACGATCCATTACGAGTATCATCGTGTAAATGTAGCTTGAACTTACAAATGAAAAAAAACAATAACTGAAAGTTGAATATACTAAGTTTTTTCACTATCCGGCCAAGTTTTGTTACTGTTATTCACAGTTATATAATATACCCTTGTGAGCCAGGGTTATTTCACATTGGTTTTCAAGAGGAACAGACACCATCCAGACTTTCACGTAAGAACGCAAACAGTACAGCTCAATCCCATTTCCCATGAGAACCAGACACCATATTGGCTTTAACGCTACAATCTGAATAGTACAGCTCAATTACACAGGTACCAAGCACCCTAGTGGATCATTCGCACCATTCATATACACATTAAAATCACATGTATAATGATCGCGTGAATCAATTATGCGTAGCACGAACAGGCAAAAGTTGACTTATTTCACTTACAAGACAGTCAAACTCATTAATGTTAGCAATGACGACATGCCTTACAATGTCCCAATGACAATGGCCCTTGAGAACACTGAAAAGTAACCACCAGTATGAATGAAATCAGTTGATCAGCAAACCAATTTTACGCATAAAACAGACAACAAAACTTCCCAAAGTAATGCTGAACCAATATCAATGGTGAATCTCCAGTCTCATATGAAACCTTCACCTCTACGTAGCAATAATATATATATATATATATATATATATATATATATATATATATATATATATATATATATATATATAGTTTTGTTACTGTACAGAAAGTCTAATATCCTAACAATAGTAAGATTCATTTTTAATTTTAGGGAGAAAAATAAAACAAACTCACGCGACAAAAAAGTCCATTCCCTTTCTGTTACCATTACACAGATAGAAAATATACTTCTAACTTTTTTGGGGGAAAAAATACACCCACTTCTTACAAAAATATACTATTATTGGTATCATTTCCTTATTCTATGCCCAGTTTTAGAATATGTATATACATACATATACTACTTAGATGTACACATCTCTATATTACGTGTATAGCTACACTTGTATACATATATTCATTGAGAAGTAGACTTATATTATATGATAAACTGTACTCTATTCAAGTATTGATGTATGTTAGTATAAGCGAACTCAAAAAAGATCCTATTCATAACTTTTATTGATTTGATTTTATTACTATCATTATTTATATAATGATAATAAGCGTTGTCATAAGTTATTATGTCTATTTCATTAAGACTAGTCTCCCTGTATTCATGTTCTATAATTTTGCTTTTAATGATTTAGGCATTGTAAAAGAGTGAAAAGTAGTTGATATTTGTATTTGGAGAACATAAATCAACTAATCAAATTGATAATGAAGATAATAATGACAACAAACAGACTAATTGGAATTCTTCTAGACTTTTATTAACATATTTGTCATTAACATTATAGTCTGAGCTTAAGTATTGAAAGCTGGGAAGCAATAGAGACAATCGTTTCATCCTAGAATTAGACGGTGGTCATCAGTCTACATACATAATTCAACCGGAGATCGGACCAAATCCTTTCTGACCTTGTGGTGAATCCTCAACTTCACGATCAGTGAACTGGAATACAGTAGTTTACATGTCGAAATATATTCCTAATACTGTCCTTTTTATTTATTTACTTATTTCAACACATAAATATTGGTACAAAGTGGCACCGAATATACAAACACCACACTTCGTCATTCGATTAGCGCGAAGGATGGAATACTACCCATGCACCCAGAAGCAGGTGGTTTTCTTAGGAGAGGGGCACACTCGGAGCCTTTGACCTAAAGGTTGAATCCACAAGGTAGTGGAGCAACGTTAAGAGATGCAGTCACATGGCAACCAGTGGCCAACAATAGGTTCATACGCCCTTTGTTCCCTCTAGACCCTGTAACCCATGTGCACTGGTTTGGAATGAGGGTTTTTCAACTCCACTAGGTGGAAGTTCCATATCCACCAACCCGGTTAAAGTGCCGGACATTAAATTTTCGTCTTCTCGAAAAGGCAGTGAGTGAGTGATACTTCCCTGTCAGTGGCTGTATACTCGTGTCCATATAAGAGCATTTCGAGAGGGAGAGCGAACTCTCCCCACTCTCGGCCGTATCAACATTTGTTGTTATTGAAAAATAACCAACTGATGAATTTAATAGTGATAAATGGACGAAATTCTAGGAAATGATTAATTTATAATTTGATATGGTTTCAAATATTTAAGAGACTCATGCACATTGTCAGTGCTAATAATTCGCCAATATAACGAGTACAAAATGACTGAATTACAACGTTAGGGGCAAGCAGATCAAGTGCATAATTTACAAGCGATATACTTAAGAGCAATAGATAACAAGGTTTCATGAGTTAATGGCCTTATTAAATATTAAGCAACCCCATATATATCCTTGGCCAGTTAATTATCAACCAACAATATTACTCTTAATGAAATTAATAGTAGAAAAAAGAAATAGATTCAAAACAATGAAAAAAGAAGTGTTAAATTATATGCGTCCTGTTGTTCATAGATATAAAGAATGAATGCAACTACCCCATCAAGTTTACGAACTATCGATTAGGCTTATTAAATGGAAAGCAATCAGAAATTTAGTACCTCTTTACAAGAGTCGGACTAGTAGTTAGTGTATTCATGGGTTAATTCCATATCTTGGTTTGATCACCCTTACGTTTATTCTAACCAGATTTCGTTAGCCACTAGTTTAGCCGAGATGATGAAAAGTGAAGTAATCAACGAGTTCTATCAATCCATACCCGATGATTATTCTAAGCGTTAAAAAAGGGGGATATACATGTATACACATTGTAAAACACTTTATATTTCTCCCTTACAGGTTAAGACCAAGCTATTCCTATTGCTTAGTATTCTCGGACACCGATTCACTCGACAAGTCCCCAAATCAAAACACGGTTGAACAGGAAAGAGATTATATTCCAAATAACAAGGTTAAATGGAAGTAAGAAGCAAGTAAGAAGTACAATAGGGAAAACGTTAGTATATTTATAGTTTTTACATGAGAAGATTCTAGAGTATTCTCCAAGTATCGGCTAGTGTTGATTGGATAAGAATTAGCCAATCAGCGTACACCAAAGCAATCATGCATTAAGCATACTTTAATCCAGTCTATGTCCCGCTAACACCTAGTTACAATCACAAACTCTGACAATCAAACCAATTTACGGTTAATGAAACACAGGAAAGATTTACTTCTAAATCATTATATATTAGTAACCCTTAATAAATATTCATTATGAATATGAGAAGTTTATATTGATGTTAACCTTTTTTCTCTTTCTATTTTCCTTTGCTATGATCAAAACAATTTTTCCAATTAGAAAAAAATAATAATTAACTGATCGGATAAGGTGAATGGAAACATGAATCGATTAATAAAATGTAGGAGGGGAGGAAAATGAAAAATGCCACAGTAACAGTAATATAAGTCAGTCAGTCAGTAACAACGTAGAACTTCGTACGTACGTACATCAAATCGAGTTACCACACCACATTAGCACAGAGATGCAGTTTTCGATTCAAATCCCATAGTAGTAGAGGTAATAAGAGTATAAGCAGTAATCGGGAAGATTAGGGTTTGGAGATGTTATTTAAAGAGTATAATACAGTGAAATAAATTTAGGAAAATAAAAAAGAGACAAGGAGGATTCAGGAGATTCGAATTTGGGAGAACACAAAGAGTGGATGCACCTGTGCCATTGCAAACGATTTCGAGCCATGTGTCATTCAGGCTCTCTAACCATCGGTTGCTATCATCTCGCGGTCCCCAACCAGGTAGTCTACACCTACCAACATGACTCAGTCCACTTATCACTGACTTCATGAACTTGTGCCATGTTTTGGTCTGGCCGCCCCTAACTTTCTTCCAACCTACTCCTATACCACTGAAGTATAAGTATATAAGTAGTAGGTGACAATAATGATAAAAAAATTTGATGGTTGCTAATCAATGAAATGAATTAAAATTTAATAACTCCATGTAACTTTCAAATTGTTTACGCATATTTGAAAAAAAGTTATGTAATTCATTTGATTTGAGGGGATTTTATGAAGTTTTATTCAATTTGTAGGTAGTATTTCTCATAGATTGATCATCAGTTAAGGTATCATTGGAAAATAAAAAGCAATGAACAGTTGTTTCGTCTTAGTATGAGAATTCTTACAACCTAAGAATCATTGGTTCGACCAATGGTTGGGTTGCCGATGCTCACTGTTAAGGAATACCATATTAGGATGAAACATCTGTCTGATGTTTTTACCAGTATCCTGAAGTCAATTTTTGACAATCGCAACTTACAAATGTAATTCGTTTGTTAGACACAAGGTTTATTATACTCAGTTTTGAGCAACAAAAATTTGTAATGTGAAATGTTTAGGTCAGTGTTAGAATTTATTGGACTAATAAAACTGAAATGATGTTGAATTTAAAAATGAAGTCTATCGATTGAAAATTATATCCTTTAACCAGTAAAACCACTACTTTGTTTCCGAAATCCGATTCACATACAAAAGCTTAAGAATGGGTATGTATCACTAATATCTTCTGAGAGATACATGTCAATTATAACACTTCAAGATCGACTACAATTGTGCAAGTTCTTTAAAAAGAAACTATAGTGACGGACCAGTGTGTTGTTATTCCTCTCGGAGTTCAACCAATAGTTTACACGCCCTTCTTTCTCCGTAACCGTTTCTATTTGGGCAGCACAATTGGCTTTCATAGCTAAGATCATAAACAATTACCAGGTACGTGAGTTGCATCAGTTCATAAGTATACTTCAAGAAAAATAATTTTATTCACATATCCTTTTCCCTAAAATCTTAAAAAAGGCTTTAACTATAATTCACTAGAATTGTCCTATATGTGCTAACAAAAATCCAGCAAAATGAAAATAATAGTTGTAAAGACTTACCAATTACCGTGATCATCCACATCATAATCACGGTAAATATACCAATCCAAAAACAGCACATCAAGAAAGATAACCAATGAGAAGCAGGTATTTGTCGCCATCTTGTCTTACGTACATCTGGTACAGTTAAGCATAAAGCACAGCGTAATGGCCATAAAAATGCACAAAATGCATAACGAATTTTACCGCGTACACCTTCACGACCGGGTAATTTGAGCGGAGCAAAACAAGTGTCAAACCATGACTCAATAGAATCACCTGAACGAACTTGTGTTTCAACATCATCCAATTTAGTGGTGTTGGTATCACGGTGTGATTGTTGGTCGACTAAACCGCTACCAATAATTTCAAATTTCTCTGTTGTATAGTCTAAATAAGAAGAAACAATAACAGAGAAAAGATTATTGCTTTTTTTACATTTATAAAATCCTAACAGAGACGTTGAGGACCTTTTAAACGAAAGCAACTGAGTTTTATGAAAGGTATACTGAAGTGTATACAGTGAAAAGGCTTCCGAAGAACTGATTGACGTGCAAAGTTTTTATCAAAGGTAAATACCAGTTAGACTAATTGAAATAAAAATCAAAACACACACCAAAAGCACCTATTTCTCATCAACTCAAATGAATGATGATGTCATGTTCACTGGTAGACATGAAAATGTTGAAAGAATTTATTTCACCGACCAGTGATCGGTGTAGTAGATTTGTATTGGAATGAAATATAATGAGTCTTCAGTAGCCCTGTAATAGAAAAACTACTTAAATTGATTGATCACTGAAACGTTCATTGTCATATTTGTCCAGTCAGTCAGCTACAACGTGGGATCGGGCACATAGGTGCATCGATCCAAGTTGCCACACCTCACTCATTAGCACAACAACATGAACACCAAATCTATAAAACTGCTTACATCAATCGTAGTAATATATAAAAGAAAGATTATGTATAAGGATATAATACAGGAAGAAAATATTAGTTCGCAGAAAGAAAGATATAAAGCAATTTTAAACTCACAGTTTAAGGAAGACAAAGAGTGTATACATACACGCCAGTACGATCGATTCTGAAAAGTGTCACTCGCAGTCTCCGAACATTCGTAACCATAGTCACGCGGATCTCAGTCAAGTAATTTGCATCTATTAACATGGCTCAGATTACAAGTTAATAACGTTATGGACCAACGACACGTTTTTGATTTGGTCGCCCCTAACTTTCTTCCAACCATTCCCAACACCAGTCAGCATTGCGCGTTGTGGTAATCAGTGTTCAGGCATAGGTAACACAGGGCCCAACCATCTCAGTTGATGAAGATTTACAATCTCATCGACTAATTTACCATCATTTCTAATACCCTACGCGTCTAACCTCGCTTTTACTTACTCGCTGATCCCAGAAGTTGCGAGCAATATTTCTAAGACATTTGAGATCAAATACTAGTAGCTTACGAGTATCTTCTACTCTCAGTGGCCACGTTTCGCAGCCGTAAATTAGAACAGAACGATCTGCTGCACACTATACTGGTCCCATAATTGACAGGCGAAAATATCGCCTCCGCCATAGGTGACATAAGTTGGCAAAAGTCAAATGAGCTTTCGGAATCCGTGCAGAGATTTTGTCAGACACATTCCCGTACTTTTTTCCGCTGTATGAATCGTCGGTTAGAGCATGGAATCAACATTTCAAGTTTATTTTGTCTTTTCAATAGTAAGGATGGGCCTTAGTTATCGGTCATTTGGGGGTGTAGTACAAGTTTGTCTATTGTTGGTTTGATATTTCCATTTACGTAGCAATAGTCGGATTATAAAAAGCACCTTAACCAAACGAACATTTATACTTAATCTCTTATTGTTTAAAGTTGTGAATTATCTAAGTTTCTAAACTATTCAAGATAATTTTTGAAGAGAAAAAAATCTTAGATTTATCTTTGGGTTTATAATTTTTATGAAGAAAAAAAAACAGTAAGGAAATAGTAACCTGGTTTTTCTGAGGAAAAATTATCTTCATCCCCTTCAAAACGTTTATAGCCTGTTTTAATATTCAATGGTTCATGGCAAATTGGATTAGGCAGTAATGATTTATTGTCAATATCAAAATGTCCAAATGCACCGCTATGTTGTTGAATTTGATCAGGAATTCCTTGATCTGAATGTATTGCACGTGGACAGAATGTTGGATGTTCACGACACCAAATACGCCAAAATGCATCAATACGTGGATTATAGTACATTAATAATACATATAATCCATAGACAATAATAAATATTCCTGACTCATACCTGTTTCATAACAATAATAACAATAATAGTTAATAATTAGTAATAATAATAATACAGAAGGGGAATAATGAAGACGGTCGATGTAACCTGATACTATAAATGAGATTCAAAAGGATTGGGGGATAGCATCTCCTAACTGTAACAGATGAACCTGATGTGGCAGTTTGGACTACATATCATGATAAAACAATCGAGATATATTGGCTAAAACACTTTTTTTCAATTCTATCATACCAGGTACGTCGGTTGAAGAGTAGTTAGATTAAAAGCAGCGAACTCAACGTTCAAGACCAAAGTCGTATGACTAACTATACAAGGATACGATCGCAGTAACGCGGTCCCCTCGGATGACCAGCATTCCCAGTGATGGTGTCTTTTCACAACGAAAGAAAAGTTAAAAAGATCGACCCCAGAAATAACACATATCATCTTACCAAACGGCTCCCCAAGGGTAATATCTTATATATACAGAGCTAACACATCTAAAACTATTTACAAAAAGAGTGATTGTCACCTGGACACTGCCATCAAGCTTCCGAGTTATTAAGACCATGTCTAACCTAGCTTCTTTTGTACGTTCATCAGGAGGTATCCTCTCGTGGTGGGTCATTAGGAATATACAATCACTCTTATAGCTTGGACAGTGCTCGAGATCACCTTGAGAGAGTAATAGTAATATTGAAGTGTATCAGTACCTATGGACGATAATAACAGGGCTTTTTAAGTATGAAGACCGTTACAGTTAATTTATTTACTGATATATATGTAAGGGTATATTTGGACGATACAATATGCATTGAGATAATAGAAGAAAATCTCACTCCTGGTATATAATAGCCAACGTTTTGAAAACCAGAGAATTCATATTTCATTTAAGCTAATTGGAGTTAAAATCATTTGGAATAAGCTGTTAAGTATCTTAATTAATAAAAAGAAGATTGCTTAATTTGATCATAAGAACACAATAATCAATCATTAAGTATTATTTTGAATATGATCAACTTTTATGCAGCACAATAAACCAAGACATCTAAACTAATCCCTGATCAAAGATGAAGAGACTTCAAGTAATGAATATTACAAGTCCTTTGCTAAAATAAACAAAAAGTACTGTCGTCTGATTTTATTTATTTATTTATTTGAACACATAAATAATGGTACAAACGACCACCGAATAAATATGCGCCACACAAGTCACTTGATTTATGTGAGGACTGGGATACTGCTCGGGTTCCCAAACCGAAACAGGTGGTTTTCTTAGGGAGCCACACTCGGAGCCTTCGACCTAAAGGTCTGATCCACAAGACAGTGGAGCATCGTAAGGAGATGCAGTCCCATAGTAGCCGATGACTAATAATTGATTCATACACCGTTTGTTCCTTCATGAAACTGGAAACCATGTGTACCACTGATTTGGAATGAGGGTTTTCCAACTACCCTAGGTGGATTCTCCGTGTCCACCAACCCGGTTAAAGCGCCGAACATTCGCTTTTCGTCCTACTAATCTCGTAAAAAACAGTAATGCCGTGAATAGGACATCCTTGGTAGTGGCCGTATACGCATGGCCATGTGAGGACATTTCGAGAGGGAGAGCTGACTCTCCCCACCCAGGGCATTTGGCGGTTCGTCTGATTTATTTTTCGCTGATACTGATGAGAAATTCAATACTGTTGCATATAACCACAAACTCAATAAATTAAAGAACTCGACAAGTTATCACTGATATTGCCTACGATGATCTTGGAAAAAGCAGTATATCATGGATCTAAGACATTTACTACAGGTATAGAACATAATTACGAGGACAAGTCTTAGTACGCATTTTGCAGGCAAAAAATTTCATAACATATTTTTACCGAACATAAATCAAATTCCATCAGTTTTTTTCTAATATAAAGAATTCTAATTAATACAATTGAGCGTAAAACTGATTCACCATGTGAAGTCAATTCACTAATAGTCGTAAGGTCAATCTTATGTTTTGAACTACGTAATTGGCTACTGATCCTAACATGAACATCCTATAATTTTCTGTCATATATTCAAAAGAGCTCAGATAAAAACTTGAAAGTACATAAATCAGTTCTAGAAAGTCATAATCTTGGATCAATCAAAATGAATGAGACATTTGTAAAATGAATTGCCAAACTATAAAATAGGAAAGAGATATAACAAAAAATGGATGAGATTATTGATTGATGAATTGAGTCACATTTGAAACTAACGTACTCGTTTTACACAAAAATCTACATGAACCTATGATTTTACAGAATCACTAATAACAAGATAACTGATAAAATTCATTTTTGAGCTGTGAAATATCAGTTATGTTTTATACGTTGAAAATAAACCGAGAAATTTACTGAAATTATAACTGAATCAAGTAAGCTGAGATACATTGAAATATCTGAAATGATAAGTTAAGTAAGCCAGACAGTTCAGTTCAAGATCAACTGGTAAGAGTGAGATGCTAGTGATCAAGATCTAGTTTAACCTTCTAAGGAATAAGTTATGCATGTTTTCAATTGGGATTAAATTGCCTAAGCTTCTGAATCACTTTCGTTATTCTAACTCAAACATGTATATCAGTAACACACTTGAACGGTCACAGATCATAACATTGGACTAATCTCATTAGGCTAATCGAACTGAACAAAATAAACAAATAACGTGTCACTTCAAGTTGCCATATTAAAACAACACAAACAGACGAAATTAAAATGAGTAACAAAGAAGCTGTAATAACTGTGTTAGAAATGAAACTAAACATTAAGAATATGGTTCGATAAGACGGGATGAAAAGGTATGTATGAAGGAATACTGGAATTTGAAATCTAAGAGAAGACAACGAGTGAATGTATCTTGGCCACTGTAATCAATTTTGAGTTGTGACATCGAAATAGATAGTGTATTTGAACTCATTTTTAAGTGTTGAACTTTAAATTATCTTAAAAACAATCTTATTATATAGAAGATATGATTTACATTCATTTCATTGCATAAATCTCCTAATCTTAAGATAGTGGATAAGATTTGCATCTCAGGTGGATGATTTTGATGGAGTTTTGTTCTGAGCCGGTCGTGGAGCTTTCATCTTTCTTCTGAACGACATCATCAGCACAAACTTCAGGTAATAGTGAAGTGTTCGAATTTCTCCACATATGCATAATTATGCACAAACAAAGGAACAAAAATCAAACCAATGGGAGATACAACCAAAACAAAGAAGTAAACAATGGCAGGTTTAAGGTCATAAAGAACCAATCGACAACGAAGTGTACAGGACAAGCTGTAAACCATATGTGGAGAAATTAGAACACATCACTTCTATCTGAAGTTTGTGTTGATGATGTCGTTCAAGAGAAAGATGAAAGCTTCACGACCAAACCATCCAGCTCAGAGAACAAAACTCCATCAAAACCCCCCAATCTCTACAATATTAAATTAATAAATTGTAGTAGAAGAAAGTAAACCTATAGTCACTGACAATCAAATAGTCCGTATTGAATGATGATACTCATAGAAATAATAGTCAACAAAATTCAACCGAGTTATTTATTTATAAGGAGAGGGTTTACTATATCCAAACTTTGAAAGTAAAACTGATCGAACGACAATGACAAATTAACTTAAAATGAAGAAAAAAGTCAGTGGAAAGCTTTATTGCACGAGTCTAAACAAACACAAACACACACACACACAAACACACACACACACACATGTACATATACTCAAATCTGCAGGGAAATAAAACAGTATCTCTATCCTACAACATTCACTAATCCTTAACATAATTAATGAAATACGATGGCAGAAATTCAATAAAGAATATCAGTTCGTTTCATATCAAGAAAAAATCCCTGACTTACCAATAGACTAATTCGTCATAAATAACCAATGCCAAGAGTATGATAGATAATAGATAAACAGCGGAATCACGCACCAACGGCCACCAATTAAGATAAATCACCTATGAGGTAAACAAGGATAATAAAACCGAACATATTCATATTTATAATACAATACAAGCTTGTTTCGGTAAGAACGAGAGATATCGAGATAAATGGCAGATAAGAATGCACTTAGTCATGAAATATAAATAGAAACGAGAATGTTATGACTGAAGTAAGTCAATCAAAAACGAACAGACCAGTAACTAACAGATTTGATTATAACATTCCTTTATTGAAATTAATAGCTTTATTGAGAAATATCTCAACAAAGAAATATAATTTTAATGGTTGAGATCATGTGTCCATTGAAGCTAGACCACCATGGAAAACCTGGAAACACTTGTCTTGGGTTCGAATTTCACGAGACGGGATCGTGGATGCGCACTGCTGATGAGTCCCACAATAGAACGAAACGGCCATCCAGTGCTTCCAGGTTTCTGATGGTGGTCTAGCTTCAATTGATTCATGATCACAACTATTAAAATTAATATAATATCTATAAAATCCTATCTGATACTAAAAGAATATAAACCAGATGATGAAAACGAAGATTTTTAAGCATCAAGCCTTTCGAAAGCTTTTCCTTGTGTTCAGCAATTACCAAGCAGAAAGATTAGCTTTCGTAATACCATTAAAAATATATATATATGAATTGAAATATTTAATTTTTGAAGGTGACATCCATTGTGACGTTATGGATGTCATACGACTGACGTTTTAAATTAGAACAAAATAATTGACCAATGCTCCAATCAAGTTATTAAAACTCCTATAGAAGTATGACTTTTAAAAAATGTCAAAATTATTCGTGTTATGTATTTGCTTTTATGAAAGCGATTCATTGACTATGGTGAAAACAGAATGGAAAGAACTTGAAATCATGTATCCAATCTGACGATCAAATATTGGGCTTGATATCGATGAAATTACGAACCCTATAGGTCTTGAAACTAGCTAGTCTAGTGTCCAATATGTGGAATTCAATCTGTATATGACCATATACAAACTACGATATGATAGGCTTTATGTGCGACCGATTTCCACCTAAATGTCAAAGACTGCATTATTATATCCACTGTTTTTTTGATCACATGATGTCATATATGCTTGATCAGGTCTATCGCTAATATCGCATTAAGTATTTTATGTAAATGTAAACACATAAAACAATAAATACCAAAGTTACCAGTAGTATAGGGCAATGGATATATTAAATAATACGAATATAACACAGAAGAACATCTTAGTGAAAGCCGAAAAGAAAGAGTCATGATAACTAACCAATTTCATTAACAAATCTGAACAGATATAAGTACTCAAATGGAAATGAGGATGTTAGGATAGTCGGAAAAAGAGACCAATAATTATCATGTTAAGTCCAATGGTGTCCTTGGACCTTAAATGTACATTTCCTATTGGTCGATATTTGTTCACTTGTTAAATATTGTACAATGTTATTTTCTACTTTGTGGTACGATGTGGTTTGTTTGCTTGGTATATAAATAGTGTATGTTTGAAATATAATGATTCATAACTTCGAGGCTGTGACTTGTGTTCTTCACTCAACTGGGCTAGGACGGACAGCGAAGCAGGGCCAATCAGGGCACTAGGTCATCCTTACAAGTTTACGTGTCACGGGTCACTGTCACAGAAGCGATCGATATAACGCTGCGTATTTAAACCTGAAGTCACACTTCGCGTTACAACAATTGGCGACGGGGTAGAGAAAATTTTGAACCCTGTAATTGGACGAGATTCATCCTATTTATTTTGGCCAATCAGCATTCAGATTGATCGTCAGCGTCCTTGGGAGTCATTGGTTGTTAATTGATTACAGTATTTCTCATTACTCTGCTGATTCACAAAATGACTATCCCCTCAGGTCAATTGCAGATACTACTAGATCGTTACAGAGAGAGCCAGTTGAAAGTTTTGGACTACATGCGCACGCGACTGCTAAATCTCCCGTGTTTCGGAGATGTGAAAGAGGTTGACGAATTAATTGATCACCTGCATACTGAACTCGAGAATGACTGCAGGACATATGAAGATGAAAACAAAAGCCTCTATGAATCCCTTATGATCAGTAGTGCAAATGAGGCAGTCGCTCATAATCCGTCCAGCGATCCAGAAGTGCCCAATTCAGAAGCATGCCCTGTTGTGGGTTCAAATCCCACTGTGCCTGAAACATGTGAGGTATCCAACTTACAAGAAGAACCCCTCGTGCCAGAAAATGTTTCCCATGCATCAAATAATGGTCAGAAATCCAATACGAATTTCAAAGATGCTGTTTATATTGGTGACCTATTACCCACTGATGGAGTTTTGAAGAGGTCTGAAGAAGATGTTGCACAAGAATCAAACCTTAATGACCTCATGTCTGGTGTCGCTAATCCTCATCTAGTCAGTTTTAGTGAACCCTCTACTCAATGCGCGAAATATGTTTTAAATAGGATCAGACTGATTGTTGCTTGGGTATATGAGGACCCAACGTTATTTCGCGGGGGAGGACGGACGCAGAAAATTTTAAAACGCAGATATGAACTCCACATCTTTCGAAAAAGGGGAGGTGTTAGGATAGTCGGAAAAAGAGACCAATAATTATCATGTTAAGTCCAATGGTGTCCTTGGACCTTAAATGTACATTTCCTATTGGTCGATATTTGTTCACTTGTTAAATATTGTACAATGTTATTTTCTACTTTGTGGTACGATGTGGTTTGTTTGCTTGGTATATAAATAGTGTATGTTTGAAATATAATGATTCATAACTTCGAGGCTGTGACTTGTGTTCTTCACTCAACTGGGCTAGGACGGACAGCGAAGCAGGGCCAATCAGGGCACTAGGTCATCCTTACAAGTTTACGTGTCACGGGTCACTGTCACAGAAGCGATCGATATAACGCTGCGTATTTAAACCTGAAGTCACACTTCGCGTTACAACAGAGGAATATTTACACATGATGGATTTATCGATGTTTATAATGTGAAGCTTAATGGTCTTTTTTATTAATAACACCTTGAAAACAGTTAATAAATGTGTTAGTCTGATGATATTTTGGTTTTATATACAAATAGACGTATTGAGTAGGTTCCGTCATTTATACCACTTAGAAGTTAATTCAACATATTTATTCTCACAAAATTCAAGTTATAACGAAACTAACGTCGTTTGGCGCTCTCAGGATTTGAATGTGACCACCTTGGTCTCTTGTGCTGTTACGGGTATGAAGGCTGATGTCACTTCCCGGCTGCCCACACCGTGGAAGGGTATTTCTTGAGGAACCTGAAAAGGAAATTGGATTAGTGCTGGTCTTGACGACCTGGGAGCGTGACCGCAGAGCCCAAGGGACAACTGCTTGAGGCCGGTCGCGCACGGCCTTTTTGTGGAAGGTTTTTGACGTGTTAGCTCCGTTCTTCAAGGGGCTATACCGCCGGAGACGGAAATCCGTGAGGTAAGGTGAGGTGTGCATTTTTAGGGTCGACCTTTTCTAACCCCACCCCTCCTTGTGGGAAGGCAGCATCGCTGTCATGCTGGTTGTCCGATGGAAACACCTTACTGCTGTCACACCTCTCTACAGTCAGCAGTACGACTTCGCCCTCAGACATTGAGTTGTTGCTTTTAGTCTTACCGTTCGCCAATCGACCTGCCTGGCATGGTAGAACCTGCAGGAACATATGTTCCAGCCAATATAGCCCGGTTGGGTCATCACGATAGGCAAGCCCAACCACCGCGTCAAGGTAGCAGCTTCGATCGGGTTGGCGCTCTAATTTACATAGCAGTATTGTTAGTCTCTACATCGAAGAAATATTGATTATTCAACTGTCTATTACTCGAAAAAACACGGTCTTTTAAAGACACCTGAAATGCTGACATAAAAGACAGGTTTTCTGGGTCATAAAAAATTATCTCATACGATGTAATCTCTTGATAGATTTAGATAAAGCAAGAGAACTATTTGAACGACAAAATCAATTGGTCTCATTTCAAGGCTGCTCACCAGCTGTAAACAGCCTACAATTAAAAACAGTAGTATAAACGAAAGTTTGACATATTTTAGTCAGTGAAGTTTATAGGGATGTTTGGAACGAAACATAGGATCATAATAAGAGGAAGAGGACACGAGATATCAAATATATTCAGTACAGATGAGTATTTGTATATTGTAAAATAGTCATTCCGAGTAAAGGATGTGAGGTTATAGTTACTAATATTCACAATAAAAATAGTGAATAATAGGATAACTAACCAGTATATCTGTGACCACCATCAAGTTAATAAACGGAAACAAACAAAACCATGTAAGAGCTAAAAATCATTTGACTACAATAACAATTACTACGACAACTATTTGTTATTCCATCATGATTATGCAGTCCTTCATTGTAACCCTGCCCGATAGTTGAGATGACTAAATACTTTTAACACAAATAAGCACTAACCATGATTGTAATTACATAGTTTGTGTCCTATTTCTCCAAATATGATTTCCTATCTCGTTTCGAACATCTAACATGCACTACACCAAATAAAACATGCTAAACCTTTGTAAATAGAAAATTTGTGTTTTCTACATTAAAGATATCATGATGGTAATGGTGATGTCTGTCAACTTATTGGAGGTTGTGCAACCTAGGTATAAGCAATAATCTTTGTAACAGACTGGCCTATGACAACAAAATATAAATTTTGAGATCATGAATTGATCAATGTTAGACCACCATCGAAAACCCAAAAGCAATGGAGATCAAGCATTTGTGCGCGTGACCGAAGGTCCTGGGTACGAATCCTGCGTGCTGGATCGTGAATTTGCACTGCTAAGGAGCACCAAACTAGGACGGAAGGGCCCTAACCCTACAATACTAGTAAAATGTGACTCTACGTTTACTCAATACACTTTAAACAAAAATAATTTAAACACTCACGCACGGTGAAAATTTGCTGAGGAGCGTATTCAGGCACAATCGAATTAAGGAGTAATACTAAATAGTATTAGCTTGTAGTCTAACATTTATCATCAATTTCAAACATGTCATATTTATAATAGAATTAAAATGAACCAGACGCACAAAAAAATCAATGAGTACACGTTAAATATAAAAACACAATACCTGTTTTGCGAAGAGCGCACTAACACTGACAACCAACATTATATTGAAGTCAGCTGAACCCACAACAGCTCCAAGACCGATATCATCCTGTCGAAAGTATTTTAAAAAACACATAAGATTAAAGAGTATTGTGTAAACCAATCTCTGTATTTAGACAAGATATGGATATGGATTTATTGTCGGTCAAACAATCTTTTAGAGAAACAGTAAGTAGTGTGTTGACTTAGTTATAAGAACAAAAATTACGGGAAAATCTACCCAAAACGACAAGAAAAACAATGAGAATCTTAATATAACTAGAGTAACACAAAACAATAGTGGACATATGCACCAATCGATTATAGATTATTAGTGGTTAAATGCACGATATGACCGCAGCTATTATAAAATTTACATCAAGTAAATTGTTAACCTACAATCACCACCGAATAGTTAAAAGTGTGAGATGAACTGTCACTATACAAATAGAGGTTTTAATATATTAACAAGATTCTAAAGCACCATAATCTCAAGAACTATGCTAAGGATACACTATGAAACCACAGACTATCACGACTTACAACAAACTACTCACATAATGATCAGTGTACAGTAAGATCAGGATCGTAATTAATAAGCATAAAACTCTGAAATATGTCATCAAATTAAACGAATATCCAGGAGATTCGTAAGCACCAAACTCATGTAATCAACCAACCAGAATCTTTTTCCGAAAAACATTTATATAAACTAACATGAAAACTGCAGCTACAGAAAAAGGTGAAGAGAATTCTAGTTTGAATACTCCTAGACAATTTCTAAAAAAATAGTAAAAGTATCACGTGTAGACTTTACGAACTATGCACCGAATAAAATATATTTCTCAAGATTTCTTGTTAATTTATGGCTATATCCCTTGAATTGCTGTAAAACGTCTAATTGATTGGTAAATGAAAGCTAAATTAACTAATACCTCATGGTGAGTTTTTAAATTCATATTTATTGTAATCACAATCGATGTCTGGGTCTAATAGATTAAACATGAGAAAGTAGATAATCTTTAATGAAAATGTTATGGGGTTAAGGATATGTTTCGAATAATAATGTTAGAGGCAGCACATTCATTCGAGACCGATCTCATGGAGTCCAACAAACTAATTTTTCACGTAAAAAACTAGGATCAATTGGTAGTAAATAGAAGCCATCATGTTTGCAAATACGACTACAGAGAATGTACATTACCAAGTACTGAAACCACTTGCCTAGTCCGTCGTTAAGTGACTATTCTAAAGTCAGTCTTGCAGAAACAGTAGGATGAAGATCATAAGGTATGTCTCATGACTACAGCCACAAAGGTTCCAATAACTCACTTTTGCAATAAATACTCCAACTAAGGTAGTTGCCAACTCGGGAGCAGAACTTCCAGCAGCCATAAACGTAGCTCCAGCAACATCAGGCTGGAGGTGTAGAACTATAAAGTACATGTAACGTGAAAAATTAAACAAACCTTCACAAATCCTCTCCAGACAAGGAATGAAGTAGTCATCACAAAGTAGTGCAAGACCAATGAACATATAAATTGAGACAACCAGATGAATTATAACAGCTCCATATTGCCTTTGGGACTGTGTAAAAATGTCCCGTGGGAAATTTTCGATTGCTAGAGGCGTACAATTTAACGATGGGTGTGGACGCACAACTTGTATCCCCATCAACTTTCTGTTCATCCAAGAACCTCTTTGGTCATTTCGGTCAACTGAATGATCAAAAGTTGGATATAATGGATGCTTGTCATAATTCGGAGCGCTTGAACTAGCTACGTGAAAGTAACGTGAACCAATTTTCGTTACAAGGAACACAAAATACAATCCCAAGAAAAACAATTTGCGCATTGACAATTTTTTCGTGAATAGCATAATTCAGGGAATATTAAAAAAACAGGCGGATGGACTCAACTATTTATCTATAACCATATGCTTGATAATTATCCAAATGATACGATTCCGAAAAAACCCATAACGAACCTTTCAGTACAATCACCTACAGTAGGACGAAATACGCGCTATGGAGCAAAAATCAACAGGCCACCGCAAAGTACAACAAAAACTGTAGTCCAGTATAAGAACGTCAACTACTAATATACCCATTAAGTGACACTGAGTTATAACAAATGGATTGACATCATTCTAGTTTGATCCTAATTTGAATCTGCTGACTACATTCAAGTTATGAAAGGATATTCCAAATAAGACATTTCATTCTCAAGGTTACTATTAAGTTCGTATGTCTTTTCTGTCGCTATACTCTTTTGCTCATGATCATTGTAAACATCCATTAAAAACATATCCCAGTTTCATTATGAAGATGATTTCGTGGATGGTCTGTGTTGGTCCAAGGGATTAGTTTTACTTAGTTGCTACGACTTTCGTTTGAATTGGCCGAAAGATATTGTGAAAACCAGCTGTTGTGGTAATGGGTCTTGTTGTTTGATATTTGGATAGGAAAGTCAATGGTAAGGCGACATGTAATAAGTTATGAATATGTGTAATTTCCTGTGGTTGTCAAGCAAGTTCACTGTTTTGTGAGACAAAAAAGTGGGCGTGTCGTGTCCAAAATTATCATAAATGTAGGGCTTATCAATTTTCAGTGGCCTCTAGCTAAATGATTCAACAGGAGCGCTTCAAATGTCGGACAACTTGCAAGACTTCGTTTAGGCTGGGGAGAACCAACGTAGACTAACTTTATGCATGCCAAGGATAGACCTATGTTGCAATGGTTTCTCCCCGTATTTCTGTCAACTTCTAGTGTTGATATATGGTTTTTACCTACTGAGAACATTTATTTCAGCCAGATACCTGATTGTCACAAAAGCATAATCGTATTAACGCAAGGCACAACTTCGACAAGAAGTCAGGAAGTCAAACCATTTTCGGCTGATTTGAGCAGGCCCTGAATCTTAGAGACAGATTACCTACATTGTTGACCTACACGAGTGATTTAAACACCATGATCAAGATACGTATTGGCCTTTTTGCATGACAAGTGTCCAGATTTGGCGACCCCATGGTGATTATCCGTTACTAAACAACTTGACGTTAACTGGTCGTTACCCCATTCCACATTTATACGATTTTTCGCTTGGGCTACACGGAAAACAAGTTCTTTTTAAACAAATCTTGTGTGAGCGTGCCATCAGATCCAAGGATATAATAAAAACAACCATCATTACTCCGTTTGGTTTGTTTGAATTTCCGATGATACTATTTAGATTAAAGACCACCGCACAGACATTTCAACGATTTATGGATGAGGTTACTAAAGGCCTGGATTTTGTTTTTGTGTATATTGATGATGTGTTAATAGCTAGCAGTTCGCTCCACGAACCTATATCAACTGTTCGAAAGATTACAGAGATTTGGCACAGTTAATAATCATTCCAAATGCGTTTTCGGAGTTGGGAGCATAGAGTTTTTAAGTCATTCGTGGAATCAAACTGTTAGATACAAAAATAGCAGGCATCAAAAATTTTCCAGGACCAGATTCATGGATTAAACTTCGACGTTTCTTGGGAACGATTAATTTTTATCGTACCTTTATCCCACATTGCTCAGCCATTCTGAAACCATTGACGGAGGTGTTAAAAGGCAAAGCCAAAAAGTTCGCATTATCCTACGGAGTGAAACATCCTTTTTCCAGCTAAAACAGCAATCGCTTCTACTACATGCTGACCTACCTAAGTCCTGACCCGGACGAATCACTAATTCTGTGTACAGACGCGTCCCAGACAGCATAAGGTGCGGTACCACAGTAACAATCGAATAATTAAATCAAACCACCTGCTTTCTTTTCAAAGAAGCTAGAACCAACTCAAACGCGATATAGCACTTTTGGTAGAGGATTATTGGCTATTTGCTTAGGGGTTGAACATTTTAAACACTTACAGCAAAGTAGAAATTTCGCGATATTCAATGATCACAAACCTTTTGCTTACATCTTTAGTACCCTCAGACAAGATCACGGTTACTAATTCTCGAACAACATGCAATTTACCAAAGGTGAATCAAATTTTTTAGCCGATACTTCATCACATTTCAACTTCGATACTATTTTCTCCAGTGGACCGTTTTACCAGATGACCAGTTGCATGCCCAAACAAAGACATCTCAGGAGAAAACATCACTACTATATTCCTTGGCAGATGGACTCCTAATTTTGGGGTGCCTTCTACAGTTACTTCCGATAGAGGTTCACAGTTCCAATCTCACCTCTTCAATGAATTTATACCTATTTTGAGAATCCATCACATCACTACAACAACATACCATCCAGCAACAAATAGACTCATGGAACGATTCCACAGACAACTGAAAAGTTCACTGATGGTACAGCCATATGCAACCAGATGAAATGAATTCTGACCTCCGAATTTATTGAGCATACGTTCTACAATTAAGGAAGACCAATGCACACCTGCACAGCTCGTTTATGGAGCTAGTTGTTCGTGTTCACTCCGTAAGATGTCCTTTATAACACCCATATGAATGACCTTATGAAGTAGTGGGGATGCAAAAAAATATTTCACAATCAAGAAGAACCGGAAAAAAGAAAGTTTCAGTTGACAGAACAAAACCAGCTTTTGTAGAGTCTGAAACACATGACATTCGAAAGCCGTGAGCAGCAATTGCAAAACACAGCTTCATGCGTTTCTAGCTAATTCTTCATCTACTCCTGCGAAATCAACACCTCTTACAATGTATGATGCTAAAGTTACATCCTCCACGAATTTAGTTACTAATTCCACCACTTTATCTTCTTTGAAAACCACTCGTACAGGAAGACAGGTACATATTCCCAAACGTTATGTTGAATTCATTAACTAATATTCCTCCCCTTATTTTTTGTAGTGCAGGTAAATACCTACACAATAGCAGAGATACCAATAACGTTTTTCACAAACAACTTTTAGAAATAAAACATTTTGTGTGTATTGCTGCCATTGATTAATACCTTATATTATCCCGTTATGACTGTGAAAAATATTTGCTGTGGATTAAGGGTAGCGAATTATTGATCGGACCAAAGACGCGCAAACACGTAAAACGACCTAGGGTTCTGATTGGTCCTGCTTCCCTGTCCAGCCAAGCCAGTTGAGTCCAGAACACAAGCCACAACCTCTGAGATATGAATCATTATATTTCAAACATACTTTGTTTATATACCAATCAAGCATACCACATCGTACCATAAAATAGAAAACAACATTCTGTACAATATTCAACGAGTGAAAAGATACCGACCAATAGAAAATGTCCATTTAAAGTCCAAGGACACCATAGGACTTAACATGATAATTATTGGTCTATTCCTCTGCATCCAAAACACCTCCCCTTTTTTTGAAGATCCGGAGTTGATATCCGGATTTTGAAATTTTCTGGGTTCATCCTCCCCCACGAAATAATGTTGGGTCCTCATATTCCCAAGTTAAAATTAATTTGACTTTATTTAACACATAATTGTCACATGGAACAGAGAAGTCACTAAAAGTGATTAAGTAGTGTGGACCAACGTCGCTTGATATGAGGTCATCAACGTTCGATTCTTCTGGAACATCATCATAGAATTCCTTGAAAATCTCATTTGTGAATAATTGATCACTGGGATAATTAACATCTATCAAAATTGTATTAAACTTCTGATCATCGTTTGGTGCATTTAACACATTTTCTGGTACAAGAGGATCTAGATAATAAGATTCGTCAGAATCTCCTGTTGTTGACTGATGAGGACCATTTGAAACAGCTGGATTCAGTGTAATGCACGATTTGTTCCCTGTTCCGTTGTGGGAGGGTACTGCAATTACTTTATGAGCATTTAATGAGAGATCTTCCTGCGAGCTGGGTACATCACTGTCTGTACACGTTTCAGGAACAGTGGGACTTGAACCCACGACAGGGAATGTTTCGGAATTTGATATTTCTGGACAACTGGGCGGATCATGAATAACTGTCTCGTTTACATCACTGGTCGTCCGGGATTCACAGAGGCTTTTATAAACAGCTTCATATGTTCTGCAGTTGTTTTCCAGATCAGTCTGCAGATGAGAAATGAACTTATCAACTTTTGTTGCATTTCCGAAACATGGAAAATTTACCAACAGTGTGCGTAAATTTTCCAAAAAATTCAACTGGCTATTTTTGAAACACTGCTGTTGTTGCTCAAGTAGAAGCTGTAATTGATCGGAAAAGGTAGTCATTTTTTTTCAGCACCTGCAATGACAATTAACTGTAGGAATAATGACCAATGTTGCTCAAGGACGCTGATGACAATCTGGATGCTGATTGGTTGAAACAATTAGCCTTAATCTCGTCCAATTACAAGGTTCAAAATTTTTCTCTACCCCGTCGCCAATTGTTGTAACGGGTGTGACTGCAGGTTATGATAAGCAGCGTTTATTGATCGATTCGGTGACAGCGGACAGTGACACGTAAACATGTAAGGATGACCTAGTGCCCCGATTGACCCAGCCAGTTGAGTCAAGAAACACAAATCACAGCCTCTGAGTTATGAATCGTTATATTTCAAACATACTTTGTTTATATACCAATCAAGCATACCACATCGTACCATAAAATAGAAAACAACATTCTGTACAATATTCAACGAGTGAAAAGATACCGACCAATAGAAAATGTCCATTTAAAGTCCAAGGACACCATAGGACTTAACATGATAATTATTGGTCTATTCCTCTGCATCCACAACATATCCTTACCGTATATGAGATTCGCAAGATATTCATCATTGAGTGTGTGATGACATTTAACTTTGTTGTATTCGTTCACCTTAGTACTAATCGTTTACATAGTATATATAAATAAATTCACAATATATCCGGGAAACTATCAATTTACTTCATGTTATTATTCTTATTATACATTTTATTACTGTTGTCAAACCTTTTATATACATTTATAAATACATCAAAAATAATGAACAAAAACATTTTTAACACAAAATATTTTTGTTCGTGAGTATATATACATTTAAAGACCACATTTTCCCCATGTCACTTTATGTGTAACCACATTTATATTCAATACCTATTGTTTTCTGTATCAGTAGTAAAGTAACGGATGTAAATCTTTGGTTATATACACACATGTACTACATCGATTGTTAAAGTAAATGCCATCTTTGTCGGCTGTTCTATTCCATTGGCCACAGCTTGTAATTGAGGATAATGGTAGTGTGGAGGAGCTTCCGTTAACCAAGTGGACTCACTTGTGGTTATTACCTCAGAAGGAGCTTACAAGCGATGATTATTTCAAAAAAACCGTGATAATTTTGTTATTTTATATACAGTTCACATTATCAGTAATTTGTTGACGTCTCGCTCCTCTCATAGGTAGACACTTCAGTTTGTAGTTTTAATTCTTTTTGGTACATCATTTGTAACTTTGCGTATTGCTAAATCCTGAATAAACGCTTCTACTGAAATCCGACACACGGCACTCAGGGTAGTGTGTCTGAACAACGGAATGTTAAATACCACACCTTCAGTATGTTTGTACACCTGGATGACCGATACGAAGCTCAATTAAACTGAGATAATTATTTAGAACTGTCATATTCCATATAACGCAGGTGACTTTTGTGGGTCGTTTTGAGGTTCTGAACCATTCAGTCCATTTTCGTTTCCTCAAGTCATCATAATGACCTCAGGTTATAATAATGTTTTGACAGTGATAGGAGACTAGTCATGTCATTCACTCAATTTTAATTGTGATGTAGCCGTTCTTCAGTCATGGCCAAACATTTACAACATAGTTCTACAAATGCGACACATTTGCGGTGGTGTTGTTCAAGAGATTCTACCAGTACTTTGAATCGCTCCACCAAGCAACGCCTTTTAGTCATACAACTTGCAGTTAACAAGTAGTCTTTTTTGGTATTTGAATAAAAACATCGTTAATTTACAGAAAACCGTTGCGATATTGTAAGATCCATTTTGAATGCTTGTGTGTTTGTGAAAATCCCTCCATGTATATACTTGAACTTTGTTCCTATTGGTCCTCTTAGTTGTACATTGTTAACTTTTTGGCTACATTTGAATTGTTAATATCTGTATTTTATTATAGTTTTCGTTTTTACTACACCTTCCCTAATTCCCCATGTTTCTTCCCGAACTGTTGTTTTACTTTATACTAAGTCTGGGCGGCAGCCATTTTGGTTTGTTCCTGCTTTTGATTGCTCGACCTGTGTTGACTGGAATTGTGCATTTTGGTTGTGAATTGAAGCACTCTTCCAGAATTGAAAATACTCTGTGTTATAGAGCGACCAATTATTACCTTCTGAACGAATCTGTATGTGATCTATCCAGACAGGATAGAATAACATTTATTTGTGGTGATTGGTAATTTTCTTGCATCCTTTATCAACCTTCTTATTTATTGTAGTTTAGATTTGATCAATTGAACAATTATTGGTTGGATAGCTGAGTGGTTATATTTGTTTAGGTAATAATGTACACTTAATTTTATGATAAATTATAGAACCGCTATCTTACCCAATTGCTTTGTTTTGCTTTCAATCGGGCGAGGGCGCGTATCTAACTCATCCAGACAGCTGTCCAGCAGTCCAAACGTAGTTTGGATCTTACAGATATCACTGACTAAGAGGGCGGTTTCTTATGTCGAGCCTTTCAAAAGCCGTACTAAAATCACTGAAGGTTGCACCCATAGTTGGCTTCCTATATTTCGGAACATATCAGATTTTTCATTCAATAATATTTTTATGAGAAACGAACAAAATGTTTTAAGACCATGCGACTTTCAATGGAAATCAGATTTTTATCGAGGCACGCCAGTAAATCATTGATAGTAATGTTTCTAGAATCTTGACCACCTGTTACGTCCAAGTACGAGTTTTCGCCCGTTCCAGTTATTGAAGTATTGGCCGTCGATATTCGCAAATCACGAACCCAAGTAGGCAAGAGAACCAAAACTCCAAATCAGGTACCAATTTTATTCGCAATTCGCAAATAATCGACCAAAAGTCGTTCTAACAACAATAATTATAACAATTACAAAACAAGCCTTCTATTTTGTAGGTTCCTGGAGGAAAACTCCCAAATAACAAACCAAAGACAAAGGGATCACCAAAATGTCCGAAAATAGTGATATAAACGAACACGCCCAAGAGTTCAGTAAGACAATTACGTCCCAAAACACTGTGAATTAATAATATTTAAAATAAAACTTTTTATCAGTCCAACGTCTTCAGTTCACCCGCAACTCCACCTCCATCTCCGTGTTCTTTTTTCATCGGAAAACTTGATTACACAATAATAAATAGGTCTTTTTTGTTGGAAAATATAAGTGTTCCAGGGCTGATCATGGACCGAAACTCAAAAGTGGTAATGATGCCATGAAAGTTTTGTGCTTTTTCTGTGATACCTTTACGATGGGGGATCTCGGATACAGCAACCCCAGTGGCCAGGAATCAAGAATGTCAAGGGTTAACTAGGAGTATGTTCGATATGTCAAGGAGTGTTTGATCTTAATTGACCATTTGTTGCAAGGGACGGGCGGTAATACCTAACCAGTAGTGACCCGTTGCCGGGCGCCTTCAGCTAGGATAAGTCCAATAAATCAAGTGAGATCAGAGTCAGTGTTGAAGAACTACTGAACTATTTACTTTCGGGATTTACGTACCAACATGGAAGCATCACTTTCAGGATATACTATCTGATAACTCTTTAGACTGTCCCGATTGAACCTGTCAACCAAACGACTCTGTTTGCTCTGTATCTTCTTACGCAAAGTTTAATCATAGTGAGCATTGTGCTTAAATGATACAACGTACGAAGTATATGACTTTGACCATATGTGTGACCGATTTCCGGATACTTGATTCACCTATATTTTAACGACCCTACAACATCGTTTAAGTTCAGCGGCCTGATAAAACTGTTGCTCTCCACAATGAAGCGGTGGGCGTTGTTAGTATTCGGTGACCTAGCAAATCGACATGACGACCGTTTTTGTTTCACAAAGAAGCAGAACAAACATTAAGACGCTCTGCACAGTATGCACCGACCGAATCTTACTTGGCGGAGAAGCTTTGAAGAATGTAAGTCCTTCATATATCTGGGCTGCATCATCGATGAACACTGTGGATCTGATTTAGATGTGAAGGCGCGTACCGGTAGAGCAAAAGCATCACATTTACAACTGAAGAACATCTGAAACTCAAAACAACTAACAACCAACACCAAGGTCAAAATTTTCAATACAAATGTCAGACATTTCTACCGTATGGGCCAGAAACCTAGAGTACTACGGTAGCCATTATTCAGAGGATACAAGTGTTTATTAACGGCTGTCTACGCAAAATACTTTTGATCCGTCAGCCAGACACTATCAGCAGCAACCTATTGTAGGAGAGAACAAACCAGATTCCAGCGAAGGATGAAGTCAGGAAGAAGCGTTCGAAGTGGGCAAGACACACATTGGGCAAAGTACCCAACCACATCACAAGGCAAGCTGTCACATGGAATCCTCAAAGCCAAAGGAGAAGAGGAATACCAAAGAACATATCACGCTGATAATTGTAGACAGATATGATAAGAATGAACAGCTGGATAGAGCTAAAAAGGAAGGCCTAGGACAGAGTGTGTTGAGGAATGCTGATCGGCGGCCTATGCTTCTTTGGGAGTAACATGCATAGGTAAGTAAATATGTAGGCGTAATCTAAAGAACATATCAGACTATAAAAACACTTGATAAACCACTTGCTACGTACGAATCTCTCAAGGAGTGATTTTAGATTTGCTTTGAAACAGCTACACGCTTCAGATAAATATGCCTGTCAATTGACTTATGGTAAGGAGTCTGTTTTGTTTGAATTTTAATAGAAGAGAAAGAATTATGACAATCCGAAAGTTAATAAGCATTTTAAACTAATTAAAAAGTAAAATTATGCGTCGATTGCTAAGGCGAATTCAGAACCAATTTCCAAAATGCCGTTTATTAAAGTTCAAACTACTAAACGCATTTTAACTACTTAAAAATGAGTTTTTTCCATACCATGGTCTATCAGCTAACAAAGAACTAACACTATAAAAGGAAAGTTTACTCGTGGATAATTCAGAAAACTTCATAAAATTCTTTCTACAGACAGATTCGTTGTCGGAAAACACAACCTCTGTATTCATCGTGTTCCCTTACGAATATTTTAGACACTGTTTCCTGATAACATTTTTATTCCACTTCTTTATTGTTTTTCTTTGTTGTGGAAACAGTAAGATTTACATTTGAATATATAGTGATTGCTTTTCTATGAATAAATAAATTTTTGATTCCTCCAGTATTCATTGGATATTGGATTGATGTCTACTGAGGTCATGATCGGTGTTTATTTTGAGATTCTTCGTTACTTCTTATGATTTAACAGAGTAGTTCTGTTCTACAGGTATTTCATCTGAACTTCATACTGATTCCTTATTCTATAATATTTATCCCTGATGTTCAGATTTGAGGATGAGTGCCACTTGTTTTCAACTATTTTCTAGGTTGAAAACCTCTGAACTAACATAATCATTTAGATGTATTTGACTTTTTCACCACATATACAATAGTCTATTCTTAAAAAATTCAAGTCCGTAATCGATGTATGTGTGTTTGGCATTATACAGGTTGTCTTTAACTCTACCTTGGTAGATATAATCGCTAACCAACATAGATTCTGTTTTTATTTCACTTCTAAAGTATCGGTGACATAGTAATTCACCTTAATTATGTACTTATTGAAAAGTCTGGGCGGTACATTTGATATTTATAACCATAATCCTAAATGTATATGGTTTAGTGTCGATTTCTAAGGAACTGTCCATTATTTTTAGTTGTCAAAATGTGCTTTACTAATACCATCTTCATAATTTTTTCCCAGTCACTCATATTGAGTAAACATTTGGTAGTGCTTGCTACTGACGCTCAGTCTAATTACATAAACTAATCATAAATCAACCGAAATGCATTAAGATTTCTCCATTCCATCAATGTAGCTGAAAATACTGTTCACTTTTAAGCCATAGGAAAAGCGAATTTTATGCATACTAAATGGTTACTGCATTCCATAGTACAATCTTTTTATCTCTGGACAATGCTTTGTAATCCTTAGCGGCAAAGTATGATTAAGTCCAACGATAATTTGGTCAATCTGGCAATAAAATGTTCTTCAACTAGTCGTAGACACATCGAGAGCCCTGGCCTGGCCGACCACGCTTACCGACATATATCCGTCATCTAATTTCCTGTTGGCCAATCGTTCTATGTAATGCAATAAAACTTCAAACTTCTGATTAATATTTAATTTTTCTGTTTTAACACGTAGTATAGTTTAACTCGTGGTTAATAGAACATAAAAATCTTGTATTATCACTTGATAATTGATCCTTCTCCAAATTAATTTTAGGGTATAATAGACTGAGGACACTAATGAACTCTTGATACGAATGAAATAATGAGGAAGTTTGAATCTCACTCGTGTTTCTTCGGATGGTGGTTTATATACATCCCTCATATTATAGATAAATAAGATGCAAAAGATCAATTTAAATTTGCATGTTGAACTCAACGATGAGTGAAAAGTTCTAACACCATGGTGACCAATGGTAATGGGTCTTAGAAATTGCAAAAACCAAAGGATAATATGATACAAGTGATTAAACATTCTTGGTTCTGAGATGGGCTTGCTTTAAAAACTAGTTACCCAAACCATTGTTGGGAGACAAATTAATCACTCATTATTCGTAAGCACTTTAAGTTATGGAGTATGGTGACTAAACTTTTACCTATAGTTTTAGTAATCATCCATTTCTCTATAATCCATCCATAGGTTACAGGAGACACTGATATTGTCCTTCAACATTTGGTTGGACCTATGGATATTTTAACATATCCTCCTTTCTTATTTGACGACTTAAAACATCTATGAAGATTTGCCATAAAGTTTTACTTACATTTATAGTTTCCCTTAAACGAAATTCTACTTTTGGTTGATATGTTTTAGATATGTCGTCTGGGGACACCAATTCACAACATAAAGAGAGTTTAATGCATGAGATCAATGCATTGTTTGCTCCACCGACAAATGAATCATACGGTAAAAAAGGTTCACTCGGTATTGTAAGTTTTTTCGTAATCTTACCTACATATAAATATTTAATTGTTATTAGCCTTCTTTTCGTCGCGCAAGGAAAAACAATGAATCAACGACGAACAGTTCAGAAACAAATAATTCCAGTTTAGAGCACTACCAACTACCAAATACATCTGGAAAAAATGATCCATTTTGGAGGAAACCTCGTGCTAATTGTCATGAATATTGTGATAGTTGTGGTTGTATTGAAGGCGAAAGACTTGTCTGCGATCGATGTCCAGCCAGCTTTCACCTTGAATGTCTTGACCCACCATTAGATCCGGATGAAGCACCTGTTGGTGTCTGGTTTTGTCATCGATGTTCAATGGTGTTGAAAGTATGTCAACCCGGACTTCATATTTATCAATCAAATATTTACTTTGTTCACTGACAATTAAACGATAATACTAAGTTGATAACCTTCATTTGCTTAACATAAAATGTCTGATTTTACGTTAAGCTTATGTTTTTTAACTTGACTATTTATTTTATTAAACTATTTGTTAGTAACTGTAATTTCAAGTTTATGTATATAGAATATTGCTGACCCTTTAGAACCATATAAGTCACAAGTGTTGGTAATTTGTTTCTATACAGAAACTGCATGGTGACATACTTGTTGCCAAAAGTGAGCATAACTTCGGGTGTACAAACTTTCATGAAAATCTAATGTGATTTATCAGCTGTTTAGTGATCTCTAATCTTCAATGGTTTTTCGCTTAGTATCTGGCTATGATGATGGCCATTCTCAAATGTCATTTCTTTAAGTACCTACGTAATTAAACAGAAATCAGATGAATTCCTTTGAGTTCTTTCTCATTTTTTTCTGTGTGTTGAAATGTAAAGTTTAGCAGCTTTACGTGTATCATGTTCGTCCCAGGTCTTACGTTACTTGTACCTGGATGTCTGTAAAATATAAGCTCATCTGTTCAAATAGTCTGAGTTAACAGAAAGATTTGTTAATTAAATTCATCCTATTAGCATTTTTGTTTTACAAATATGCATATTCAACACACCACATATATTTACCAGCCGATATTTTTTTCATTTCCAAATTTATTTATTCATTCCCTTTTTAATATATAATAGGATGAAGAAGATAAAACTTCAACATCAAGTAGTCAAACAACTATAGCTACAGATACAGGTTCTTCACGTTCTGGTAAAAGTGGACAAAAACGCCAAGATCAAGCATCATCATCATCATCAGTTGGAACTACAACAGCAGCAACAGTTGGACTATCAGCTTCCACTTCTACATCTTCCATTAGTAATAACAACAATAATAATAGTCATTCTCACCAACAAAATTCATTACAACAATTTATCCAATCACAAACTAGCAAACGTCATTATACATTCCGTTCGACATTTAACGAACAATATTGTTTAGATATGAATAAATTATCGAGTAGTCGTTCCAGTACTTGGGGTGATTCAGCGTATGTTGCTGATATTGAAGAATCTGAGCTAAGAGCATTATGGAAAGTAATTGAATATGCGAAATATCAAAATCCAAAAGAATATGATCTACCGAAAGACTTATTACCTGGTGTTAAGCTTCCTGGTAAGTATAAACGTAGGTGGGTCTTTTCAATAAAAATGAACACACTAAATTCATAATCATACCATTTTAATAAGTTTAGCTCAGGTCTAATTTATGTTATTTTAACTGAATTCCCATTCTTAACGACATATTTATTTAATCTCCGTATACTTTGTTTAAAATATTTTTGAAAGTTCTCGGAAGCTAGACTTTTTGCCTACTATTTCGTTTAACACTACTAGAATTGTATGCATAAACAATTTTCCAAATTTCAGTCCAACATTCATCATTAAGGTAGAGAATTGATCGACCGAGTGGCAAATAAGATCAAATACATCAGCACAGAAGATCAACAGTAACCCTAGCTTTGTACCATTCTTGGAAACTTCAATAACCCTACAAAAATAAATTGATTTGCTTTTAAAAACCCATCTCCATAAATAGCCTCCAACATTTTATGAATTTTCCAAAAGTTTCGACCAGGTGTCACCCTAAACCTCAATAGTTTAGTTGACACATTTATGGACAAATCTCAAGTGTTTTAGGTTTAATTTTGTGTTCAGTTTTGTATATCTACAGTTGATTGAGTATTCAAACAGGAACGAAACAATTGTTCAAACAATAGCACCACAATTTATAACTTAACAATTAAATTATGTAACTGTATATTAATCTTGTTCAAATCCATTTATTTATTGAATTAAAAAAAGTATTTCATCACTATACTGGTGATTCATCTAAAAAAAATCCTCGTGCTTGTTTTATATTTTCTTTTGTAGCCTAAAGATAAACATCCAACTACAAGAAATATAGAGGGCTTGATATATTATTATTATTATTATTTTAACACAGATATTGGTACAAGGAGGCACCAAATACATATACGCCACACAAATTTCATTTGATATGTGTGAGAGCTGGGATACTGCTCGGATGCCCAGACCGAAACAGGTGGTTTTCTTAGGGGGCCACTTCCCGAGCCTTCGACCTGAAGGTCTGACCCACAAGGCAGTGGAGCATCATGAGGAGATGCAGTCCCATGGAAGCCGGTGACCAACAATTGGTTCATACGCCATTTGTTCCTTCAGGATACTGGAGCCCATGTACGCCATTGGTTTGGAATCCTGTTAAAGCGCCGAACATTCGCTTTCCGTCCTTACGTTTTCGTAAACCCCCCCCCGCCAAGAGAAGGCAGTGAGTAGGACTTCCCTGGTAGAGGCTATATACACGTGGCCATGTGAGAGCATTTCGAGAGGGAGAGCTGACTCTGCCCACTCTCGGCCATACCAGGGCATTTGGGGGCCTTGATACATTAAGTATATTCCTTTTAGATCTGACTTGCTATCTACTATGTATTGTGGGATAATTCACTGTAGTTCTGATCTAACATAGTTTTTGATCGAATAGTTAGATAATTGAGTCGTATATTTTACGTAATCATATATTTTGGTCTAATATCTACTGCTAGTGATCTGAACAATCCAAAGCACTATCCGTTATAACATAGGTTACCTTCATTTTGAAATATTGGATATGTTTCAATGTACAGTAGTCTAGAGTAATCTGCTTATTACCAAATAACTGTCTATTTCACATTTGTTTACTAGTGGCTTCCTTTACGAAAGAATAGAGTTACTGATTAACTTAACTTGGTTTAAGTCATTGTTAGAGAGGATTTTGATTGTTCTGTTATTGATAATCTTGGTTCAATTTTGATCAGTTTTCGTTGAAACATGGGCTTCAATATGACTGTTTTTCACAAGTTTTTCTAGAATAGATGCATTTATAGCTAGCAGTACATCCCAGAACGCGTGTTTCGTTCTATATGGAACTCATTGCATGAATATACGTGCATCCCAGTACTGATGTTTACACTGAGATTCAAACAACAAGCTAATTCAAGTTTATTCTAATAATGATATAAATGTCACATCCATATCACAGGTAAGTGGCTATCTGCATTAAGTTTTTGAAGCGAAATGTATTGCTCCCGAGTTCTTTTGCGGATACGAATACCGGTATACGAGTATATCTAACTAACTAGTCCCAAATACAATAAAAATGTCCATTATATGTTTCTTTGCTAAATACAAATCCACCTATACTACGTAAATTGGTTCTCGATTTTTTTATTATTCAAAACTAAGGAAGAAATTAATACACCAATTATCTTGTTCATCTGGACTTTTTTTCCGATTACCTGTTAAGGTTCATATAAAACACCAACAGAACGAAAAAATAAAAGTATCATCGAATTAGAGAATGGTCTTATCCCGCAACCTGTAAGACGTTGTTATGTATGTGTTCGGTAAGTTTAAAATCCTTTTTATGATTATATACATATATACATGATATATTACTCACATTATTCAATTGTTGAATGTTATGACAAGTTGTTTTTGCTTACATTTATGATTGTCTTATTTCAAATTTGTCCGAGTTGATTTAGCTTAATCTAAGTTAAACATCAACCAACAATCAATGCGTTTTTAAACTTACTTACGCTTGTTACTCCTCGTGAAGGAATATAGGCCATTCACCAGCATTCTCCATCCAACCCTGTCCTGGGCAATCCTTTCTAGCTCCTTCCAGTTGTTATCCATCCTTTTCATTTCTGTTTCTATTACCCGACGTAATGTGTTCTTTGGCCTTCCTCTTTTCCCCCTTCCCTCAGGATTCCGAGTCAGGGCTTGCCTCGTGATGCAGTTTGATGATTTCCGTAATGTATGTCCTATCCATTTCCATCGTCTTTTCCCAATTCCCTCCTCAGATGGAAGCTGGTTTGTTCTCTCCCACAGAAGGCTGTTGCTGATGGTATCCGACCAATGGATGTTAAGTATCTTGCGTAGACAAGTATTTATAAATACTTGTACCTTCCTGATGATGGTTGTAGTAGCTCTTCAAGATTCAGCTCCATACAGTAGAATTGCCTTGACGTTGGTATTGAAGATCCTCACTTTGATATTGGTTGAAAGTTGTTTTTAGTTCCATATGTTGTTCAATTGTAGGAAAGCGGCCCTTGCTTTGTCAATCCTCGCCTTTACGTCTGCACCTGAACCTTCTTGTTCATCGATGATGCTTCCCAGGTTTGTGAACAGTTCTACATCTTCCAGAGTTTCGTCATTATGAGTGATTGGACTGCTATTCCCCGTTTTGAATTTGAGGACCTTGGTTTTCCCCTTGTGTATGTTGAGGCCCACTGATGCAGAGACTGCTTCTACACTGGCTATCTTTATTTGCATTTGTTCCTGTGTATTGGATACGACGGCTAGGTCATCTGCGAAGTCCAAATCGTTTAATTGGTTCTGAGATGTCCATTGTATGCCGTGTTTTCCCTCGGATGTCGAGGTCTTCATAATCTAGTCGACCGCCAGAAGAAAGAGAAAGGGAGAGAGTAGACAGCCTTGTCTGACTCCGGTCCTTACTTGGTGGTCTTTAAACTAGAAACTCAGAAATGTTCCTTGTTCTTTGTTAGTACAACACTGACAAATTCATTTCTTATTGCTTTCTCAATAATAGTAATAAATAGTTTTTAATGCTTCTAAAGATTGCTCTCTGAAAATACAAGTTATAGGTCTTAGAATTTAAGTTTATGTATGTCGTTTAAAGATCTAATAACGATTGAAACCGTATCTTCTTTGTATAGATTTGGTTAGAAATTTCTTAGAGATAAACCATTTTCTAACCCTGTATCTGTTTGGAGTGGTCAGCCAATAAGTCTCAGGTTCAAACCTCGTTCTACATACTTCGGTCTGCTCAATCGATGATTCTAAGTAACTCAAAGCCAAGTACATGAATATCTGTACCTAGTAAACGAACTGATCACTAATATATGTCACTGATATATTTAACTTTTAAAACTGAACACGATATCTGTCACTAGAAACGTTAGATCAACACTACCCACTATAATACTGTGTAAAGAGAACTACCACTGAAGTGGTCATTAATTGAGTTACAAAATGGTTACTAACTCTTTTATTTTTACGTGTTAGATTTTTTTTTGGTTCTCCCGTCGTTAATATGTTTAAAACATACGATATATATTAAAGTTATAGTTTGTTTCAAGAGTCTACTCAGTCAGTCAGTCAGCTGTAACGTAGGACGAGGCACATATATGCATCGGTTCAAGTTGCCACATCGCATTAGTACAACAAGACGAACAACAACTTTATAGAAGTATCTACTCCAATGGTAGTAATCTATAAAAGAAAGATTGTGTATAAGGATATAATACAGGAAGAAAGAATTAGTTGGTAGAACGAAAGGTATAAAGTAATTTTAATCTCATGGTTCAAGGAAAGACGGAAAGTGTGTACACATCGGTTCTGAGTCATGTCACCCTGAGTCTCCTACGATTGGATACGATAGTCATTCGGACCCCAACTAAGTAGTCTGCATCTATTAACATGGCTCAGACTATAAGTTATGACGTTAAAGACTGATACCACATTTTGGGTTCTCGCTTCTAACTTTCGTACATCCGTCTCCAATACTGGTATACGTAACACATGGCCCAACCATCTCAGTCGATGAAGATTTACAACTCCGCGAACTGATTCACCATCATTACCTAACACCCTGTGTCTAACCTCACTATTAATTACCCGGTGATCTCAGCAGATGCGAGCAATATTTCTAAGACATCTGTTGTCAAATACTAGTAACTTAAGAGTATCTTCTACTCCTAATGGCCACGTTTCTCAGCCGTAAAGTAACTGGTAAATACTCATCAAATAACCATGCCATTTTATACTACTATCATTGCATATCACTAAATCATGAATAACATTAAAGCAATTTAAGTTTTAATTCATTATTCAAGCCTTCCTCCCTCTGCACTCCTTCAGCTTCCCAAATATTAACATTTGTAGAGATAATATAATCGGTTATTGTTTTAGCATGGATATCAAAACCAATAATTTGTTCGGTGATTACCCCTTTTAATGACAATACGCTGTGATAATCATGCTATCGCAAGTTCAGATTCAAGATCGTACGTGGTTACATACTAAGATAATTTGTTTTTCAGTTTGCTATGTCTTTACTTATATTTGAGCGAAGAAAATGTGTGCACATCGAAACGCTAAATACTTACTTACGCCTGTTACCCCCGATGGAACATAGGCCTCCGACTAGCATTCTCTAACCCACTGCGTCCTGGGCCTTCCTTTTTAGTTCTATCCAACTGTTGTTCATTCTTCTCATGCCTGTCTCCATTTACCAGCTGTTGTAACGGGTGACTGGAGGTTATGATAAGCAGCGTTTTATTGATCGATTACAGTGACACGTAAAACACGTAAGGACGACCCAGAGTCCCGATTGGTCCCGCTTCCTTGTCTAGCCCAGCCAGTTGAGTCTAGAACGCAAGCCACAGCCTCTGAGTTATGAATCATTATATTTCAGATATACTCTATTTATATACTAACCAAACAGACCACATCGTACCATAAAAATAGAAAACAACATCTGTACAATATTTAACGAGTGAAATAAATAACGGCCAATAGGAAATGTTCATTTAACGTCCAAGGACATCATTAGACTTAACATGATAATGATCGGCACATTATTCCTCAGCATCCATAACACCGGCGTAATATGTTGTTTGGTCTTCCTGTCCTCTTTTGGCCTTGAGGATTCCAAGTGAGGGTCTGCCTTGTGATGTAGTTGGGTACTTTCCTCAATGTATGTCTTATCCACCTCCAGCTCTTCTTCCTGATTTCTTCCTCTACTGGAATCTGGTTTGTTCTCTCCCACAGTAGATTCTTGCTGTAGAAAACTAATTCGCTAAAAAAACACACTAAATAAACATCTCAATCACACTTAAACTAATCACAATATTCTTAATATTCATAGTTATACCCTCAAAATTTATCGCTAAGGTTAGGCTCAAAAACTACCATCTTTTTAATGCTAGTCGAATGAATGGCCCCCAAATGCCCTGGTACGGCCGAGAGTGGGGAGAGTCCGCTCTCCCTCTTGAAATGGTCTCACATGGCCACACGTATATAGCCTCTACCAGGGAAGTCCTACTCACTGCCTTCTCTTGGCGAGGGTATTGTTTACGAAATTGAAAGGACGAAAAACGAACGTTCGGTGCTTTAACCGTATTGGTGGATCCACCTAATGGGGTTGGAAAACCCTCACTCCAAACCAATCGTGTACATAAGCCCCAGTATCTTGAGGGAACAAAAGGCGTATTAACCTATTGTTGGTCACTGGCTACCATGGGATTACATCTCCCGACGTTGTTCCACTTCCTAGTGGATTAGACCTTTAGGTCAAAGGCTCCGCGTGTGGCCCCTAAGAAAACAAATTGTTTCGGTTTGGGCACCCGGGCAGTATCCCAGCCCTCACACATATCAAATGAGATCTGTGTGGCGCATATGTATTTGTTGCCTCCTTGTACCAATATCTATGTGTTAAAATAAATAAATAAGTCGAATGAATTAACCTATGATAGGCCCGAGTCAATCTGAAACCTAAGGTTATTATAACAATCAGAAAACATAAAAAGTATGAATTAGGGTTTCATAATAAATGCTAGGACTAGGATTTAAGCTTTAAGATTATAATTTATGTATCCAACTATTCGTTCAATTAATTTATTTCTAAACATTTGTTTTTCAGAACATGTTTCTATGCTCCTTTGTTACCATGTGATTATTGTTCATCATGCTTTCATTTAGAATGTTTAAATCCACCATTATCTCATTTTCCACCACGTTCTGATCGATGGATGTGTCCAAATCATACAGAACATACAACTGAACGTTATTTAACTCGTTCAATACGATTAACTGAACGTATGCAAATTTGGACTAAATTATATTCATCATTAAATAATGAAAATAATCATTATGAACAATCTATTGATAAAACTGATGAAATGACAAAAATACTTGAACATATACCTCCATATGAATTAACTTATACACCAGATGAAGAAAGTTCTATACTTTCTGATTTAATGCGTACTATTCAACGTAGTAGAAATGAACAACAACAACAACAGTATCAGTTATTGTCATCGAATTTATCCAATACAGCAATGTCAAGTATTTTCGATTCAATACTATATACTACTAATAATACTACTACTATTAAAGATAAACAACATAGATTGTCCAATCGTCATTTATGGCGTTTAAATCGTGAATTAGCAGCAAAATCTAGAAATAATCTAAATTATTATGATAAACAGATAAGAATTGTGGTAAGTATCCTACAATTTTATATGTCAGTCAATCGGTCAGCTACAACGTAGGACCAGGCACATATATGCATCGGTCCAAGTTGCCATACCTCATTAACACAGCAAGATGAACACTGGATTCATAGAAATAGTTAATTCAGAGGTGGTAATATATAAAAGAAAGATTGCGTGTAGGGATATAATACAGAAAGAAAGAATTAGTTCGTAGAGAGAAAGATATGAAGTGATTTTAATCTCTTAGTTTAAGGGAAGATAGAAAGTGTATACACCTACGCCGTTGTGATCGATTCTGAGCCATGTCACCAAGAGTCTCCAACCATTGGTTACGATAGTCATGTGGACCCCAACCAAGTAGTCTGCACCTATCATCAACATGGCTTAGACCAGAAGTTAGTGTTCTACAGCTTATTTAAAAATGAGGATAACGGATTTGTCAAAATACACAAGGTTATATATTCGGCTTTGAGTTGCACCTTTATTTAATGTAACATCTAGTGATACTGATAAGCTGAGCAAACGGAAGTAGGTATCATAAAATCAGGAATCTAGTATTAATCTAATGCTTAAACCGGATTAATATGGAGGATTCGCTTAGGGAAGTTGGAAAACCGTGATGACCCCCTTTATGTCTATGGAAATTACTTTACTCGCTTCGAAAAACAATCGATTGATTTCAAACTAATGCTACACATGTTTTCTAAGATCTTGAGGGTATAAATTGTGTATGAACCTATTGGTGATCACTGGCTGTCATATGACTGAATCTCCTTACTTTGCTCCTTCGCCTTATGGATTACACCTTTAGGTCGAAGGCTCCTGGTGTAGGGCCCCCTTAAGAAAACTACCTGCTTCGGTTTGGGCACCTGGGCAGTATCACAGCTCATACACAAATCAAGTGGCTTATATGTATCCGGTGCCTCTTTTTAGCAATATTTATGTGTTCAAATAAATAAATAACTTTGAAATACCGATGTACCCCTTATTCTATTGTCGGACCAATCAGTGTTAATTACCTAGTAGTCATGCTATTATGATTTTAGACTGATTTTTTTTAATGTTTGTAGAGTTGTATTTTTAATAGTTCCTTACATTCAAAAACCAAAGTACTGTTTTCTGATATAACTGAAGTATTGTGGAATAACGGGCATTGATGTATGGACAAGAATGATAAAGTGATTGAATGATTGTTATTGAATTGTGTCAGCTTTTTATCAGTTTTGGATGTGGAAATATATTTACATTCTAGTCAGACTAATCATGTGTTCTTGATCTGAATTGTGTTGAAGTCCTTTAGAATAGATACTGTAAGAGAGAATCTAGTGTAGATATTCATCTAAAGTAAATTAACTTTATTGTTTTGATGAATGTTATTAATTCAGTTTTAGTATTTATATCCCTTATAAGATATATCTATACTTTTTATCCCTTATCTATCAAGGTTCCAAAAGCAGTTAAACATTTGTACAATAATCCAGTAAAACGAATTCCACGTATTAATGAATCATCAAATGTATATCAATTAACAAATTTAATTGATAGTTCCAGTACAGATGAAAAGAGTATAGTAAGCTTATTCTTTTCTTTATAATTCCTTCCGTTATTGTTATGGTTTTGAGTTTCTGGTTTGATTTGCTCGTTATTTCTTTATTTGTAGATTCTTTTTTCTGTTTTGATCAGTCGTTACTTTCTGTTGACACAGGCCTTTAAATGCCCTGGTACGGCCAAGAGTGGGGAGAGTCCGCTATCTCTCTTGAAATGGTCTCATATGGCCACGCGTATATAGCCTCTGTCAGGGAAGTCCTACTCACTGCCTTCTCGTGGCGGGGGCGCTGTTTACGAAATTGAAAGGACGAAAAGCGAACGTCCGGCGCTTTAATCGGTTTAGTAGACATGGAGAGTCCACCTAGGGGAGTTGGAAAACCCCGATTTTAAACCAATGGTGCACATGGGCTCCAGTATCCTGAAGGAACAAATGGCATATGAACCAATCGTTGGTCACCGGCTACCATGGGACTGCATCTCCTTACGATGCTCCACTGCCTTATGGATCAGACCTTTAGATCGAAGGCTACGGATGTGGTCCTCTAAGAAAACCACCTGTTTCGGTTTGGGCACCTGGACAGTATCACAGCCCTCACACATATCAAATGAGATTTGTGTGTCGCATATGTATTTAGTGCCTCCTTGTACCAATATCTATGTGTTAAAATAAATAGACGCAAACTATTACGGAATGATTGTAAATTAGTCGATGAGGTTGTAAATTTTCATCGGCTGAGATGATTGGGCAACATGTTACGTATGCCTGAATACCCATTACCCCGGCACACAATGCTGACTAGTGTTGGAGACGGACGGGAGAAAGTTAGTGGCGGCCAAACCAAAATTTGACATCAGTACATAACGTCACTAAATTCAAGCCTGAACCATGTTGGTAGATGCAGACGACTGGGTTGAGGTCGGTAGGACTATTGTATCCAATGGTTGGAGACTGGGTGACATGATCACAATTGATTGATCACTGGGTGGTGATCAATCTCATGCTTGTCTAGTCCTTATTAGTGCAGATCGAATGCTATCGATCATGTTGCAATGTGGCCACCAGTCTAGGTGACTCGACACTGCGGGCACTGTGTTTTGACTAGACAAGCATGAGATTGATCACCACCCAGTGATCAGTCAATTGTGATTACATCTCAGTCCTACAGGCGGTCAGTCACGGCTCGGATAGCTCAGTGGTAACGTCTCTGACTGTGAAGCTGGGTGACACGAGATCGAATCCGCCAGGGAGCACTAGTTCCCTCAAGATTACAGGTACGCCTTGCTGACGAGTGCCAAGTAGCACGAGACCCGGGTCCAAGGTTTCCTGTTGACTACCTCCAACCACCATCTAATCTCAATACTGGGTGACATGACTCAGCATCGATCACAATGGCGTAGGTGTATATACTCTTTTTCTTCCCTTAAACCGTGAGTTTAAAATTATTTTATGCCTTTCTTTCTACCTACTAATTCTTTCTTCCTATATCATATCCTCATATTCAATCTTTCTTTTATATATTACCACCACTGAATTAACTACTTTTACGAATCCGGTGTTCATCTTGCTGTGCTAATGAGGTGTGGCAACTTGAACCGTTGTATATATGTGCTTGGTCTTACGTTGTAGCTGACTGATTGACAGCACTTTTGCGCGGAATCCATGACAATACGAACTCAACAAACTAATCAATATCAGTAATGATTTGTAAGGATTTACACTTTCGAGACTAATCGATCAAGCTCTATTGCCATGTTTTGTCTCATGAGCTTGTTACTTTTACATAGTGTTATTCCTCAGATTTTGGCTATGCGGTTTTAGAAGTACAATTTAAGATAAACGTTTCGAGACTCAATAACCCATCGTACCATATGTTGAGAGTTTGAAGCAAAAGGTTACCGTGTTAGAATCTCAATGTTAACATAAATACTGGGATACAATTACAAATACGACGAAATGCCCGTCCTCAAATTTCATTGCTAATTACATTACAAATATACTGAAAATCAGTAATTTGTTGGAAAGAAAAAAAATGTTATCTCATACAACTAAATAAATCGACTTTTTTAGAATGAAAACTGAAATAATTCAGTATCTAGTGATTTTTTCAACATTCACTTGTATGATTAACTGGTCCTCAAATGCCTTGGTACGGCCAAGATTAAGGATTGAGAATTCAGTTTAACATAACGAACCTGTGTCAGATTAGTACTGTGGTGTATGATACTGATGTTGACAGATATATGTATTATGTATCATCAATCGAAGATGAAATGCCTGGTGACAAAAGGTTAATAAGATCGAAGGAGAGAGAACGACCACAGAGAATGATTGGTGTGGAAACGAAAGAACAATGAAATCTGAGACGATTGATTGACATTTTACAAATGAAGTATTTACTGTATGGTTTTCAGATTTTACTAAGATATTCTATAGTTGTGTGTTAAAATACATTCGATTGTCCCCACATGTGTTCTCGTTCACTACAGTACTGCTACCGCTTAACGAACTTGAACTGATCGCAATGCTACACAACGTACAGAACTTGTTTCAAATAAACAAGTTTTCAATGAATAATACACGTAGTGAATGCTAAATAGTGAATTTGATAGAGAGGATTAAATGTCATAAATTTTCAGTCAGTCAGTCAGCTACAACATCAGATCGGGCACATATATGCATCGGTCTAATTCGCCACACCTCATTAGCACAGCAAGACGAACACCTAATTCATAGAACCAGTTACTTCAATGGTAGTAATATATAAAAGAAAGATTGCATATAAGGATATAGTACAGGAAGAAAGAATTAGTTGGTAGAAAGAAAGGCATAAAGTAATTTTAAACTCACGGTTTAAGGGAAGACAAAGAGTGTATACACCTACGCCATTGTGATCGATGCTGAGTCATGTCACCTAGAGTCTCCAACCACTATTGGTTACAATAGTCGCTCGGACCCTAACTAAGTAGTCTGCATCTACTAACATGGCTAAGACTAGGCATATGTAACACGTGGCCGTAAATTTTAAGTGTTTTTTAGAACAAAAATAATTAAACTCATAGGTTTTAATTCAATTATCCTATATAGAATTAGGTAAGATTGATTAATCACTGGAAAGTGACCGATGTCATGTTTGTTTAGTCGTTAGTGCTGATTGAATTCTGTCGATCCTGTTCTAATGTGAACAATAATCTGAGCGTTTCAACATGATATAGACATTATGTTGATGCCAAGTAGTTGGAAGTAGTCAACAGGAAATCCCATTCTATGTAGATTTCATACTAGTTGGTACTTCAATCGGCGCGGATCGGTAAAGCAAGAGTAGGATATTTACAACTGAAGAACATCTGGAACTCAAAACAACTGTCAACCAACACCAAGGTCAGAATTTTCAATACTAATTTCAAGACAGTTCTACTGTATGGGGCGGAAACCTGGAGTACTACGAAAGCCATCATTCAGAGGATACAAGTGTTCATTAACAGGTATCTACGCAAAATACTTTGGATCCGTCAGCCAGACACTATCAGCAACAACCTATTGTAGGAGAGAACAAACCAGATTCCAGCAAAGGAAGAAATCAGGACGAAGCGTTTGAAGTGGATAGGACACACATTGAGAAAAGTACCGAACTGCGTCACAATGTAATCCATCACATGGAATCCTCAAAGCCAAAGGAGAAGAGGAATACCAAAGAACATATTACACCGGGAAATGGAGACAGGCATGAGAAGAATGAACAACAGTTGGATAGAACTAAAAAGGAAGCACCAGGACACAGTGGGTTAGAGAATGCTGGTCGGAGGTCTATGCTCCATTGGGGTAACAGGCGTAAGTAAGTAAGTAGGTAATTATTCAATCGTTTATTGATTATATTCTAATAATCCTGAATTGATTATAATCTTTTATTTTCATTTATATTTCGTGTTCATTTTCTATTTCATTGTAAACTAAAGTTTGTTCGTGGCCTTTTACAATTTTATTTACAAAATACATTACAATTACCTACACAATCGTCAAATCTAATACAACCAGATAGTAGTAGTAGTAGTAGTACAATGATTACTGATACTAGTGACACTATTGTCACTACTAATGCAACACAACTATCAATATCATCATCATCATTTGACACAACTCCTATCACTGTAACAACAACAACTATTGACAGCCATATCAATAATATTAATACATCTAGTTCCTTTGTAATAGATAACAAGACAACTGATACATTGAAGCTAACTACAGATTCCATTGATATGAACATTGGCAACAATTCATCGATATTATCATATAATACAGAACAGATATCTAAAGATCCTTCCTTTATTCAAGATGACAACAAACATTTGTGTAACTCTTTTGAACAATTGAAAACAGCAATTATGAAGAAATTCAATAATATTACTGATGATAATAATAGTAGTAAGTTAAAAGGGAAATTATTTTATTTAATTTTCTATTAAATTGTATTTCAACAATGTATTTTGCGAATTACATTTCGAATAATCCAGTTACATATGCACACACACACTTGTGAAGGTTATGATTCAGTACTTCCCAGACGAGCTCAAACTTTCCCTTCTTCGGTTTGGGCACCCCGGGCAGTATCCCAGCCCCTACACAAATCGAATGATTTATGTGGCGCATATCTATTTGATGCCACCTTGTATCAATGTTTATATGTTTAAATAAATACGATACATAACTGAATAGGACTTATAGATTATATAACCTAACTATATCTGTCAGCTTATCAGCAACTTCATCATGTCTCCGAAGACTTAATTAGATGGCATGACTGGTCCAAACTTGTCGGAAGCGATATAATTGCTAATAGAAACATTGGATGGTTATCGCTCTATATCTCTTAAATCTGAAATTATGTCATTTGACGCTGATCTAACAGTTCCAGTGGTTAAAAGTTTGCCGTTAGACTTTGTTCTAAACCCTAATGTTGATGGTAGGTGGCCACTGTTGAGGAGTTCCAAGCTAGTACGAAATAACTATCCAGTACTCCTTGGTTTTCAATGGTCCGTCAACTAAAATCAGTTTTCGACAAATACAACTTACGAATCAAAACAATACACACGAAACCCCATGACCAGTGAAGCTAATCAGTGTCGGATGGAAACAGGTGTCTATCTCAGTACAATGGAAGATAGTCGCGCAATTTTGTGGATTGGTTGATGTTAGACATTAACACCATTGAATGCCGGCTCAGTGGTCTAGTTGATTAGGCACCTGGTGTGAGACTGATAGGTCCTGGGTTCGAATCTCGCGGGGTGCGGGATTGTGGATGCGCACTGCTGAGGAGTCCCATACTAGGACAAAACAGCCGTCCAGTGCTTCAAGGTTTTCCATGGTGGTCTAGCTTCAATTGACTCATGATTTCAATCAAAAATATTAGGAAGTTGTCACACAATCCTTAACAACAAAAATGGATTAGAAATTGTCAAGGAACATTCAATGTTTAGGACAGAGTTTGTGTAAACATAAAATCGGCTTGACAATGCTTACACAACCTTTAAAAGTTGATTTTTTCAGTCAATTCTATGGTATATTTTAGCTATGTGTTTCGTTATCGAGGAGTATGTTTTGTTCTACTCATTATTCTCATCATGGTACTTGACACTAATTCTAACTAAATTCAATTATGCATATGTTTAAAGTTATTCAGCTCCGTTACATTTTGACATTACATAGACTTTTACAATTGATTGATCACTGGGCGGTAATCAGTGTCATGTATATCAAGTACTTCTTAGTGCATATCGAATCCTATCGACCAAGTTGCAATACGGTCACTAATCTAGGTGACTCGACATTGCATGGACTATGTTGAGATAAGATGGTGGTTGGAGGTAGTCAGTCAACAGAGTTTCCTGTTGATTACAGTGCATTTATCAGTGTAAAGTTCTATGCTTTTCGTTTATTATCAAAATATATGAAATGAAACTCATTCTAAATTCAGTTGGTATTATTAACTTGAACCTTCCCACTGATGTTTAGGACTACAATTGATCAGTCTCTCATGGCATATTATATGTATTGACTCGATATTGCTTTAATTCACAAGTATTCGAGTCTCAGAGTGAGTATCAACTCTGTGATGAAATTACATCTAGCTGACGAGTCCAAAATAGGACAAAACGCGCATCCTGGGTACCACTGCTAGCCACTATCTATATTTGCTTATGAAACTCATTATCTTTTCTCTTTCCTTCTGACATTACAGTTTGAACCAGCAGTCATATAAAATGACATGTTCTTTTATGTTCAAATTCTATTTTCATATTTAGTTCCTTCTAAATTGGCTCGTTTAGACCCTCAATTATTGTATACGTTAGCAGCACAACGTATTTATGATCTTTTGGGTATTAACAATGAAAATTCTATTTTTCCTAATGAAGACAATATTGAACAGAATAGTTGTAAAAGAAAGAGAGACACTTCTAAAACATTGAATATTCCTGAAAGTTGTATCCGTGCAAGAGCTGTACTAACACCTTGTGATGGGACTAATGGATATGAAACTCGAATGCATTATAGGCAATTGACTGTTGGTACATGTAAGTTTTGTTTTTAGTTTCAAAACTTAACTGTTTATAAGTAACAAGTTTATTTATTACAAAATGTATTTTAAACAGCAGTTACATCAATTTTCAATATACTTCCTTACTTACGCCCGTCAATGACCCTCATGGAGGAGCATAGGCCACCCACCGGCACTCTCCATCCAACTCTGTTCTGAGCAGTCCTATCCAGTTGTTTCCAGTTGCTATTCATCTTTATCATATCTGTTTCCGATTTCTGACGCAGTGTGTTCTTCGGCTCTCCTCTTTTCCGTTTCCCTTCAGGATTCCAGGTTAGCGCTTACCGCGTAATGCAATTTGATGGTTTCCGTAATGTATGTCCTATCCACTTCCAACGTCTTTTCCTAGTTTTCTCTTCAGCTGGAACTTGGTTTTTTCCCTCCCTCAGTAGGCTATTTCTGATGGTATCCGGCTGATGGATACCAGGTACCTTGCTTAGACAAGTATTTATAAATACTTGTACCTTCCTGATGATGGTTGTAGTAGTTCTCAAAGCTTCAGTTCTGTACAGACGGACTGTGTTGACGTTCTTATTAAAGATTGTGACTTTGATATTGGTTGAGAGTTGTTTTGAGCTGCATATATTCTTCAACTGTAGGAATGCTGTCCTTGCTTTGCCAACCCTTGCCTTTACGTCTGCGTCAGATGTTTCTTGTTCATCGATGATGCTTCTCAGATACGTGAAAGATTCCATCTCTTCCAGAGCCTCTCCATAAAGTATTATTGTGTTGGTCTTCTCCGTGTTATATTTGAGGATTCTTTGTGTATGCTGAAACCCACTGATGCAGAGCCTGCTGCTGCACTGTTTGTTTTGACCTAAATTTGTTCGTAATATACTTCCTGGCGTATAGTAATCGGTTTTGAAAGTCAACCTTTGCAAGATCCAGTTTTACCCTATATTGACCAGTCAATATCACTTAAGATAAGTAACCGTTAAACTTAAAAGGTTAGAGGTGGGAAAGCGTATTCTGCTTCAAGTTACTCAGCTTGATAGCTTGAGACTTTGTCGGCAAACTTTACGAGTCCAACTAACTTCTTGTGAGAATGAGATATTTACATTCATTGATGACTTAGCAACATCAAGTAATGTTATATTTGTTTAATCCTTCAAACTTATTAAGCCATGTTAATCAAGGTACAAATAACATGAAATGCAGATGCTTAGTTTCCTTTTGATTACCTCTAAACCATCTAACATCAAAACCTAGTCCATACTATGTTAAGTTATTAAAACAAGTGGTGGCTACATTGAAACTTGATTGATAGAGTTCAATCAGCAAATAAATAATCCAGGAAAACACAACATGAATCACCACTCAGTGAATAATAAGCACAACTAACTATCTAAAATTCGGGTTGATGGATATGGAGGATCCACCTATGGAAGTTGGAAAACTTTGACTCCAAACCAGTGGTGCACATGGGCTCCAATATCCTGAGTAAAGAAATGGCGGTCACCGGCTTTCATGGGACTGCATCTATCAGCATTGCTTCAATGCCTTGTGGATCACACCTTCTGGTTTAAGGCTCCGGGTATGGCAACCTAAGGAAACTACCCGGTTCTGTCTGAGCACCCTTCAGTCAGTTGTGGTTTTAATGAACATACGTCATCTTAGTGGTTTTTTATTCAGATTCAAAGGTTTGTGGAGTTCATTTTGTATGTGAAAGTAATTTTCATTGTAAACTGACACATGCATTGGCAATTTTTTTGTAAATCGAGGACGGTTATCTCAAAGCCAGTGTTTCATAAACGTAACACATACAATTATCATCAGTATCCTGGATCACATTGATCGAATACAGAGAGGTCTCCGAACATCTTCATTTCAGGGAATGTGGGTACTAGGTCTTATAAACATAAATTCAAAAATAATCCCATCAAAACGTTGTATACTCAACTGTTTACAGTCAAATTCATATCATCTCCCATATTATCATCAGCTCTTACATTATTAACTAGATATATAAACCTCTGAACAATTTCTTAGGTCTTACTACAATTAATAACTTCAAACACAGATTTCTTCCAGCTAAGTAGTTGAGAGTACATCTCATACTTGTTATTTATTTATTTATTGAAACATATAAACATTGATACGAGGAGGTACCAGACAGATATGCGCCACATAAACCATTTGATTTGTGTGAGAGCTGGAATATTGCCCCGGGTGCACAAACCGAGGCAGATGATTTTCCTAGGGGGCCACACACAGAGCCTTCGACCTAAAGGTCTAATCCACAAGGTAGTGGAGCAACGTCAGGAGATGCAGTCATACGGTAGCCGGTGACCAATAATCAGTCCGTACGCCATTCTTTCCTGGAACTAATGTACATCATTGGTTTGGAATCAAGGTTTTTCAACTCCATTAGGTGAATCTTCCATATCCGCCAACTCAGTTCAATCACCAAATATTCTCTTTTCATCCCCTCAATTTCGTAAACAACAGTAATGCCACGAGAAGGTAGTGAGTAGAAATTCGCTTACAGTAGTTGTATACACATGATCATGTGATAACATTTCGAGAAGGGTAGCTGACACTCCTAACCTTCGACCATACCAGGGCATTCAGAGAGGCTTTATACTTGTTAACATTGATCATCAACTGATTAGAAACTATTCACTAATATATTACATCATATATTTCATTTACATTCTCTTTTTCTTTTACTTCATTTTCTCTATAGCACCAGATTGTCATTTATGTTTAGCTAATTATAATTTATCTTCATTAAATAATCAAAAATGTTCATTTATATCACCACATCATGCTACAATCTTCTATGATGATTGGACACAACATTATGAATTAATTAATTATAGTGAATATGGTACACGTGTAGATGGTATTATATATGGGAATGATATAGATAGAAAATTAATTTATATTCCAGAAGTAAGTTTAATGTTTTCTTTTATTTCATTAAAACTTTCAATGGTTGAGATCATAAAAGTCATTTGAAGGCTAGATCACCATGAAAGACTTGAAATCACTAAATGGCCATTTTGTCCTATTGTGAAACTTTTCAACAGTGCTCATCCACGATCTCGCCTCGCATGGTTCGGACTCAGGATCTATCAGTTTTGCGCGTGAGCACTTAACTACTAGACCACTGAGCCGACCGGCATCCAACGGTGTTAATGTCTAATTTCAACTAATCCATGAAATTTAGCGAACTATTGTGATAATAATGATGAAACTATAATTTATCAATGAACCAATCAGGCCTTGAATTCTCGGCGCCCAATTCATTCATTTAATTTGGTTAAATAGAGTTTGGGCATTATAACTTATATTAGTTCATGATGTATAACTCTCATTTAGTTCTAGTTAGTTGTTGTGCGTTCTGAAGGTCACTTTAATGTTGGTCAAAGGTCGTCCATAAATTATGGTCTCACAGGAAATTCTTTTCATTGCCAAGAATGATTTGTTCATGTGATGATGAAGTTGGGTTATTAACATTTCGCTTTATATCAGAAGGTTTTGTGGAAATTTCAGTAATTTATTAATTGAGGAAATGATTCGACTAAAGTTAGATTATCATGAAAAACCTGAAAACACTGAAAGGCCGTTTTGTCCTATTGTGGGATTCCTCAGCAGTGCGCATCCGTAATTCCCCCGTGGGATTCGAACTCAGGTTAAGCCATTAGTAATACAAAACAGTCCAGTAGTAAGTGCATAATTAATTAACAACAATTCTGGTACAATAAAGCACTAACAATTAATAAGTTAAATAGAAATCTTATAATTTTAATAGTTGAGATCATGAGTCATTTGAAGCTGGACCACCACCATAGAAAACCATGAAGCACTGGTCATGGATGCGAACTGCTGAAGAGTCCCACAGTAGAACGAAACGGCCATGATGTAGAACCTGGTACATGTATGCATCAGAACAATTTTTAACAAAGAATCAAAACAGCTAGGTGAAATTTTCAAGCGGGAGGTCGGAGTAGTAGTCGTGGTAGTAGTAATATCAGTGGCAATAAAAAGCAGACATGGAGAATACAATTCGAGAGTGATTTCACTTTTCAGGATCTAAGCAAAGACAAATAACGAATACATTTTGACCATCAGAAAAAATGTTAAGCCATGTCACCAAACATCTCTAACTACTGATCTCAGGTATTATGTGAACCTCAATCAGGTAGTTTGCACCTACCTATCAACATAGCCTAGTCTAATAGTAAATAGATCCGTGGACTGATTCCATATTTTGGTTTGGCTACCGCTGGGAATGGGATACGTTGGTACTATTGGTTAATCCAGTAATGTAATTTTTTTCTACTTTCCTCATAATTTTCTAGATCTCTTCAATGTACAATTACTACTCTTCATTTTACTCTCTATCTTTTTCTTCATGCGCAAACACATTTTTAGTCTTCCGATCTTGTTCACCGAGTTCGTAATCTCATAAAAACTGCTCCTAAAGAATTATTACCAAATTATGAAACATCATCGGTTATTTCAGAATTGTGTGCTTCACCGCCTAAACGTCTAATGAAAATGTTAAGTAAACGACATGAAGTAAGTGAAATATACTTATTTAAAACTTATTTTTATTATGTCAATGAAAAAGAATTATTTACAAGTATTCACTGAATGACAGTAGATGATTGTTACTGTCTATCCTGAACGGAACATAATTTTAATGGACCCACAACAAATTGTTCTAATGATCAAACATTAGTCAATAGAGTTGAAGCTCCCGGTTGTCATTTCTGGTGGAGTTATGTGTGTAATCTCTTACTAGAAAGAAACAACTATCCCTTAATTCCTACTTTTTTGAATACCGATGTGTCTGATCATACAACTAAGATACATGCGAAACCAAAGTTCACAATATAACAATATAACATTTCTTTATTGAGAAATAGACAAATTACTAACAAACCTCAACTTATGAGGTATCTGTGGCTCTTAGCGCGTCTGTGTGTCTAAAATTAAAAAGGCTTACTACAATAATAAAATAAAGATTAGTTGTGACACATGATAGTACAAATTACAGCTGATACCTGTGTGAAATCTCGATAAGGATTTATCAACAAACAAAGTGGGAATCTACTTATTTACTTACGCCTGTTACCTCTCGTCGAGTAGTATAGGCTGCCCACCACCATTCTCCATTCATATCTCTTCTTGGCAATCCTTTCCACTTTTTTCCCAGTTGCTATTCATCCGTTCTCATGTTTGCCTCCGATTCCCGACTCAGTGTGTTCTTTGGCCTTCCTCTTTTTCGTTCGCCTTTAGTATTCCAAGTTAGTCACGATTGATTGATCACTGGGTGGCGATCAATGTCATTCGTGTCTAGTGCTTGTTAATGCAAATCGAACCCGGGTCCAGGGTTTCCTATCGACTACCTCCAACCACCATCTAATTCCAAGTTAGTGCTAACCTCGTGATGCAGTTTGGTGATTTCCGTGATGTATGTCCTATCCAACTCCAGCATCTTTTCCTAATTTCCTTTTCAGATGGGACCTGGTTTGTTCTCTCCTACAGTAAGCTGTTGCTGATGTTATTCGACCTACGGACATTGAGTATGTTGCGTAGACAACTATTTATAAATATTTATACCTTCTTGATGATGGTTGTAGTAGTCCTCGAAGTTTTAGCCTCCGTACAGTAGAACTGTTTTGAAGTTGTTATAGTATATTCTGACTTTGATGTTGGTTGTTGCATATGTTCTTCAACTGTAGGCATGCTGTCCTTGCTTTGCCAGTCCTCACCCTTATGTCTGCATCCGATCCTCCTTGTTTATCGATGATGCTTCCCATATACGTGAAAGGTTCCACCTATTTCAGAGCTTGTCGATCAATTGTGATTGAGCTGATGTTCTTCGTGTTGTATTTGAGGATCTTGCTTTTTCCGTTTTGTATGTTGGGGCCTACTGGTGCAGTGGCTGCTGCTACACAATTTGTCTTGATCTAGATTTGTTCATGTGAATGGGACAGAAGTTGTAGGTCATGTACAAAGTTAAGATCGTCTAGTATTCCGTGCTTTTCCTGAATTGTCGAGCTCTTCATACTCCTGTCGACCACCACCAGAAAAAAGAGAAAGAGGGAGAGTAGGCAACAAATTTAACAACTTGTATAACTAAACTCATTTCGTGATATAAACTATAAAATCAAACTTTTTAGTAGTAAATTTGTAAATTTCAATTCTAATGTTCACTGTTAGACATGAGTAACCTAGTTGCGATCTCATGGTATAGAGGTGATTGTACATGTACATACCACAATGTCGACGCATTTCGAATGAGAACAAAATATTTTTGTTAAATGCTTATTGTTTTATATTGTTTTTCCAACTTTAAGTTAGTTGTTGTGGTGCAAAATTGCATATTGTATAATAGTGGTAAAAAATCGTCTTTGTGAAATATTGCCCTCGAATATCCTGGTGTGGCCGAGGGTGAGGAGATTCCACTCTTAATATCGAAACGCTTCCAAATGGCCACGCGTATATAATCACTGCCAGGGAAATCCTACTAACTGCCTTTTCGTGGTGAGGGTGTTTTTTGTTAGATTAAGAGGATGAAAAGCGAATGTTCGGCACTTTAGCTAGTCGGTGGATATGGAGCGTCCACGTAGGGGAGGGAACAAATGGCGTATGAATCTATTGTTGGTTACCGGTTACCATATGACTACATCTCTTAACATTGCTCCATTGTCTTGTGGATTAGACCACTGGTCAAAGGCTCCGTGTGTATCCCTCTACGAGAACCACTTGCTTTCGTTGTAGCATCCGGTTATTATCTCTCACACAAATCGAATAGTGAAGTGTGGTGCATATCTATTTGGTGCCTCCTTCTACCTATGTTTGTGTGTTTAAATTATATGTATATTCCTTAATGCAAACTGAAAAAGTCTAATTAAATGTTTTCCAGTAAATTGACAAGAAATCCTTGAACCCTTAATTTAACATTCAACAGCAAGTCATATTTACACTTTGAAAAACTTGCATACTTCTCTATGGATTTAAATGGATATTATTCAACAGAAAATATCATCATTGGAACTCGTTCACTACTGAGGTCTCAGTTAGTTACAAGGCAGACTCACTCGTTTATTATTATTCTTTACTTTATTTTAACACATAAACATTGGTACGCGAAGTCACTAAACAGATGTGCTCCACATAAATCATTCAATTTATGTGAGGGCTGAGATTGCTGCTCAGGTGCTCAAACCGACGTAGGTGCATTTCTTAGGGGGCCACACCTCGAGCCTTTGGCTTACAGGTCTAATCCACAAGGTAGTGGAGCAACGTCAGGAGATGCAGTTCCATGGTAGCTAGTGACCAACAATCAGTTCATACACCTTTTGTTCCCTCAGGATAGTGGAGCCCATGTACATCATCAGTTTGAAAAGGTTTCTTCAACTGTCCTAGGTGGATTCTTCATATTCACCAACTCATTTAAAGCGTCGAACATTCGCTTTTCATCCTTCTCCTAATTTCATAAACAACAACCCCTTGACGACAATGTAGTAAAAGTAGGATTTCCCTGTCAGATCATTTCAAGAAGGAGAACTGGCTCTTCTCATTCTCAGTCATTGTTATTATCCTTATTTACACCTATTCTCTTTTTTCTTTTTCTTTTATATACTTTACCAGGATTTATCACATATGACATCTGTATGTGATTGTACAAGTTTACATTTTACTCAAAATGATAAAACAGATTCATTCAATTTAATCACTGGTTGGGAAGGTTCGGCTATTTTAAGACATGGCTCAATTATACAATTTGGTTGTTATAAATTTATTTTTAGTTTAGTTAATCATTCTTTACCTTCCCATCCATCATCAACATCATCATCGGCGTCAACATGGATGACAATGAATCATAGTTCAACACAATCTTCTTCTCATGAATCACCCGTACTACTTACAGATTCTTTATCAGTAGTAACAAAAGATTTTTTAAAATTGTCTAAAAATAACAACTTACTTGTTCATTAATTTTGTTTTATTCCTTTGTTAAAATAAATAAAAAAGAAAGACAGAAAGAAAGGGAATAATAAAGAGAGAAAACGATATAAACAGTATTATCATTCCTATGAATTTATACTACTTATAAACTACTTATATATAGATATATAATTTTGTACATTTTTGTTGTATGAAATTTATGAGTACAATTATTATTATCCCATTTTAACTAAATAACATCACTTTTATCATTCATTTTCTTGACCTGAAATGAAAATGATCGTTGTATAGTTAGTCAGTCCGTTAGTTACAACGTAGTACCAGGCACATATGCGCATTGATCCAAGTTGTCATAACTCATTAGCACAGCAAGATGAAAACCGAATAGGAGTGGTTAAGTCAATGGTAGTAATGTATAAAAGAAAGATTGCATATAAGAATATAATACAGGAAGAAAGCATTAGTTCGTTGGAAGAAACATATAGAACGATTTTAATCTCTTAGTTTAAAAAAAGACAAAGAGTGCATACAAATACGCCATTGTCATCGATGACTTGTTGGTACTGCATCCACTATCCACATAGTATTAGGCATAAATCAAGTCAGGTCAACCACTGATTGATCAATGTCAATTGAAAATCACAGAATTTCTAAACATCAACAAATTAAACCACTTCCATCCATGTTGTCCTACTTATGAAATTCGCGGTCAACCGAGTTGACTGACTGTGCTTGGTATTCGTCTGCACAAATATCTGGTGTTGTTGCTCTGTAGTGCAACTAGTGAAAAGTGTTCAGATGTGCTGCTGACGTCAAGTTGTGACTATCACGTGTGTGAGTGGATTATGAGACCAGGAGATGGTGCAGCAGAACGGAACGCAACCCGATTGGATGTGATGCAATGGAACTCAACGCAACGCAACGTAACGAAATGGAATACAATGAAATGCAATGCAATGCGATACAAACTAAACCGATGATATTTAGTTGACTTCACTGTGCTACTGAAATGCTCGACAGTAGTTTGTTGTTTAGTGGAGTGCATGATCGGGAATTCGTTGTGTAAACTGAATATACTACTGACGAGGTGATGGTGAATTGTTGAGTTTATGCAGTAGTGTTGTTGAGTGATGAGATTGTTGAGTGTGGAGCGTAGTGTAGATTATGTGTAGAAGAGTGTGTGGTGTTTTTTTATGTTTACGCACACGGAAATTCATTAATTTTTTATAACTGACATACCATCGTAACACCGATGTTGGTTGTATCCTGCCTCATTATCATTTACTACCACTGCAACCAATACTTTCAACCACCCAAGCCTCTTATATATAGCTAATGATATTCGGATTCCGCACGACATTGGTGAAGGAAACGAGAACTGCAAATATTCCCACCATTCTACTACTAAATTTTTATGTGAATTCTCCGGTAACACGTTAAATTTTCGCCTTTGTCACACACTTGTCTTGGTTGAATACTGAGTATTTTCACCTGAATGGCTCTCTTCAAGGAGGGGACATTTCGCGAAATTCACACAGTGATATACAGCAAATAGTCTACTGTTGTGTTCATGCATTCGCACCAGATCACTAGTGGGAACGCCATGCTCAACGTCTCCTGTAATCGCTAGCCAGTCTGGATCACCCGATCCTCGATATATTGATAGCTTATCAAATATATCTTCGAACCTCCTCGCTTCTATCTTTTCATTTCACTTGGTCGATACGATTCATAGTAGAAGGAAGGTGTTACTGTTTTAAGTGTTGTCAAACTCCAAATTCCCGTCTAAACTTCACTACTTCTCACCCAAATTCACTCTAAATTAGTCCACACCGAATTATCCGCTTTCAACTGAAATATCTCCGATGTTCGCTCGGCCTTACTTACTCAGTGCCAAGCTGTATAGTATTCCATACTTTCCTCTTCAATATCAAGTTCTTCCTACTTCCCTCAACCTTCATGAGATGAATGAGAAAGTTGCAGATTAATCAATCTTCTCTGACTCGCATCCTCACTTAGAGTGCATCTATCATCTCTCCTCATCATAATTTCTAAATCAACCTAAATTCCTTACTGATTACTCATTATATAACTCTAATATCATCTTGACAAATATATTCAAACCCTTTCATTATTACTTGATTATCAGAAGCGGTTTGTTGAGATTTTCGAAATTTCACAGATTGAAATCATGAGTCAATTGAAGCTAGACCACCATGGAAAACCTGGATGTACTGGACGGCCTTTTCGTCCTAGTACGGGGCTCCTCAGCAGTGCGCATCCACGATTTCGCACCCCGCGAGATTCGAACCCAGGACCTATCAGTCTCGCGCCAGGCGCTTAACCAACTAGATCACTGTGGAGTTCAACCAGGTCTGTTGTGCGATTTCAGCTCACTAAAGACAATGGTGTACGGTGGTGCAACTTCGTGGATTGGTTGAAGTTAGACATTAACACTATTGGATGCCGGCTCAGTGGTCTAGTTGGTTAAGCGCCTGGCACGAGACTGATAGATCCTGGATTCGTATTACATAATTGTTTATCTAAAGTAAATTTCTCTATCATAAAACGGTCTCTTTGAGTAAATAATTGAAATTTTTTAATTATTTACTATCTAAAAATAAAGGGAACATTATAACCCATGTCATAATTGCATTACAGAATATGTAACTATGTCAATATACATACAAGCTAAATTAATCATTAATATGTCATCTATTGAAAACATAAATGACACATAATAATATAGAAAATAGTATCTAATTTCATATTGTCAAGGAAGGGGGAGGTATTTGGGGGGGGGGAAGGAGAACGAGGAGTATGGGGGAGAGGGAAGTGGAGTTAATGTCTCAATTCTAATTGTTGCTGTCATGTCCTCCTCCTCCCCCACCACCTTTGTTTGTTTCTATGATTGATTTAAATAATAGTTCCTTTATGAAACTTGAATAGATCATTCATTTATTCACTATTTAAATGAAATATAATACCGAGTAATCAAAATGTGCACTGATATTGTAAACTATTTATTATTACAAACAAAATTAATTTAAGAGTTGAATTCATGAGTCAATTGATGTTAGACCAACCATTGAAAACCTGAAAGCATTGAATGGCCGTTTCGTCCTAGTATGAGACTCTTCAACAGTGTGCATTCATGATCCTGCTTCACGACATTTGAAACCAGGACTTATAAATCTCACGCGCGAGCAGTTAACTTTTAAACCATTAAGCCGGCCGGTATCCAACGGAGTTAATGTGTAACTCCAACCAATCCACGATATTGACCTACCGTCCATCATTGTCACCTGGCTGAACTGCACTGATCACGACTTCCTACTAGGACTCCAGGAAATCCATCTTGGAGACAGTCACTACTAAGCATATGATGATTATATTCAGAGAAGGGGTTATGTGAATATTATCGTAATTTATTAATTAAATTTATGAGTCAATTAAAGCTATACCAACTATGGGAAACCTGGAAGCACTGGACAGACGTCTCATCCTAATATGGCACTCCACATCAGTGAGCATCTACGATCCTTCATGTGGTACTTGAACTCGGGACCCTCTGTTTTGCGCGCAAACGCTTAACCACTAGGCTACTGAATATTTCATAAATATTTCATAATTAAAAATATACATTTCGATTATGCAATAAGAAAACGAAGATTATCAGTGATAATGAACGGGATGAAATAGCAAACTCGAATTGCTTCACTCATTGTGATTTTTTGTTAAATACTACTCAGTGTAGTATTTGTTTTCTTTTCTCTAGTTGGTTGTCTTATTCAAATGTAGTCCCATGGTAGCCGGTGACAAACAATAGATGCATACGCCATTTTTTCCTTAGGGATCCTGTAGCCTATGTGCACCATTTGGTCTGGGATGAAGTTTTTCCAACTGCCGTAGATGGATCCTCCAACGAAGATTATCAATGATATGACAGGATGAAAAAACAAACTCAGATTGCTGTGTTTGTTTAATAGAGGATGTTCTTGTATCATATTAATATGAACTATGCTCAATATAATAAGCAGCATGTGATTTGTTATAACTCTGGGTATTTTTCACAGATGTGATTTCATCCTGATCGAAATAGGTGTAGAAATCAATATCTAAGTGAGTGTATTACTGATTAGAATCGTCGCCGTCGTCATCGTCGTGTTTTGAGGTTTAATTAATCTTTATTTGATGTTCTTACTTTCGCATCGTTGGAATTGCAGTGGTTCCTCGCTATACAAGCATAAGTGATAAGCGATTCTGATATAACAATTAGCGATGACCAGGCATATGTATGTGTGACCACACACACATTTAAATTGTTAAACATTGTGGGATGGGGCGACGAAGCATGGACCTTGTTCTTTCCTTGATAATGACCTTTGCTGCGTAACACGTCTTGTTAATGACTGATTTAAGCCTCTGTTTTAATAAATCACCTCTAAATGGAAAGGTGATGTAGACAGACTTTTTTTCCTACCAAGGCTACAGTAGGTCTCAATGTAACATGAACTTTCTATCTATTTATGAATTTAAGAGGTTAGTCATTTCCCATTTATATTTTGTTTAATAACCTAACAACATAATCAGTATCGTCATTTGTGCAAATACAATCAAGCCTCAATAGTTGAAATCATGAGTCAATTGAAGCTAGACCACCATGGAAAATCTGGAAGCATTGGATGCCCGTTTCATCTTAGTATGGCACTCCTCAGCAGTGCGCATCCACGATCCCGCCTGCTGCGAGATTCGGACCTAGAACCTATGAGTCTCGCGCGGGCGCTTAACCATTAGACCACTGAACCGGCCAGCATTCAACGGTGATAATGTGTAACATCAACCTGTTAATTAGGCAATTATCAAACCGCGTTTGTATTGCACAGGGCAATAAATATAATAACTAAGTTATTGGCATGTCCATGTTAGTTTTCTAAACATAGGTCGTTTGATTGAGGAATCACTTCATCTACTTAGAAGCAAATCTAGGAAGGGAAGCTAATCGTTCTTCTCTTGTTCACAGTGTTGAGTTTATTCACAAAAACAATTCATATCCTCCTGTGTTTCACAGATAACTAAGATATCGTTCACATATCTCTTATAAAGTGACATGTTTTTGATTTGGTCTTTAGCCAGATTTTCAACATATGCCATGAACACATTTGCTAATGATGACCCTAAAGGACTGACCATAACAACCCCATCGATCTGCCGAAAGGAATCATCTTCAAAAGTGAACCGAACTTTGTCAGTACATAATAGTAGTAAATCTTTAAGGAATTTAAAGGAACAAGTAATTCAATGTTGTTTAAGGATATGTAGTCACATATTATATCAATAGTCGATGAGGGTGTAATTTACGGACGAACTTTGAACTACGCTAAAGTGATCTTGAGAGTGTCCATTTAATAACTAGGACTAAATGAAGGTTATAAACCAATGTGATGAATTAAAATCATGATTTATAATTGATGGTTAAGTTCAAGAATTACATTTAGGGTTTTCATCACGAACTGACATCAGTTATAATGCCAAAACTCTACTTACCCAAATGGACATATCTCAGAGTTGATGTTCACCCGGGGATCGAACCCAGTACCATTCGTTTCAAATGTCATCACCTTATCTACTTAGCTATCTACTTAGTGACTATCAGGACTCAGTAACTAAGCGGATAACACCATAGCGCTTGTAAGCGAATAGTACTGGGTTCGAGTTCCAGAGTGAATATCAGTTCTGGAATACAAGTACATCCAGCTAATGAGTCCAAAATAGGATGAAACGTGTGTCCTGAATTCCAATACCAGTCACTATCCATCTTTGCATAGAATGCTTGTGAATTAACACAATATCGAGTCAATACACATAGTATGCACATATGCCGATAAGAGAGAATGATCAATTACAGTCCTAAATAACAATAGGAAGATATAATTAAACCACGTCAAGTGAATATAAGTGAGAGCATATTCATCTTGTCAATCTATTCTCAAATTACAACTTTTTCTGTTTAAACTATGTCATGTCTGTTCAAATCAGAAAACTCGACGCTAGTGTTATTTCTATACTCCGCTTGAAGCTCCCCTGGGGCTACTACCTGTCCAAAGCCTGGATAAAGGATGACGGTTGGACATGGGGTTGCTGATTCTATCCCGTAGAAGACTAACTCACTAAAAAACGCTAACGATCAAAATTAATCCAAGTTTGTAAGACTGAATAATAAATTTAAATATAATTAGTTGATTCACTAAATCAGGATGACTTCGAACAAACAATTTATCAAGACATTCGAAATGGAAAAGACTAGTCAGTTAACATTTCCATCACAATGAAAGAATTGACTTGAATACAGGTAAACACTAACAATATTGAATACCGGTTAGCTCAATTGTCTAGAGTTAAAGGATTCGCTCACGAAACCAACGTTCGTGATATAGAATCCTGCATGAGGAATAATAGATGCACATTTCTAAAGAGTCTCATACTAGGACGAAATGGTCGTTAAATGCTTCCAATTTTTCAACAGCAGTCTAACGTTGGTCTACTGATGGTTGTAATGAAAGGGATGGATGAAAACATATTTGAATTCCTATTTTATTTTTGTATTTTGTGAATGAATGAGAATTGAGATGATAATTATTGAAAGGGAAATTAAGATGATCATGCAATGAGACGATTCATTTCTTTTGGTCAATTATCCATAACATACACGAATTGATATATCTATCTATCTATCTATGCAATTGATTAGTCTATAGTATGAGAAATAACCAAAACAGGTCCAACCGGAAATCGGTTGTTGTTGTTGTTATTGTAATACAGACTTTAAATTAGTTCTTTTTAAGGTTTCCTCCCTTCTCTCTCTTTGTCTTTCATTCTCTTCCTTTCAGTCTATATTTCAATGATTTAGAATGTAAATAATCACCATGTCCTCATTAGTAACCATCAAGATGGAGTTTCTGGAGTCCTAATGAGAAGCAGTGACCAGTGGAGTTTAACCGAGTCTGCTGCGAGACAGTAACTCACTGATGACAACGGTGGACAGTTGCGAGACTTTGTGGATCGGTTGAAGTTAGACATTAACAAAGTTGGATGCGGACCGTCTAAGTGGTCTAGAGATTAAGCACTCACGCACTAACTCAAACCAATTCCAACCGAAAATTGGTGGTTGCTGTTGTAATATAGAATGTGAATTATTTCATTTGAAACTTTCCCCCTCTCCCTCTGTCTTTCATTCTCTTCTATTCAGTCTATATTTCAATGATTTAGAATGTATATAATCATAAATATTTGTCTTTTTTTCTGATGAGGAGTCAGATACTGGGACGAAACGATCTTTCAGTGATCCCGCCCCACGAGATTCGAAACCAGGACCTATCAGTTACGTGATCAAGCACTTAAATTCTAAAGCAGCCAGCATCCAAAGGTGTTAATGTCTAAGTTCAACCAACCCACAATGTTGCCTCACTGTCCATCATTGTCACCAAGGTGTTACTATCTTACAACAGAACCCTGTTGAAGACCACTGGTCACGACTTCTCACTAGAACTCCAAGAAATCCATCTTGCAGTCGGTCACTACTGAGCATATGATGATTATAATCAGAGAACGGTTTCTTTTTGTGTGGGTATTATAGTAATCCCCATAGTTGAGATCATGAGTTCATTGAAGCTTATTTATAAAATTGAATGCTAAACAACTAATTATACTCAAAACATTCATTACATAACTATCATCTAACTGTTTATACTAAAAAAATGGGTTTTTTGCTTTATTTACCTATGGGAGTCATTAATTTTGTTTCATATATATATATACTACTCATTTATATATTTAGTAGTTATTAATAACAAATCAAATGGGAATTGATAGTCTCATTAGTAAATGATGTTGACTAGGTAAAATCAGTCATTTTTAAACATTATTTTCCTAAAAAATGGGTTTATATGTGAAAAACTTAGGTGAAACTTACTAACCGAAACAAACATGAAATTATGATTTATACTTGATCTAATGGTTAAATAATCTCAACAGTTGAGATCATGAGTCAATTGATCACCATGGAAACCTGGAAGCCTGAAGAGAGGCTGATAGGTCCTGGGTTCGAATCCCGCGAGGCGAGGTCGTGGATGCTCACTGCTGAGGAGTCCTACAATAGGATAAAGCTGCCGTCCAGTGGTTCCAGGTTTTCGATGGTGGTCTAGCTTTAATTGACTCATGATCTCAACTGTTGAAATCACTACAATCTCCACAAAACCACTTCTGAAGCTAAATATCCCTCTTCTTTTTTTGAGGGGGTAGAGGTTATAGTCCCGGAATGAACATCAACTCAGAAATGTAAGTATATTCAGCTGACGAATCACAAATAACATTCCAATATTAGCCACTATCCATCTCTACTTATAAAACTTGTGACTTGATGCAATATCGAGGTAATGAGCAATTTCGTGGATGAGATTCGAACCCACGACCTTTGGTTTTGCCCGTGAACACTTAACCTCTAGACTCTTGGGTTGGCTGTATCCAGCGGTGTCAGTGTCTAACTTCTAGGAACTTCAAGGAACAAAAGAATTATATATGTATAACGCTCAGTTCAAACTCTTAGACAGTTCATTATATTTACAGCTATACTTTGATAATTTCATATTTCTTATTTAAGAACTCACAATGATGACTAACCAGATAACTAACGTTTTGATTTCCTATAATCATATTATATATTCATTGATGTTTTAAATGATCCTGTACATTTTCAACTCAATGATGTTTGTATGTGGAATCATCATTTCAATAGAGAAAATGACTGTCTTCTGTGATCATTTGTTTTTGTGATTATGTAAGGGTTGATTTCCGAGATGTACAATTGAGCCTCCAAAGGCCCTAAAGGAGCCAAAGATTTTTCATCCAATCAGAACGTGATAGAGCTTTCTAGAATATCAACGTGATATACTACGACTGGACAGTGGCATAACACGCCTTTTTGAGTATAAGCTAAATGATAATGATATTAAAACAAACACTCATCTCTAATGCTGATGGTTTCCAGTCAACGGATATTCAGTATCTTGCATACACAGTTGTTTATAATTATTTATACCATTTTGACGATGAGCGTAGTAGTTCTCCACGTTTTAGTTTCATAAAATTGAGGTGATCTGACCTTTTTATCAAAGATTGTGAGCTTTGATATTAGTTGACAGTTCCTTTGAGTACTACATATTCTTCAATGGTAAGAATACTGTCTTTGCTTTGCCAGTCTTCGCCATTATGTCTACATCAAATCTTCCTTGTTCATTTATGATTCTCCCTAGGTACATGCAAGATTCCACATCTTCCAGAGTTTCTCCATCAAGTATGATTATATTACAGATCTCTTTTCTTGAATTTAAGGATCTTGATTACTGAAACCTACCGATGAAATGACTACGCAGATATTCTATAGTTGAAACTACACAGACCAATCCATTCATCTAATATGTTTTAATAATATAACTTAAATGATAAATGTTTTCTTCCCCCAATTCCCACTCTCCCCCTTCGCCCCTGCTTAATTTTTTGTTGGTTTTAAACAATTAGAAACAATCATATTGGTATTTAAGGATTCATTATGAAAACACGCAAACTTGTCAAGTTTCAGTTTTTTAAATAAACAACGACAACAACAACAACGACGACGACAAAAAGAAGAAAAAGAAAAAGAAGAAGAAGACTCCCCTCCTCCAACTTTCATTTAACTCCATATGTGTATAAAGAATTCAAAGAGAAAGAAGAAAAAAGAAGAAAATTGTCTGATTATTATTGAACAGAAGGATAAAAGTTATTAAATAAATGAAATTAAATGACTTATTAGTAACCATAATGAATGCTATATTGTATACTATTGAATCAATCATGAAAGATAAAAGTGATTTCAAGATGAAGGTATGGTCGGTGTTCAAGCATACGTAACACGTGGCCAAACTATCTCAGATTCACAACCTCAACAACTGATTTATCATCACTCCCTAATACCCTGCATCTAACCTCGCTGTTACTTACCTGGTTATCCTGGCAGATGGGCGCAATATTTCTAAGACATCTTAATCAAAAACTTAACAATCTCCACAACCCCTAAACTGATAAAATCGATTCATTATCAATTAACCAATGAAATACGAGCCTTCTTGGAAAGGTTCCATAGATATAGATATTCAGAAAGTCAGAATCATAAGTGAAGTTTCCAATTTATTTATTCATATTAACAAGCAATTACAATGAATGAATATATCAACAATTAATCGTCAACAAGAACCCCGCCCCTCAATCCCTCCCCAAATGATTGATTTCATTATGTATAAAGGTTTATTAGTATATGGCATATTATTACAAGTAGCGTATTACTTATTTAAGTAATAAGAGAAGAAAAAGAAACACATTCACAATAAGCATAAACATCCTATATGAAGTTAATATAGGCAGATATGAGTTAGTATAGGATAGATGAATATCCAATCAAATCCATATTGATCCTAATGATAACAATAGTTGAGTAGTTGCCAATTAGATGTAATCCATTCACGAGTTGTTGTATATTATCAGCAATAATGAAGTATTTGTTAAAGATCTTTTGTAATTTGTACAATGAAAGGTTATATACTTTTTTTAGAAAGATATCTGGATAGATGATGAGACTAATATATATACATATACATAGATATATCTATATATATCAATGAAGATACATATTCGATTAGAAAACGATAAAGTGTTACAGTTGAGGAACTGTTGAAAGTGAAGATCAATATCAAGTTCATTTTTGTTGAAGATAAAAGTGTATTGATTGATGTAAAGGGTTGAGCTGGTAGAGAAGATTTGTAGCTCAAGTGGATGATTTTGATGGAGCTTTGTTCTCTGAGCTGGATGGTTTGGTCATCCATCCAGTTAAGAGAACAAAACTCCATCAAGATGTAGAGGGTATGTAATAGGGTATATGTTCATTAGAATTTCATATTTCTTTGTTGATTTTGATCTAAAATAGATAAAAACGACAATTTATATATCAAAATATGATTATGATATGTTTATTAAAAGTTTAATATACAAGGTAGTAGACCGACGTCAGGAAATGCAGTTACATGTTAGCCGGCAACCAAATAACTGGTAAATACACTTTTTGTTTTCTCAGAATCATGAATTCCATGTACACTATTGGTTTGGAATGAAGGTCTTCCAATTCCTCTAGGTGGATCCACTATATCCATCAACTCGGTTAAAGTATCGGACATTCGTAAACAACACCCCTTGGTGAAAAGGCAGGAATTCCTTATCAGTGGTTGTATACATGCTAGGGTTGAAGCTATCACGAGTTTACTTAATCTGTGAACGAGAAACAAGACTTGGTGACCAAAGACCAGTAGACCAGCTGTTGATGCGTCTCAGCCACGCTAACTAGAGAAAGAAGTCCAAGCTTGGAATGGGGAAGTATATTCTGCAAAACAGACAGAAACGAGCGATAACAACAAGCACAAAACCGTCCTTAGGAAGCGTTATTTAATGGCATACTAAAAGACGCGACGGAACAATAGCATTTAAGATTCTCCCAAATGGGAAATATGACATGATGGTGAAAAGGGAGTTTTTAGTGCGAAAACAAAAAAATTCAAATTTTGAGAATGAAATTACAAAATTAGGACCTTTTCCAAGTGAGTTCTGAGAAACTAACGTACCCAACAATACACGTGGTCATTTGAGAGCATTTCGAGTGGGAGAGCTGACTCTACACACTTTCGGCTATACGAGTGTAATTGGGGTCAGCAGCAACAACAACAACGGGGAATATTTGTTTGCATATAGCATACAATACTCTTTAAACCTGGTACGCAACAGTACCATCATGTACTATCCCATCGTAATTGGTAGAATAGGCAACCTGAAATTCACGAAGACACAATCAGGGCATACAACAGTAAATGAGACAATCATATTTATATTTTAATTTCATGATTTTATGAACTTGATTAACAAATAAAACCAATCAATTGTATATTTTTGGTCATTAAGTAGTGATCAATATATTATGGTTGTTTAGCCCTCTGGTGCGGATTGATTTCTGACAATTAAGTTGCCATGTTGCCAAGATGCCGCCAAATGCAATAGTACGGCCGAGGGTGGGGAGAGTCAGTTCTCCCTCTCTAAATGCTCACACAAGGCCTAGCATATACAGTCATTGCCACGGAAGTCTAACTCACTGCGTTCCAACAGCAATACTGTTGTTTACGAAATTGAGAGGACAAAAAGCGAATGCCCGACGCTTTGACGGGGTTGATGGACATGGAGAACCCACCTAGGAGAGTTGGAAAACCCTCATCGGAAACCAATGGTGCACTTGAGTTTCAGGATACTGAGGGGGCAAATAGCGTATGAATCTATTGCTGGTCAACCGGCCATCACGGTACTGCATCTCCTTACGTTGCACCACCGCTTTGTGGACTAGACCTTCAGGTCGAAAGCTCCGGGTGTGGCTCCCTAAGTTAACCACATAGTTTGGTCTGTGCATCGGAGCAGTGTCACAGCCCACACACAAATCAATTGACTTGTGCGGTGCATATGTATTCAGTGCCCCTTTGTACCAATATTTATGTGAACAAATAAATAAAATAAGTATTTGTTTCTAATCCAACTGATACGATATTGTATAGACTGTGCTGAAGTACTAGATGATTGAAGGTAGTTGGAATAAATACCATCAACTAAGGTTTTGTGCTAGATGGGACTCATTAAGGAAGGAATGAACGTGATGTCGGATCAGACTAACTAATTATCGTGTTGTAAATTATTCTGCAGAATTCGATCAACATTAAGGATTAAATGAATATGATATTGATCACTATTCAGCAATCAATCGATTGTAAATAACTCTCAGTCCTACAGGAGGTTAGTCAAGGCTACTACTTCAGTACGACTGAAGTCGTACTGTAGACTGTGTAATGGCGGTAAGGTGTTCCCTTCAACCAACCAGCATAGCAGAGATGCTGCCCATAGGAAACGGTGGGTTTAGAAAAGGTCAACACTAAAAATGCGCGCTTCACCTCATCCAACAGGTATCCGTCTACTACGGTAAGGTCTCAACAAGAACAGAGCTAACACGAAAATTGATGACAAAAATGTCGTGTGTTATTGCTTTAGCACTGCGGTCACTCTCTCAGCTCACTAAAATTATCTTTAATCCAATTTTCTTTACAGGTACCTCCAGAATAACCTTTCCGTGGTGTCAGTCAGTCAGTAACATCGTGAAACTTTGTACGTATGTACATCAGTTCGAGTTGCCATACCACATTAGCACAGAGATGCAGTTATCAATTCAAATCCCGCAGTGATAGACGTAGTAAAAGTATGAGCAGTAATTGAAAACATTAGGGTTTGAATATGTTATTCAAGGAGTATAATCCAATGAAATAAATTTCGAAAGAGAAAAAGAGGGAACATGAAGAAATCAGAAGAATAGAATTTGGGAGAACACAAATAGTGTATACACCTACGCCATTGCAAACGATTTTGAGTCATGTGTCATTCAAGGTCTCCAACCAACGGTTGCTATCGTCTCACGGATCTCAACCAGGTAGTCTACATCTACCAACGTGGCTCAGTCCACCTGTCAGTGACTTCATGGATTTGTGCCATGTTTTGATCTAGCCGCCCCCAGCTTTCCTACAACGTACTCCTACACCACAAAACATTGGACGTCGATGCAGTCAGTGGTTGGGCATACGTAACACATGTCCCAACCATCTCAACAGATGAAGTTCCACTACTTCATCAATTGATTTGCTATCCTTACCTAGAAATCGTTTCCTAACAATTGTATTACTTACTCGGTGGTCCCAGGATATATGAGCAATGTTTCGAAAACACCTATGATCGAATACTAGTAAACGACGTATATCCTCTACTCTTACCGGCCATGTTTCACTGCCACAAAGTAGAACGAAACGAACTACTGCGCAGTAAACCCGTCTTTTGATTGGTAGTCGGATGTCTCGCCTACGCCATAAATGACGCAAGTCGGCAAAAACTAGTCGAACCTTCTGTATCGATGAATTAATAACTGCGCTCATACCTCTAACAACACTCAAGGTCACTGTCTATCTTTAATTGAATCATCAGTTCAACTATTATAATACTGTAATCTTTCTTAAATCCTAATCACTTCAATCAATTACTTCACTCATTTCCTTGATTCTTTATTCGTATAAACTATCATCTTGCATAATTGATTGATCAATAGGTGGTGGCCAATGTCACATGTGTCAAGTCCTCATTAGTGCAGAACGAATCCTATCGACCATGATGCGATTTGGTCACCAGTCTAGGTGACTCGACATTGCGTGCATTATACATTGAGATTAGATGGTGGTTGGAGGTAGTCAAGAGGAAACCCTGGACCCTTGTTTCGTGCTACTTCGCACTCGTCAGCAAGGTGTACCTATAATCTTGAGGGAATTAGTGCTCCTTGATGGATTCGATTCCGTGTCACCCAGCTTCATGGTCAGAGACATTACCACTGGGCTATCCGGTTCGCGATCAAAATCCTGTAAGATTGAGACGTAATCACAATTGATTGATCACTGGGTGGTGACCAATATCATGTGTGTCAAGTCCTTATTTATTGAAGACCGAATCCTATCGACCATGATGCGATGTGACCACCAGTCCAAGTGACTCAACACTGTGTACCCAGGTCCAGGGTTTCCTGTCGACTACCTCCCACCATCATCTAACTATCATCTTTCACTTACATTCATCATCATAATAACTATGATCATATATAGGTGATAAATATGAATTCGTATATGTTGAATAAACAATAGAATTTCCAATTGTTCTATGTAATGATGATTGTATATGTACATCATGATTCAAATGATCATTTGTCAATGTTCCATTCATAGAACTATTCAAATGATTAATTGATAGATTTGATGTATTTATTGAAGTATATTTTTGTCCTATCAACTGATTATTATTGTTGTAGTAATAATCATTAGTGTTGTGGTTGTTGCTATGGTTACCAGTGTCATATGAGAAAGGTAATGAACAGATTGGATTTGTATGTAAATGATTTGTGTAATGAAACGGATCATTATTAGTAGTATGAATAGTAGTATACTACTAGTAGTAGTATTGACATTTAGATGATCATTTATTGATTGATGAATGATATTTGTATCTGGCCAAATTGATTGATTATTATGATTATTGATTTTCGATGAATATTGATATTTTTTATTGGTTGATAAACAACTAATTAGATATGGTTTCTTTAATGATTGATCATGATTTTTGGTTGTTGTTGTTGTTGTTGATATGATGATTGGATGATTGAATTTTTGTTTACAATAAGATTGTATCCATATGATGATACTACTTACAATAATAATCGATAATATCATGGAAATAATCAATAAAATCCATAAAAATTGATTCTGATGATGATAGTGATTAGATAACCAAAATGTCACTGTTTTATGATTCGAATGGATGATTGATTGATTATTGATTATCGATGGATTAAATGAATGAATTTTAATGAAAAATTGTGTTTCATTTGATGATAAAGATGGTATACCCATATCTTTAAGTGATATCTTGATATGATAGATCCCTTCAATAGGTGGATCATATGATGGATTCGTATCCATATTAATCATTGTGGAATCATATGCTGAATCCATGAACCAATTTGTATATAATTTACCATTCGATTCATTTAAATAAAAATATTGACTACCATTAGTCAATGGATTTAATTGATATAATATAGTACCATTTAAGCCATGATCTGGATCATAACCTTTCAATTGGATAACGAATGTATAAATTGGTGTATTTGTATAAATCATTATGGAATGATCTTGATCTGGATCTGGATCATAATCACCAATAATACTATTATAAATAGGATATATACATATTGGTATATTATCATTTTCATCTAATATATTGATAGTTAAGGTATATGTTATACTATTGATTGATTTTTTATTATTATTATCAGTATTATATGTAATAATTTGATAAAAAATTTTATTGATTTTTTCATGATCAATAATTAATTGATTAATCAATATTGCTTTCAATTCATATTCATTCATTAATTCATTTTGATTCATTTGTTTATAATGAAAATTGCTATCGGGTATAATTTTAATATACTGATTATATTGATTATCGATTGATTGGTTATCGATCGATGGATTATTGATCGATTGGTTAATAATTGACTGATTATTATCTAATAGTAAATGTATCATTGAATTTTTTGAATCTTTATCTAAATCAATTAAATGTATAAAATCAATAAAAGTATTGATTTTTTGATTTTCTTGAAAATCAATATTGATATGATTATTATGATATAATATTGGTAAATGATCATTAATATCGATTAATTGTATAATTAATTGTGTTTGAGTAGTGAAATTTCCTTTATCTATAGCTAATATAGTTAAATGAAAATATTCAATTTGTTCACGATCTAATAAGTGATTATGTAATACTGTAATGATACCATTTAAAGGATGAATTTCAAATGGTTGTTCATATTCTTGTGGATGTCTTGAATACTTCGAATGATCTGGATCTTCTTCATCATGATCATGATCATGATCATCAATATAATTGAATGTAATTGATTTTAATTGATAAGTTAATTGTCCATATTCACCTTTATCTAAATCATAGGCTTTCATTTCAGTAATATATGATCCATCTGATAGATGTTCTGGTATTTGAATAGAATATTTGGATTGTTTAAATATAGGTATATTATCATTTTGATCAGAGATAGCTGCTGTGATACGAAATTGATATAGATGATTCAATAGATCCTTCTGATGGAAGTGTTGTAAAGTGAAATTTACTTTATTGAATAGATCTATATCAGCTAAATCATAACAATCAATTAATAATGAAGCATATTGAATCTGTTCATAATCAAATATACCTTTTGTAAATATAAAAAATACAGTATCAGAGACTGGATGTAAACGTAAATAATCTTGACCAGCTACAAGTTCTTCATCTTGAAGATGATTTGATTCTAATGGAGTTGGTTTACAAATGATCTAAAAAGAAAAAAACACCATTGATTTTAATGAAACTTTATTGAATTCACACATCCACGATCTCGCCTGAGGGATTCGAACCCAGGGCATTCAGTCTCGCCCACGAACGCTTAGCCTACTGAACCACTGCTGAGGAGTCCTACAATAAGACGAAACAGCCATCCAGTACTTCCAGGTTTTCAATGGTGGTTTAACATCAATCGGTTCATGATCTCAATCAAAAACTTAACAACCTCCAGAACCCCTAAACTAATAATCTTATATATTTTGATGGAGTTTTGTTCTGTGAGTTTGATGGTTAGATCGTGGAGATTTCATCGTTTCATTGAATGACATCATCAGCAGCACAAATTTGAAGTAGAAATGAAGTGTTCAATTTTTTTTCATATATGATTCACAACTTGTCCTGTACACCTTGATGTTGATTGGTGCTTGTTGATTTTAAACCTATGATTATTTAATTCTTTGTTTTGGTTATATCTCCCATTGGTTTGATTTTTGTTTCTACGTTTGTGCATTATTATGCACATATGGAGAAATTCGAACACTTCACTTCTACTTAAAGTTTGTGCTAATGATATCGTTGAGAAGAACAATGAAAGTATCACAACAAAACCATCCAGCTCAGAGAATCAAACACTATTAAAATGATTAACCTGAGCTACAAATATTCTTTACCATCTCAATCTACTATATGTTAAGTTTTAGAATGATACTTGTCACTGGTTCAGTGTTTATGTTATGACATGTAGCTATTGTAGCCTTTTGATAATCATTTACTTAATTAGGTCTGTTACTTCTCGTGAAGGAGCATAGGCCGCTCACTAGCACTCTCTATCCAACCCTGTCCTGTTCATTCCTTTCTAGATCTTTCCAGTTGCTATTCATATAACATTGAATAAGGCCATTAATAATAATAATTACTTATTTAAAATAATAATCCTTTTCATTTCTGTTTCTATTTCCCGACGTTATGTGTTCTTTGGCTTTCCTCTTTTCCACTTCCCTTCAGGATTCTAAGTGGGGACTTGACTAGTGATACAGTTTGGTGATTTGCGTAATGTATGTCCTATCCATTTTCATCGTCTTTTCCCGATTTCCTCCTCAGCTGGAAGCTGGTTTGTTCTCTCCCACAGAAGACTGTTGCTGATGGTATCCGGCTAGGGGATGTTGAGTATCTTGCATAAACAATTATTTGTAAATACTTGTACCTTCTTGATGATGATTGTAGTAGTTTCCCAAGTTTCAGCTCCGTACAGTAGAACTGCCTTGACGTTGGTATTGAAGATTGGTACTTTGGTATTGGTTGAAAGTTGTTTAGAATTCCATATGTTCTTCAATTGTACGAATGCGGCCCTTTGCTAATCCTTACCTTTACGTCTGCATCTGATACTCTTTGTTCATCGATGATGCTTCCCAATTACGTAAAGGATTCTAAATATTCCAGATTTTTGTCATCAAGTGTGATTGGAGTGGTGTTCTTCGTGGTGTATTTGAGGACCTTGGTTTTCCCCTTGTGTATGTTGAGGCCAACTGATGGTAGCTTATTAATATGTAAACGTAATGATAACGGCAATTAGAGAACAGTGATTTATCGACTGAACCCACGGCTCGTAAACCCGTACAAGCAGTCAAGATTCTTTAACGATGCTCTTTTGGTTTTAATATAACTACAGTTAGTACCATTGATGCAGATAGGATATCAGTTGTTATAACATTTGTACGTTTGTACTCCTATCAATGTATGATGTAACGTTACTGTCAATTAGAGAACAGTGGTTTATCAACCGGTACGAGTAGTCTAGATTCTATAACGATCCTTATTCCTGACTAGCCCTGCATGCCTATTGAGTCCAGGATATCAATCTCAGCCTCTGGGATATAAACACACATTGTACCATAAGATTGAAAACAACATTTAAAGATCTAACCAAATGTGGCTGTGAATGTGGGAAACTGTAATGAACAGATTGGGCATAACTCAAGGACGGTAAATCGTATAATAATAGTCTATGAGTCAAATTGAAGCTTATAATAAGAGGAATATGAATATACATAGTTTAGTTACTGAACAATTTACACAATATAAATATATGTATCGTATTGGTCCATAAACAGATTCCAATAGTTGCCATCCACTATTCTCGTTGGGATAACAACAGTACACACAATAAGCAAATATGGATAGTGGCTAGCAGTGGAATCCACATCCTGGAACGTGAGTCATAGATTCCACTACTAGCCACTATCCATCTAAGCTTATAATGCTTGTGAATTAAGGCAATATCAAGGTAATATGCATAGTATGCCAATAAGAGTCTGATCATTTGTAGTCATAAACATTAATTAGAAGATTCAAGTAAACAATACCTGGCGAATCCAATACATCGTAGTTGTTAATTAACAAAAGCAAAAAGCGTAAATCACTCGAAATCAATTCGGTGAGTTAAAAAACAAGCAAACAAACAAACGAAGCACTCAATAATGAGAACTAAATATCTTAGTTCCGACTTCCGGCACGATCATAAGTGCACATTTTTATTCTTTGTCCCAATCCGAAACTATAAGAAAACAACAACAACAACAACAACAATGACAAACATGTAAACTTCTCTTCATTTGCATCTATTTCATTATAGACACAGGATAGTGTTAATTAGTTTCGTAATACTTTCATTCATCTTAATACAAATGTTTATTTCTCATTGGGTAAACAATTTCCGGTCATCTATGTTATTGTTATAACTTCTTCTTCTTCTTCTTCTCCATCTTCCCCATCTCCATCTTCTTGGTCTTTTATTAATAGAATCATTAATCATGTTTATCAAATAAGTGATTAAATTATTGCGTGATACACATTCTCCAGGTAGAAACGTGTACATAGTATTGATCAATCTATGTATGAATCAATTTATCTATTGTATTAGTATTAAACTAATAGGTTGAAAGTCTTAGATTGTGGTTAGAGATAGTCGACAGGAAACCCTGGACCCGGGTTACGTGCTACTTGTCACTCGTCAGAAAGGTGTACCTATAATCTTGAGGGAATTTGTGGACCTTGATGGATTCGATCCCGTGTCACCCAGCTTCACAGTCAGAGACGTTATCACTGAGCTTTCCGGGCGGCGACCAAGCTGTTTCCTATCGACTGCCTCCAACCACCATCTAATATCACAATAGTGCACGCAATGTTTGGCCAACTACTCTGGTGGCCACATTGCATCATGGTCGATAGCGTTCGATCTGCATTAAGAAGGACTTGACACACATGACATTGGTCACCACCCAGTGGTCGATCAATTGTGATTACATCTCAGTCCTACAGGAGGTCATTCAAGGTCCGGGTAGCTCACTGGTAACGTCTCTAATTGTGAAGCAGGCTGACACGGGATCGAATCCGTCAGGGAGCACCAGTTCCCTCGAGATTGTAGGTAGACTTTGCTGATGACTGCTAAGTAGCAGGAAACCCGGGTCTGTGGTTTCCTGTCGATTACCTCCAACCACCATCTAATCTTCAACATCATTCATCCAAGATCCCGAACACGGGACACGAACTCAATATTTTCGGCATCCAAAAGTATTCATGTCTTATTTTAACTAATCCACGAAATTGTGCCACCGTCCACCATTGTCTTTAACGAGTTACTATCTCACAAGAGACACGGTTGAACTCCACTAGTCACGGTTTCTCACTAGAACTCCAGGATATTCATCTTGAATCCAGCCACTAGTTAGCACACGATAATTATTATCCGAAACGGTGTTTTGTGCAGATTGTAGTTAATTTAGTAGTTGAATTGTTGAATCGATTAAAGTTAGACCAACTATGAAAAACTTGAAATCATTGGACGACCGTTTCGTTCTAGTATGGGTTCTCCTCCTCAGTGCATATTCGCGATCCTGCATGCAGAATTCACATCCAGTTTCTACATCTTTCACACACACAGGAATCGATCTCACGACCTGCGGTCTCCGAATGAGCCGATATTACTATAATCTCCACAAAAACTACCTCAATCTTACTCTTTCCACATGGTGATCACAAGTTTGGAAAATCATACCATTTCCACCCTTCTATTTTGTTTCCATTCTATTGAGAACTTTCATTCGAATTAATGTCTGTTTTCTAGTTTTAAAATTTCCTAAAAAACCAATAATAATGATAATCAATAAATTATCATAACAGCTGTCATTTTGATTCGTTTTGTTCACATGTATGGTTTATTCTGGTTAACGTTTCTTCCTTTTTTGGCAAACTTAATTTCTATAGGTTGGGGATTAGTGACCCTTTATCTAAGCCATCCTCCATTTTGTTTTCTGTGAGCTTGGGATTGAGAATAGCTTTAGACGAGTGACAAGTGGAGTTGTCAACATGTATACAATCATAGATCCTATATATCTTGTTCAAATATAAATTGTTATTTAAGTAAGACGATGGATAATATAGAGCATTTTAGTTTGATATTAGATGATTGTAGGTAGTAGTAATAGTAGTAGTAGATGGAATGTATCAGTCAGACACGGTGTATCTACAATCGTCATAGGAGATGATACTAAACAACAACAAAAAGATTGGCAAGACTATAGTCTATGGACAAACTATTCAGAATTGCGATAAAAGGTTTTGAATTTCGGCGTGAAATCCCATATCTATCTTATTCAAAGATGGATAGTGAATAGCATTTAGATCCAAATCACGCGTTTTGTCTTATTTGAGACTCTTCAGCTGGATGTACCTGAATACCGGGGTTGGTGTTCACTCCGGGACACGAGCCCACTGCCGTTTCGTCTTATTGTAAGACTCCTCAGCATTATGTCAGCTCTATCCTGATCAAATTTTTTTTTAGGTGGCGAAATTGTTGAATCGATTAAAGTTAGACCAACTATGAAAAACTTGAAATCATTGGACGACCGTTTCGTTCTAGTATGGGTTCTCCTCCTCAGTGCATATTCGCGATCCTGCATGCAGAATTCACATCCAGTTTCTACATCTTTCACACACACAGGAATCGATCTCACGACCTGCGGTCTCCGAATGAGCCGATATTACTATAATCTCCACAAAAACTACCTCAATCTTACTCTTTCCACATGGTGATCACAAGTTTGGAAAATCATACCATTTCCACCCTTCTATTTTGTTTCCATTCTATTGAGAACTTTCATTCGAATTAATGTCTGTTTTCTAGTTTTAAAATTTCCCACCTATTACCACCACCACCACCACCACCATCATCATCATCATCACCCTCATCACATACAACACTTCATTCATGTTGTACGATTTTTCTTGGTTTTGATTACCCTTTTAAACTTTTTTTGTTCTTTCAAACGGAATTCCGTTTATATACAAAGTGTAACGATGTGAGGTAAACAAAGAAATAAAATTTTGAAAAAAAGGAGGTAACAGAAGAAACAGTATTGATAATCATAATAATAAGTAGAAGGAGGAGAAGAAGAAGAGGGAGGAGGAGGAGGGTGGAGGACAATAAGATTCTGTTAGTAACAAAAGAGAAAAGAAAAAAAACATTTCACACAATCTTTAGTCCTCTATTTCCCCCTTTTTTGTCACCAACACCACCCCTATTTTATCTCTATTTATTTTTATCAATTTTGTTTTAATTGCAACTATGAAAAAAAGTAAACGTTTTTTTGTAAGTCAATTCTCGTTTATTTTTTTCTCTCCGTCTCTCTCTCTCTCGATTTTGTTTATTAATTAATGAAGACAAAAGTATTGAAATACTCATGTCATTTATAATAGATAAACATTCGAAGCTCGCGAGGGTTGGGATCGTGGATGCACACTGCTGAGGCGTCCCATACTAGGACGAAACGGCCGTCCAGTGCTTCTAGGTTTTCCATGGTGATCTAGCTTCAATTGACTCATGATTTCAACCAATGAAAGATAAACGTAATATTGAAGAAATAACATCTCATATGAGCTGAATTCCTATTGCCTGTTATATGATCAATCAATATATGGATTATATTCAAAGATGGATATTAACTAGTAGTAGAGTCCAGTTTGATGATCGTTTTGTCCTATTTGCGACTTTTCAGCTGGATTCATCTGCATCTTGACGTTGGATTCGAACTGTGTACCATTCACTTCAAACAATATTGCGTTATCCACTTAGCTACTGAATTCTAATAGTCACTTTCTTGTTCAGTGTGGTGAAAGTTGAATTCACTTGGTATTATTATTCAGTTGAACGATTTATTCATACAACCAAAAAAATCATTTTCTGTCTAGATTTTCTATATGAGCAAAAATAGTTTCACAACTATCTTTACATTCACTTGGTATTAATTACGTGAATCTTCCGATTGTTGTTTAGGACTGCAATTGATCAGTCTCTTATTAGCATATGTTCATCCTGTACGGATTGCCTCAAGTCACATAAGTCATCATAAGCGAAGATGTATGGTGGCTAGGAGAGGAATCCAGGACAGGTGATTCATTCTTTTTGGGACTCTTCAGGTTGGTATATCTGTATTCCAGAGTTTATGTTCATTCCATTATATTCTTGTCACTATTGTTAATATCAAAACAGTTCTACTGTATGGAGCGAAAACTTGAAGAACTACAGTTATCTACACAAAATACTTCATATCCATTGACCAGACACTATGAGTAACAACCTACCGTGGGAGAGAACAAACCAGATCCTTACGGAAGATCTGGTAGGCACATATTAAGGAAAGTACCCAACTACCTCACAAAACAAGCCCTCACTTAGAATCCTCAAAATTAAAGGAGAAGAGGAACACTAAATAACACATTACGTTGAAAAATAGAAACAAACATGAGAAGAATAAACAACAATTCGATAGAACTAGGAAGGAAGGCGAGACTATAATTTATGGACGAGTCAATCAGAAGCGTTTGAGGGATTTCAATTTCATGGCACCAATTACAGTACCTTGATAAGTTTTTGAATCACGTAAAAGAAGAATATCCACTTAAATTCTTTAGTCTTTTATAATAACATTTTCACTTTATACTAACTGTCTTCTGATTGGCTAATATTTCTAAAGGTCAATCAAGATTCGTTCAAAGGTCGTCCATCAATTAGAGTCTCACCGAAAGGAATGCTCAAGATAAATTAGATTGGATGAATGCTAGTCGGCGACCTTTGGTCCATGAGGAATAAGTAAGTCAGTCAGTCATGATGATCATCTAACTTACTTTCCCATGAGATACTTCATCTTCATCTTTAATATAAAATCGTATAATTGGTTTTGTAAATATATGTCCTTCTGGTATCGTAATATTCTCTTGTATCATTAATGTTGGTATATTATCATTAATATCTTTAATTTGAATAGAAATCGACGTTGTACAGGATAATGGTGGACTACCAGAATCCTTGACAATAATTGGCAACAAGAATTGACGTTCAGAATATACTTCATAATCTAATGGTTCACGTATTGTAATTGCACCATTGATTGAATCAATATGAAATTTCATTGGAATCAGACTATTTGCTAATGGACTAAATGAATAGATTAAACGACTATTCTCACCGGAATCAGCATCTGTTGCATTCACTATATAGAATGGTTTATTATCTAATGTTGTATTCTCTGGTAATATGATGTATTGTTCTATGATTGTAGATTGTTTAATCACAGGGGGATTATCATTCATATCTAATAAACGAACTATAATTGATAATGAACCAGTTAATGATGGATCACCTCCATCAATTGCATAGAATGTAGCATAGATTTCACGATCATCTATATTTTCATAATCTAATGATCGAAGAAGTATCAATTTCGGATTGATTGAATGAATATGATCATATGTCATAGTAATATTTAATCGAGGTTCTTTCACAAGATCTCCATTAGTTGTATATTCAATGAGTTTATACATCACTATACCATTTAGTTCAGAATCTGCATCTGATGCAATAGGTAAACCTTCAAATCCACTTGTATCCCCTTCACGTATATAAATAATAAATGGTCTATTCAATAATTGTTGAGAACCATTTAATGAATCATATTTCATCATATTCGTTGAGATGAAACGTGGTGGATTATCATTTACATCATTGATTCGTACATATAATTGTATCATCGTTTGTTGTTCATGAGATTCATTCAATTTGATCGAGTTTCGTCTCAATTCTTCTTCATCTTCATCAGGAATACGATGATATTTCATGAATGAGTGATTCACTTCATTCAAATCATGTTTCCAATGAGTATTCCATTGTTTAGTTAAAATGATATTCGCTTCAATTTGACATATGAGTAATGTACAACAATTTAATGGACCACATATATCATTTGTATTATCACGATCTATATGACGTAATGTGATGATATCACCATTCGATGTAATTTTGATATAATCATTGATATATTGAAATTTCATTGATGTAATGAATAAGTATGTATAGTTTCTTATAGAAGTGAATGATAAATTTTCTGCTATATTACCAATTAATGAACCAGTTGGTGTTTCATCATCAATATTATAAATCATGATTGGGATTTGAGAACTACTTATAAATGATTTAAGTAGTAAAATAATTATAAGTAAAGTAATTGGATAATAATGATGATATTGAATCATTGATTAGTCTTCTTGTGAATGAATGTAATTGCTTGAGAAGTAAAGAAATGAAATGGATAAAGGAATAGAATAGAGAATACTAAGTGAGCAAGCAATGAAAACATTTTCAGCTGAAATCGATTGTAATTAGTGTCTACTGTTCGGAAAGCACAAAACATTCTGATCCAACTAATGTATATAGTATATAAGATAATATACTTTTGTGGGATAGGGTAATATTACATTGGTGTTTTAGGAGAACCGGACACTATTCAGACGTTCATGTGACAACTCAATCAGTATAGCTCAATCCCGTTTGATTGGAGAGAACGAGACACGAGAATAATGAACGGTAACTGTTGGGATCAATTTATGGACAAATACTATACGTATATTTTTATTATATTATAGATAAATGATATTCGTGTTCCTCTTATCATAAGCTTTAATTGACCCATAGACTATAATTATACGATTTACCATTCTCGAGTTATGCCCTGTCTATCAATTACTATCTCCCTCATTCATAGCCAACATTTGGCTAATTATTGTACAAATGTTGTTTCATATTTTGTGGTACGATGTGGTTTGTCTGGTTGGTATATAAACCCAATATGTTTGAAATAAAAGATTCATATTACAGAAGCTGAGATTGGTGTTCTGGACTTAACTGGCTGGGTTAGGCGGGAAGCAGGACCAATAATGACTCTAGACTGCTCGTACGGGTTTAATGCGTCATTGTTCCGGTCTATAATTCACTGATCTCTAATTGGCAGTATCATCACGTTATACATTAACAGGGCACACAGGCCACAAGTTATAACACATTGATTGCGTAAATCAATTATGCACAGCATGAACAGGCTAAAGGTGAACTATTCCACTTACATGACAGTCGAACTCATTAATGTCAACAATGATGATATTCCTTCTTGATGTTCTAGTGACAATAACCCACGAGAACACTGAAAAGCAACCACCAGTATGAATGAAATAGTTTAACCCGTAAACAGCAAAGCTTACCAAAGTAATGCCGAATCATTCACAATATCAATAACAAACCTCCAGTCTCATATGAAACTTTCAGCTCTACATAGAATTATAGCTTATACTAATGTGTTCATTAGCTTAATTGGAGTTCAGTTCTGTAACGTTTTATATAGACCAAACAATAATAAATGAGCTAGTCAATTAGTGAAATGTAAACAATATAAAAATGGGCTTAGATACATTTTGACGTAACATGTCATATTTCCTGACGGAAAATTGAGAGATCAGTCAGACAAGATGAGAAATAGTTAATACACAATGATAAAAGCTCGAAAAGAAGGCTCAATACAGGTAATATGGTTTGAAAGGAATGAATGCAAGGAGAGATTGAATTGCACGGATTATCATCCAACCTAAGATTAAGAGAAGAACAATTTGAACTAGAACATCTGATTTTTACAACTGTAACTATAAACTGAATCAGGGAGTGACCACGTACGGTCACAGTGAACTTCAATGTTTGTATCTTCATGGAGATATCTATTTAACACCAACAAATAATAAAAAACACTAGACGGCTATTTCATAAACGTCCAAGACTCTTCGGTAAGTGTTATGTATTCGACTTAATTCAAGACTGAAACCTTGATTTATGTTTTAACAATGTTCGTAGTTAAGCAGCTACTCAGTGATAATTGGAATACTCCAGACATTGAGTGAAATTGAAAATTTGAACCAATATTTGCACGTGTCTTGTTTATCATAAGAGCTGAGGACACTAGGTTCGTTTTATTGTAGTGTTATTTATGCACACTTATGACGGCCGATTTAGTAGTCTAGAGGCTAAGCGATTGCACACAAGACGTATATATCCCGGGTTCAAATCTCGAGAGTGAGATCGTGGATTCTCATTGCTGAGGAGTCCTATACTGGAACGAAATGACCTCCCAGTTGTTCTAGGTTTTCCATGGTTGATCTATCTTACATCGATTCATGAATTCAACTAATAAAATTATTACAATCGCCACAAAACCCATTCTGATAATAATCATTAGGCGCTCACTATGAGCATTTTAGTCTAATCCATGTTGAGTAGAGTTAGGTGTCTACCTCAGACACTGGATGGATGATTGTGCAGCCATTCGTGCATATATATTGAATTTAAACATTCACACCATTGGATGTCGCCCGGCATAGTAATCTATGGGATAGGCGTTCGCGTGAGAGACCGATAGGTCTTGGGTTTGAGTCTGTTGTGCAAGATCGTTCTATACCAGAACAAAACGACCGTCTAGTACTGCCAGGTTTTCTCTAGTTTATCTTGACTCATAAATTCAACTATTAAATAACAGAATTTGTTTAAATGTTTTATTGTTGAACCTTTTATGACAAGTACAGTTAATCGAAATCACTTAAACTACTTCATCAAATTAGATCTCAATGTATCAATGAAGTGTTATATACATCTACATGTATATATACTATTTATATCCACGATTTAAATAAACAAACCACTTTTACTATCGTGAATTGATTCAATATTCAATTGTATATCATGTATTTGAATGTGTCATTAATCCCAAGGTCACCAACAAGATGACCTTAAAGTTAATTGAATATTGAAATAGATTTGAAAAATGATGGCTTTTATGGCTTATTTATATTAATAATAATAACGTCATGATACCATCAATTAGAGAACAGTGATTTATCAATCGAATCTACGATACATAAACTTGTACGAGCAGTCTAGAGTCTTTATGAATCCCTCATCTTGACTAGCTTTGTCTGCCTCTTAAATCCAGAATGCCAATAATAGATTCCACTACGAAAATCATTCATTTTAAACATACTGGGTTTTATATGCATTAGGAGCCAAACAGACTAAAAAAATAGGAAATGAAATTAGCATAAGATCAAGCCAGATGTAATCATAAATGTAGAAGACTGTAAGGAATCAACTAAGCATAACTTAAGAATGGTAAGTCGTATCATAATAATTCATGGATCAAATGAAAGCTTATAATAAAACAAAAATGAATGTACATAGTTTAGTGAATGAATAATTATACATTAAGAAATATCTGTATCATTCTAATTCATTAATAGATCGTGATAATGATCATCCTCCTATTCGCATCGACATAAAACAAAATCAACTAAATATTTATCTTTCAATAGTTCAGATCATGAGTCAGTTGAAGCTAGACCACCATGGTAAACCTGGAAGCATTGAAAAACCGTTTCGTCCTATTGTGGGACTTCTCAGCAGTTGTGAGATAGTAACTCACTGATGACAATGGTGGATATGTTGCTCAATTTCGTGGATTATTTGAAGTTAGACATTAACACTGTTGGATGCCGGCTCAGTGGTGTAGTTGGTTAAGCGCCTGGCGCGAGACTGATAAGTCCTGAATTCGAACGGCGTCACGGATGCGCACTGCTGAGGCGTCCCACAATAGGACGAAACGGCCGTTCAGTAATTCCACGTTTTCCATGGTGGTCTAGCTTCAATTGACTCATGATCTCAACCATTGAAATTACTACAATCACCACAAAATCCCTTCTGATACTGGAAAATTTATCAATAATTCAAATAAAAGAAAAAAAATCGATCATTTAAACAATTCGATTTATTTGAAGAAGCAAAATGAAGAGAAAAACAAAAGAGAAAAAAACAAAAACAAAAATAAGAAAAAGAAAAAAGAAAAGAAACGTGTCAGAAGTTTTCTCAATTTATTTATTTTTATCAAAATTAATTATCAAGGTTAAAAATTTATTCTTTCTCTCATAATGAAATATTGAATATTGAATAAGAGAAAATTTTAATGAATGAATACACGTTATGTATAATGGTATTTGTTGATTGTTATTGAATGAAATGATCTTATCAAGCAATGCAGAAATAGAATATCACACATTGAACGGATTGAGTGAGTGAGTGTGTGTGTGAGTGAGCGAGTAAATGGGTGAGTGAGTGAGTGTGTAAGTGGGTGTGTGTGGAAGTGAGTAAGAAAATAACTTCATCAGGCAAAGATGGATACTGGCTAGCAGTGGAATCCAGGACATGCGTTTCGTTCTGAAGTGGGTGGTTTTCTTAGTGTGTTACTTCCCAGAACCTTTGACCTAAAGGACTAATCCATCAGGTAGTAGGGCAAGGTGACGAGATGCAGTTTCATGGCAGCCGGGGATCAACAATTGGTTCATACGTTATTTGTTCCTTCAGGATACAAAAACCTATATCCATCATTGGTTTGGAATAAGGGTTTTACAACTCCCTCGTATCTATCAACCTTGTTAAAAGACCGAACATTCGCCTTTCATCTCAATTTTGTAAACATCAATAATGCTGCGGGAAAACAGTCAGTGGGATTTCTCTGGCAGTGGCTGTATACGCATGGCCATGTGAGAGCATTTGTAGAGCGAGAGCTGGCGTTCTCCATGCTTGAGATCGCTTTTCACCTTCTCAATTTTGTAAACAACAGTAGTGCTGCGAGATGGTAATGAGTAAGACTTCACTGTCAGTGGTTGTATGTACGTGATCATGTGAGAGTTCTTCGAGTGGGACAGCGGACTCTACCCACTCTCGACCGTACCAGGGCATTTGGGTGCAAAAACAAATACCGTTTGTAGGTTTTTGCTTAAACCGTTATTAAAAAACATTGAGCTGTTTCAATTCTCTACTGTCTTTCTGAAGTCATTTCATTAATGGATTTTCTTTATTTGTGGTTTTTTAACGAAATAGCTATTTTTAGACTACTTATTACAATGTTATAAGTAGTTGAAAAATCCTGTTGTACTTTTATTTTTCAAAACATCAGTGTAATTTTTGATGGAAACTGAATCAACAAATCCTTTATTTGTGTACTCAAACATTGTTATGCGCATTCTTTATTTTCAGGAGTTTTACACTATAAAAAACAGGCTCCTTCAATCAGACAATCCGTGTAATGAACGAATGGATTATGAAGTATTAGGATAAACAGAAAATGTGGAGATTAGCGCTTTTTCGGCGAGTTATTTTTCTACGGAATGGAATCGCAAAACCTATTCCCAACCCTCTTCCTTTATACGGGCTTGAAAACGGCAGTAGCCTAAGAGGAGCTCTAGGCGGAGTTTTGTGGAGATTATAGTGAATCTAATAGTTGAATTCATCAGTCAATTTAAACTAGATCATCTTTTAAACCTTGGTACAAATGTACATAAATTCAAGGTGTAATATCACCACAGAGATTTGAAATTAATATTATGAATAGAAAAAAATTGCAACAGTACTGAAGTGTGTACGGCTGATGTTGACAGATATAAGTAGTATGTATCATCAATCGAAGGTGAAGTGCTTGGTGACAGAAAGTTTAGAAAATTCAATGAGAAGAGTGTGAGAACAGAAAGTGATTAGTATGGAAACGATGGAACAGTCAAGTGTGAAACGATTGGTTCAACATTTTGCAAGTGATTTATTTACTATGTGGTTCTGTAGATCAGTTCAGACATTATGATCACTTATAGTCTTATTCATTCAATATATGAAGTTATCTTCCATGGAAAGCATCTTTCCTACTGGCGACTTATTGATTTTCAGTTTAATGTTTAAGAGAACCTGATTTCTAAAGACTGAGAAGTTGTCAAAAAGTCAATAATTAAACATTCAAAAATCTATAATATTCAATCATTAAGCAACCGTATATCATATATTGGTATAGATAAACATGGTATTAAAAAGAAGAAGGGGTGGGAGTAAGCTAATATCACACAACAGACCTGGTTGAACTCCACTGGTCACGGATGCCCACTAAAACTCGAGAAAATGCCTCTCGACGTCAATTACTAGTGAGCAGATGATTATTATGAAAAAGGGTTTTGCGGATATTATGGTAATTTAAATGATGGAGATCATGAGTCAATTGAAGCTAGACCACCAAGAGAAATCTCGAAGCACTGGATGGCTGTTTTTTTTTTCTCTATTGTGGGACTCCTCAGCATTTGGCATTCATGACCTCACCTCGGGAGATTCCAACCCAGGACCTATCAGTCTGGCAAGCGAGCGCTTAACCATTAGACCACTGAGCCCAAACGGCATCCAAAAGTGTTAATATCTAACTTCAAAGTATTCTGTACATCAATTAAGACATTATATTTGCTTATAATCTTATTCATTCTATAAATATATGTATATATGAACTTATCTTTTAAGACAAGCTACTTCCATACTGTTCACTTATTGGTTTTGAGTTTAAGATTCACAAGAACCTGATTTCTAAAGATTGAGAAGTTGTCAAAAATCTAAAATTATTATTATATTCAATTACTAAGCAACGATGTTATCATAGATAGGTATAGATGAACATGGTATTAAAAAAAACGAAAGAGGGTGGGGTTGGAGGTAGGATAGGTGAAAATAGAATCAATATTTCTAGCATGTAAACTAAATTTAAGAGGGAGAGAGCGAAAGAAGGGGGGGAAGAGAAAATACATCAATTGATTTTAGTTAGAAAATAATATAAGAATTAATAATTTCCTGTTTCTGGTGTTGTTGTTGTGGTGATGGTGGTGGTGATTGTTGTTGCTATTGTAGTAACAAAACATATACATAGAAAGAGAGAGAATAAACTAATGAAATGAATAATAGTAATAATGAATTCGAAAGACAAATATGAAATTAATCATTATGTGGTTTATGCCAAAATAATGTGTTTACTTTCTTTTTTCTTTCTTTTCTTTTTTTCTTTTTTTGTTGTTGTTGTGGTTGAAATTAGATCACGCAATATTTATATCTGTCATATATATCTATGTATGTTACTTAGAAGTTGAATATATATATATATGTAAATGACCAGTGAATAGGTAACATGTACTTCCCTGTTTCTTGTTATATATATGTGTCTAGAATGAAGGTTTAAAAACAAAACACCTAGCTTAGTTATCGATGCAAATATTGAATGATGCACAAGCAGCAGCAGCAACAACAACAACAACAACAACAACAACAACGAACAAGCAAACAAACCCAATTAAAGTATTACTCAAATATCTTTTTAGACTTTTTCATTAATTTGATGAATCGATTGATGTTAGGTCATCAATGATAACTTGAAAGAACTGAATGGTTGTTTTGTTCTAGTGTAGGTTTGTTCAGCAATAGATTGATTGAGGTTAAACATCAACACAATTGAATGTGGTCTCAGTGGTTTAGAGGTTAGATGTTCGTGGGTGAGATTGAAGATATCGGGTTTGATTTCTGTGGGCGGGTTCATGGATGTGTATTGCTGGAGAGTTCTATCATAGGATGAAATGGCCATCCAGTGCTTCCAAGTTGTCAATGGTGGTCTAGTTTATAGTGACTTATGAATTCAACTATTAAATTATTAAAAATCTCCACAAACCGCCACTCTGATATCACTATTATTCTACCATGATTATGAATCATATTGTATCCAGATGAATTAACGTTATTTAAGGTAAATGTTGAATAATTTAAGAAGATTCGTACTGATTAGTCTATGATCACAATCCGAATAATTTGATGCTATTTCTTCACGGTAAGATTCGATCAACAGTCAAATAATTCCAATAGTTGAATTCATGAGTCGATGTAAGCTAGATCAACCATAGAACTCATGGAATCGCTGAACAGCCGTTTTGATCTAGTATGGTAGTCCTCAGTGGCAGTGTGTATCCACGATCCAGCTCACGAGATTCGAACCCAGGACCTATCAGTCTCGCGCGCGAACGCTCAACCCATAGACCAGTCAGTCGCCCGTCATCCAACGGTGTTAATGTCTAACTTTCATCGATCCATGAATGGCTGCGCAACTATTCATCCATTTCACCGAGGTACATATTTGTCTCTAACTCGAAACGGATCTGACTTCATTGGTCACGGCTTCTCACTAGAACTTTAGGACATCTTCATAGAGCCAATTACTATTAGGCACATGAAGATGGTTTATGGAGTTTGTAGTAATTTTATTCGTTGGATTGATGAGTTGATCTAAGCTAGAAAGAAACGGTCATTCAGTATTTCTAGATTTTCAATGATGGTCTCACTTATACTGACACATGAATTCAACTATTAAGATCTAATAACTCTTTAGAATTGTTGAAGATTAAGAAAAACTGAATAGCTGTTTTGTACTACTGTCATTGAATTGAATTGAATTAATCTAGATATATTGATACCATATTGATACACCTACAAATTGACTTCATTTGGGATAATTACTATGAGTGGTAACAAAGATATACAGTTCATTGTAATTAGAACTTGCCAACAGTGTGTACCTTGATTTGTGTTGAACAATAAACCTGAGGATATGAGTGTACACTGAAATATTTTAAACTAATGAAATACTGAAATCAGATATTAGTATGAATATTCATCTAAAGAGTCTTCAATATGATGAAACATGATGTTGATCATTGCGTAGAATATCGTAATAAATTACATCATACAAAGTACTGTCTTCATTTGTATCTCAGTCAACCAATTCCACATCTCGAATGGGACGGTAGTCGTCGTAGTTTGATGTGTGCTACTAATATCAACAGATCTAAGTAATATGTATCACTAATCGGTAGTAGAATGTCTAGTGACAGAAAGTTGAGAAAATCAACGACATGAGGATGAGAACAAAGAGCGTTTGGTATGGAATACATACTACTAATCACTCATTCAGATTATGAATAACATTCATTGTCACTGGGATTAAAATACATCTAACACCACATCCATTGACATTTTAGTATTATTCATCAATTATCAGTAATGTGTATCTTTAAGAATTAGAACTATATCATTCACCTTTATAATCTAAGATATAACCGTCTAACTATTCAATCTTTATGTAGACTTAAGAAAACCAACCTTCCTCTTGACATTTAGTTACTTAATTACTTACTTACGCCTGTTACTCTTAATAGAGCATAGGCCGCCGACCAGCATTCTCCAACTCACTCTGTCCTGAGACTTCTTTTCTAGTTCCATCCAATTCTTGTTCATTTTATTCATGTCTATCTCCCTTTCACGGCGTAATGTGTTTGTTGGTCATCCACTTTTCCTTTGGCCTTGAGGATTCCATATGAGGGCTTGTCTTGTGACGCAGTTGGGTGCCATCCTCAATGTGTGTCCTATCCACTTCCGGCGTTTCTTCCTGATTTCTTCCTCCGCTGGGATCTAGTTTGTTCTTTCTTAGTGACTTAAATGTTAACCATAGCTACCTAATTCTAATGACTGATAAAATACGGTATCGGATATTGATCAATGATTCTATTGTTTAATTAACTTAGATAACTTAAGTTTTCTTCAAGTGTTACATTTTCTATTATCTAATTAGAAATTGTAACAAAATAAGCTAATAATATTGGTCAGGATACAAAAACAAAAACAAAATCAATAATCACTATGGATAGTAGCTAAGAGTGAAATAAAGGATACACGTTTCGTCCTACTTCGGACTCGTCAACTGGATGCATCTACATAACAGAGTTGATGATCACTCCGGGACTCGAAGTCAATATTGTTCACTTCAAACTTCATCGTGTTAACTACTTAGCTAATGAGTCTCGATAGCCACATGGTTGTGCGATCGGGTGAAGTCTAAATTCACTTGTTATTTTTGTTTACTCGAATCTTCCGATTGATATTTATGACCGCAATCGATCAGTTTCTTATTAGCATATGTGCATACTTCGCCTATTGCCTCAATAATACTTTAATTCAAAAGCATGATAGGCAAAGATGGATAGTGGCTCGAAGTGAAATCCAGAGGACACGTTTAGTTCTATTTGAGACTCATCAACTGAATATACCCACATTCCAGTGCTCATCTGTCACTCCAGAACTCGAACCCATTACCTTTCTATTCAAACATCATTTCATTATCCACTTAGCTACTAAATCCCAATCAGTAGGATGATTCAAACAAACACTTTTTCTTATTATTAAGTATTTTCAGACGGGATTTTGTGGAGATTATAATAATTTCAATGGTTGAGATCATGAGTTATCTGAAGCTAAACCACCATGAAAAACCTCGAAGCACTAGACAGTCGTTTCGTCCTATTGTGAAACTCCTCAGCAGTGCGCATCCAAGATAGCGCCACCCACGATATTACAACTCACGACCTATCAGTCTTGCACGCGAGCGCTTAACCGTTACACCACTAAGCCGGGCAGCACCAAACAGTGTTAATTTCTAACTTCAACCAATCCACGAAATTGGGCCACGATGCACCAATGTCTTCAGTGAGCTCATATCTCACAACAGATCTGGTTGAACTCCACTGGTAATGGCTTCTCACTAGAACTTCAGTAAATGCCTCTTGAAATCAGTCACTACTGAGGAGTCCCATACTAGGATGAAGCGGCCGTTCAGTGCTTCCATGTTTTCCATGGTGATCTAACTTTAAAGCAATTAGTCCCTTTTACAAATTTCGATAGAACAATGAGAAGACGTAGTTGATCTGAAAAATGTGATGTATTTGCGCTATACATTTCGAACAATTTGGTCACACATATACACATATATACTGCCTCTAGAGAGTTCACTTTCTATTGATGACAAATACTATTTATATCTGTCTATATCAGTAGCACACATCCCTTAAGTAATTTTATGAATAGTTGTACAACTAAATCTGTAAGATTCAGAAAAACGAGAATACTCTAAAAGGGACTGATATATATTATCACTGAGAGGAAGAGGAATTCGGATATATCTGGAAAGCACTTTGGTTTTGAGCAGTAAAGCTGACCTGAATGGAATATTTACCATTAGAATAAAAGGAACAATAAAAAGATACAAATAATGAATTTCTTTAAGAAATTTCAAATTACATGAAAATACTACTTATTACTTCGATAGATTAGTAGGCAATAGGCAACATTCTATTATTAATGAGACTATAATTTATGGCTGACCTTTGCGTGACCCCAAAATGACCTTGGGAATGCCGACCTAAGTACTAAAGCTAAATGAGGATTATAAACCGGTGTGTAGGAACAAAGAATATGATCCACAGTTGATGGTTAAAGGTCAATAATTATATTCAAGAAAGGAGGAGTTAATTACGAACTGACATAAGCTATGATGGTAAAACTCTATTTAACCAAATGGATGAATGAATTTCGCGCAAAATTTCTAGACCTTTTATCTTATAAGTGATTGGTTCATCCATAAATGATGGTCTTATCAATGAATCATATTATTCAGAACTTGTTGATTTAATACAATATTAGGTTAATGTAAAGAAGTTTCAAGAAAGACGAACATATTTTCATTGAAGGATTTCAAAAACTCAAGTTATTCAAATACTATCCAGTGGTAAAGTAGTAAAAAACTTGTGGTTCTTCAAAATATCAGTTACGGTAATGAATAAATCAGTTCAGTCAGTCAGTCAGTCAGTCAATCAGCTGCACCGTAGCACTGAGCACATATATGCATCGGTCCAAGTTGACATACCTCATTAGCATGACAAGATGAACATTGAATCCGTAAAAGTTTTTGGTCCAAAGATAGTAATGTATAGAGAAAAGATTGCATACAAGGATATAGTACAGGAAGAAAGAATTGGTTCGCGGAAAGAAAGATATGAAACGATTTCAACCTCATAGTTTAAGGGAAGACAAATAGTGTATACACCTACGCCATTATGATCGATTCTGAGTCATGTGACCCAGAGTCTTCAACCATTGGTTATGATAGTCACGCGGACCCCAAGCAAGTAGTCTGCATCTACCATCATGGCTAAGACGAGAAGTTAGTGACTTCAAGCACTGACTAAATATAAATATTCATGATGAAAGCAACATATCATAAATTATATTGAATTTAGTACAACTGTCTTGTTACACTGATCAGTTATGAGATCGTAGCTCAAAATGATTCGTGCTAAAGTCCCTGATAATGACGATAGGTTACAAGTGTACAGATGCTGTCAATAAGAATGTCAGTTCTTTATGGTGTATAGACAATTCTAAACATGACCCATGGAACTTCTTTAATCTTAGAGTATCTTGATGCATATTTGAGCATCTGAACATTCATAACGGATAATATACAATTTATTTATATATTAATTGGTGCTGTAAATTGTTCATTAGTACTTCGAACTATGACATACACTGAAACCTTACATTTCTAATCACACTATTACTACTCACATGTAGTAAGTAACAAGAGTAAAATAGCACAAATTATGATTTCAACAAATTGTTTAATTCATGAATCAATTGAAGCTAGACCTGGAAGCACTTGACGACCATTTCTTCTTACTATGAGAGTCCTCAGTAGTGCAAATCTACACACTCGCCCACGGGTTTCGAACCCAGAACGTCTCGGTCTCACATGCGAATACTTAACCTATAGATCACTAAGTCGGCCGACATCTAACGATATTCATGTCTAAGTTGAACCAATCCACTAATCTATGTTAAAAATGATCCTATTATTATTATGATCATCATTTCATTGTATACATTATACATGTATATATATTACTTACTTGCTCAATAATTCAATGGTTACACGTTCCAGATAAAGATCTTCATTGTTGAAACATGTGAATGATAGAAACTTTTACATTATCGATGAAAATATATACTCAACTTTGAAACATTTCTCAAATATGTTTATTATGTATTTGAGTGTGTGTGTGTGTCTGTGTCTCTGTCTGAGTTTTGTAGTTTATGGTACAAGTATATTTATGTTTTTTTCTTTTCGTTTTTCTCTTTTCTTCCTTTCTCTTCCTTTTCTTCTATTCTCTTTTTTCTTACTTATGAAAACATTCAACAAAAAGAATGAATATGACTGTCAACATTGATGATAATCATGATGATGATGTTAATAACAATGATAATGTCTAAACTCTTATGATCAACTAAGAGTTACGTAATCATTATGGGATAATGATAATGATTGTAGCTATAACAGAATAGAATTGATTCATATACCATAGTAACAATCAAGATGCTGAATGAATAAATAAGAGTTAAATGAATATGATTATAATAGTGAGTTCAAATATTAGTAAACAAGACAAAGTTATGTATTCATCACATACTTACATAGATACCTATCTAAATACACTCATATATACATACATAGATACACACACACATACATACATACACACATACATGCCTAAAGAGAATATATTCAATTAACTGTTGTTTCCAGGTGTGTTTTAAAACTTATTTCGTAATTTATCAACTTCTGATTGGTTAAAATGTCGATTTTTATATTTTAATTTTTAGTTTCTAATTGGATGAATATATTTGATAGGATAATAATGTGGTCATAGATATGGCGTTTTATATAAACAGAAAAAAAATTATTACTCGAAAGATGCTTATTTACGCCTGTTACTCCTTGTGGAAAAGTATAGGCTGTTCATCAGCATTCTCTATTCAAATCTATCCTGGGTTATCCTTTCCAGTTCATTCCAAATGCTATTCATCCTGTTTATATCTGTTTCTTTTTCCTGAGGCAATGTGTTCTTTGGTTTTCCTGTTTTCCGTTTCCATTCAAGATCTCAAGTTAATGGTTTGCTTCGTGATGCAGTTTGGCGAATTCTTAAATGTATGTTTTATCCACTTTCAACATCTTTTCCTAATTTACTCTTCAGATGAAAGTTGGCTTGTTCTGTGTCACAATAAACTGTTTCTGATAGCACCCGGCCGATAGATGTTGAGTATCTTGCGTAGACAACTATTTATAAATACTTCTACCTTCTTGATGATAGTTGTAGTAGTTCTCTACATTTCAGCTTCGTTTAGTAGAACTGTCTTGACGTTCGTATTGACGATTCTAACTTTGATATTGTTTGACAGTTGTTTTTGAGTTCCGTATATTCTTCAATTGTAGGAATGCGGCCCTTGATTTGCCAATCCTCGTTTTAAGCTTGCATACACATAATAATAATTATTATAATCCAGTGGTATTTTTGAGTATCTAGGCTACTTGTTCCTCCCTATCATCTGGAGATTTCAACAGGTTTTCTGTTTTTTCTTGTTTGTTTCAACAGATTAATTTGTCAATTAAGTACATAACCTATTTAGGTGCATTTGTGAAATGTTCATGACTTTGTGGTGTACAAGTTAGGAAAGAGCACAATCAGAGACATTGTGGTTACTGACAATAGACATTTAAATGAATGTACATTATTTAGATGTCGATTGACTACTGACATCTAATTGGTGACTACCCAATATACATCGTCAGGATCGACCATGAAATAAGAAACGGAAACTTGTTGAAATACTTTGCTCTGAGGATTGTATATTGTATCGAGAATATAACACTGAATAAAGCTAAACATGATAATAATTTTAAATATATGTTTGGATGTTTCATTACTGACTTATACCTGCTACCCCTCATGAAGGAATATAGGCCGCCTACCAGCATTCTTCATTCAACTCTATCCTGGACAATCTTTTCAAATTGTTTTCAGAGCGAATAGAGTTAGCTTTTCATCATGGCTATATGTATGTATGTATTCTACTTAGTGTCTTATGAGCAAGGTTATTTTCCACGGGATGGGGTTGCTGACCCCCGTGTCCAAACTTCTTTCTTTACCCGAACTTACGATCGCCAGTAACACAAGACGAGCTATGGGCGGAATTCGGGATGTCTCATGCTTGGTAAAATTGAAATTTTATTATTGTACTTTAATTAATGTAGTGAACAAGAACACAAGTGGAGAGAACTGAATATGTTGCGATACAGGAATACAGAATAACTGGGTAAAGTCTGACTGCCATACAGTAAATACTTCATATACAAAATATTCATTAATTGTCTCAGAACTGATTATTCCTCCATTACCATAACAATCGCTATCTGTTCTCGTTATCTTCTCCTCGAATTTTCTCAACCTTCTACCTCCAGACATTCCACTTTCGATTGATGATACATACTACTACTTATATCTATCGACATCAGCAACACATACAACATCAGGATAAGTTTCACTTGGTTTAGCTTTACTTGTATCTTTCCATTGATATTTAGGGCTGCAATTGATCAGTCTCATGTTGACCTATGTGTATCCTGTGCAGATTGACTCGATAGAGTCCTAAGTCACAAGCATTTTAAGCAAAGATGGATAGTGGCTAGAAGTGGAATCCAGGACGCGCGTTTCGTAAAACAGCAAAAAGTGAATTTAAACTTCACCCCAATGCACAAGCGGGTGGATATCAGGACTCAGTAGCTAAGTGAATAACGCGATGGCGCGTGAAGCGAATGGCACTGGGTTCGAGTCCAGGAGTGAAAATCGTCGCTGGATTGCAGGTACGTCATGCTGACGAGTCCCGAATAGGACGAAAATCGCGTCCTGGATTCCACTGCTAGCTACTATCCATCTTTGAATAATATAAGGGATGTGTGTAAATTTCTCAAGTTTAATATTTGTTATAACATCGAATGACTTTAACTGTAAACCAATTGAGAAATAGGCTTCATTAGATAGTGCGACACTTGAGCTATACACATCTATGAACTGAACTCAAGGTAGTCTGGAATAGTGCTGAATACATTCAGTTTACATCACCTTGGTGACTTTTATAGCATTTGGATGTAATTTGGATGTAGTGGAATCTAGGATGCGGGTTTCATCCTATTTCAAGGTTGTCAGCCGTATGTACCTGCATTGAAGAATTGATATGCACTCCAGGACTCGGGTCCAGTATCGGTCGTTTCAAAAGTCATCACGTTATCCACTTAACTATCTAGTTAGTGTTTTTAGAGTTTATCAGCTAAGTAGTTAGCACGACGACATTTGAAGCATACATTAATGTGTTCACGTGGCCGAGTGGATATCAAATTTTGACTGAGTGTACATCCATCTGATGAGACTCAAATATTATGACACACGGTGTCCAAGTATAGATCTCCTAACAGCCTTCCTCCTAACTTTGTAGAATCAAACTGGAACATTTTCCCGTATCCAAGTTGAAAGTGATCGTTAGTTACGCCCAATGTACTTTGCTCCACAAGAGCAGGTATATTGGTAGATGCACATGGAGGTGAGCAGACGGGAAAGCTTATCTTTTTTGGATAGAGAAAGTGAGTTCTTGCCACTAAATGTTATTTGCAGTTTTGTCATATCGAATGTTCTTTTAATCGGTGTCATTGAACGATTTGTGATTACATCAGAAGTTCAATCACCTATAAATTCCAAACTCATAGATGTTTTTCTTTGGAACGGAACAACCAAATTTCTTCCCACAACGACTTCTTTCCATATATATGAAGCGGTTTATATTAACAGATTTTGTCAGAGATTTCCTGAGGAATGCGAGTTGTTCATCAATGGATTTCGTACTGCATATCCGATGTATTCAGAAACATAAACAGTGAATGAGATTTCTCTTTCTGCCTAAAATAACTCAGCCATAGATTTTGGTCAGCTGGCCAGTCCATGATTGTTTTCTAAATATGGATCATTTTAAAGAACTGCTACTCCTTCTCATCAGACAAGTCTTGCTCATTTTCTAACGTCAAGTCTATGGAAGGGTGGCATGTGCTAAAGCAGTGTACGATATCTCCAAATTCAATTTGTCGTCACAAACGACAAGTGTGTCGTCCGTGTATCTTACGCATAGAAGAAATCAATTACTCATCGAACTGAGTTGGTCGTTTTCTAGCTTTCTCATTAAAACAGTCTGCTGAGTTCACTTTGTTGACAATTACCGATTGGCATAAAGTTGAGTTCCAAGTTATTCTGCCAGCAAAAGAAACATTCAGATTACATGTTTGAGTGAATAATATACTTTAAGATAGTTATGAAAATGATCTATGGGCTGAAGCAAACATACTCATCACTGATGAATTTCATATCTAGAACTTAGATTTTAGATATAGCGCATACAACTCAAGTAGTCGGACGCTATAACCTTCCAATCTTTCTGAGCTCCTTAGAGCCTACTCAAGTTCACCCATAGGCCGTCGTCACAATAGGGATATACACGAAACGGATATATTGATAAAAGATTACCATATTACAGGTATGCTTCGAATAATTGATTTAATATTAGAGTATTTTAGTAATGAATTGTGTTTGTCGTTCAATTTCGTGGGTTAATTAAAGTTAGACATTAACACCGTTGGATGTCGGCCAGTTCAGTGGTCCGATTGTTGAGCACTCGCTCTCGAGACTTATATGTCCTGAGTTCGATTCTGGCGAGGCGGGATCGTGTATACACACTGCCGAGTAGTCCCACAATAGAACGAAACAACCGTCCAGTGCATCGAGGTTTTCCATAGTAGTTTAGCTTTAAGTGACTCATGATCTCAACCATTGAAATTACTATAATATTCACAAAAGCTATTCTGATATGAATTATGTTTATATCCATTCTCACATCAGTGAATGTTTTCATATTGATAGGTTTGAGAGGTTGAATGATATACAAAACTGCAACTCATCAGTCCTTGTTAGTATATATTTGTATCATGTGTACATTGCATCGATATAATCATTTTCACCAATTCTATGGAATAGATAAATTGTGGCTAGTAACAGAATCTAAGACCAGAATGTTGTCTAGCTTAAGATTATTTTCCTAGATTTGATTGTAACCCATCGTTGATATTCATCTTGGAATTCGAACCCAACCTCATGGCTATCTTGACTCAATAGTTTGGTAGCAGTAGTCGGAACCATTATGGTTTGAATATGTTATTTAAGGAGTATAATCCAGTGAAATAAACTTGAAAGGAGAAAGAACAAAGGGACATGGAGAATTTAGAAGATTAGAGAACACAAAGAGTGGATGCACCTGCGCCATTGCAAACGATTTTGAGCCATGTGACCCAAGGTCTTTACCATCGATTGTTATCATCACGCGGGTCCCAACCAGGTAGTCTACACCTGACAACATGTCTCAGTCCGCTGGTCAGCGACTTCATGGATTTGTGCTATGTTTTCTTCTGCACATCCCAAGCTTTCTTCCAACCTACTCCTACATCATGATGCATCACATGTTGGGGCAGACGATGGTTAGACAGTTTAAAGTCTTTAACGATTCTTTACCCTGCCTAGTTCTGCCTGTTGAGTTCACAACACTAATAACAGCTTCCACTATGAGCATCATAAATGTCGAACATACTGGGTTTATATACAAACAAAACAGACTACATCGTACCACAAAATAGAAAATGTGCATTTGTACACCATCAAGCATAACTCAAGAACGGTAAATTGTATAATAAAAGTCTATTAGTCAAAATAAAGCATTTAATAACAGGAACTTGAATATGCATAGTCTAGTTACTTAACAATTACGTGATACAAATATATACATCATATTAGTCTATTAATAGATGCCCATAGTTACTATTCATGATTCTGATCGGGATATAACAGACACCTCTTCTGTTCTGTACGGAAACTATTATTTGTCCCATAAATATATCATATTCATTAAATTATCCATTCATAATTTGATTCTAAATAATAAGAGGATTAAATTTTACAACTCTTGTTGAGGTTTGGAAGTGCTTGAAGGACGGAGGCGATTTCATTTGCTTAATTACTTACTTACTTACTTACGCCTGTTACCCCTCGTGGAGGAGCATAGACCACTCACTAGTATTCGCCATCCAACTCTGTCCTGGACAATTCTTCCCAGTTGTTTCCGGTTTCTATTCATCCTTTCCATGTCTGCTTCAAGTCCTCGAGGCAATATGTTCTTCGGCCTTCCACTTTTCCGTTTCCCTTCAGGAGTCCAAGTTACTGTTTACCTCTTGATGCAATCTGATGATTTTTGTACTGTATGTCCTTTCCACCTCCAATTTGCTTTACTAATTTCCTCTTCAACTGGAATCGGCTTTTTCCTCTCCTACAGCAATCTGTTGCTAATGGTATCCAGTCAACGGATATTCAGTATCTTACATGGACAACTGTTTATAAATACTTGTACTTAGTTGAGGATGGTTGTAGTAAATCTCCCAAAATGAATTTCATACAACCACTTATATATAATAATGATAAACATTTACTGTACTGAGTTTATACACGCAATAGTGGTTATCTTCTAGTTTCTTGTTTACAATCCGAATAACACCCTAGACACCTATTCTCAATGAACAAACAGATACTTCTTGGATTCAGTTTAGTTCATCAAATACAGAGCGGTAGTGTAAACTATGCTCTGAAACTATTTATAGACAATAAAATTGTAGTGAACGAGAACACAAGTGAAGACAATCAAAGGTATTTGGTGAACAGACAACTACAGAATGTCTTAGTAAACACTTTATTTGCAAAATGTTAATCAATTGTCTCAGACTTCATTGTTCTTTCATTTCTACACCAATCATTTTCTGTCCGCATTCTCTTTTCGTTGATCTTCTTTACCTTCTTTCACCAAGTTATGATACATACCACATATATCTGTCAACACCAGTAGTACACATCGCATAATCATTGTACATTCACCAATGAACTATGTTATTTAGATCTTGTTATAATGAATAGGTTATTAGTTGCCAAAGTAACAAACCAAATAATTTCAATTGACATAACAATTATTCTTTACAATTCTAGCTCTTCTAGAGTTACTGTCGGTCCCAAGACCGGGTAAAAGAAGACGGTTGGACATAGGGTTAACAACCCTATCCTGTAGAAAACTAGTTCGCAAAAAAAACGCTAACCACTGATGAGCGGCCTATGCTCTTTCACGAGGAGTGACTGGCGTAAGTAACTAAGTAATCTATTCAATGAAATCATTTACCATCACCCTTTTAAATCTATAATCAATAAATTTGATAGGTATATACTTAATCATTATTCACAATCATTTGAGTAGTTTTTGCACATTTATTAATAATTTAAATTTCCGCTTGTCAATATTCACTGATTCAGTTGTTTCAAACATTTGAAAATTAGGGAAATGAAAAAGGAAACGAACTAACCCCTACTGAATAGTGTTGTATAGTTATAATTGAAGGAAACAATGATTTAGATGAGTATAATATTGTTTACCTAAAGAAGTTGCTACTTCCGTAAAGGATTCAGTAAATATATTTAATCTGTGTACAGATCTAGTAATACAATGAATAGTAGTGGAATTGAGGATGCGCGTTTTGCCATATTCGGGTCTCATCAGCAGCAGATGCAAGTATTTCAAAGTTGATGTTCACTTTAAAATTCAAACACAGTAGCGTTCGCTATCAGAATTCATTAGCCAAGTAGATAATGCCATGGCGGTAATGGGTTTGAGTCACGGAATGACCATCAGCACTGAGATTCAAGTATATTCAGCTAACGAATTTCATGTAGGATGAAACGTGCGTCCTAGTTTCTATTACTAACCGCTATCCATCTTTGCTTAAAATAAATGCGAATTGATACTATATCGAGGCATTCCACACAGGGTGCATATATGCCAATAACAGATTGATCAGTTGCAGCCCTAAATATCAATGGGAAGATTCAGACAAACAATATAAAACAATTTTGATCAATTTAATAGTTAACATTAAATCCATCAATATCAATGTTGGACAGTCGAGATTGATAAATTCAATTTTAGCCCCAAGGACTGTTTACTTTGATTGGAGGAAAGTTATTTTGGCTACATTTTTTGAACTATTGACTTCTCAGTAAGTCATGTACTTGTACTATTACGTCTGTTGTTACTCCCAATGGAGCATAGGCCACCGACCAGCATTCTCCAACCCACTCCGTCCTGCATCTTCCTTTCTATTTCTGTCCACATTTTGTTCACTTTTCTCGTGTCAGCCTCCATTAATTGACGTAATGTGTTATTTGGTCTTTCTATTCTCCTTCGGCCTTGAGGATCCCATGTGAGGGCTTGTCTTGTACTGCAGTTGGGCGCTTTCCCCAATGTGTATCCTAAGCACATGCAACGCTTCTTCCGGATTTCTTCCTCCACTGGAATCTGGTTTGTTCTCTCCCACAATAAGTTGTTGCTCATAGCATCTGACTAATAGATTCGAAGTATTTTGCGTAGACAGCCGTTAATAAACAATTGTATGTTCTGGGAGATTGCTTTCGTAATTCTCCAGGTTTCCGCCCCATACAGTAGAACTGCCTTGACATTTGTATTGAAAATCCTGATCTTGGTGTTAGTTGACAGTTGCTTTGAGTTCCAGATGTTCCTCAGTTGTAAATATGCTGCTCTCGCTTTACCGATCCGCGCTTTCGCATCTGCATCAGATCCACCCTATTCGTCAATGATGCTGCCCAGATATGCAAAGGTTTTTACATCTTCCGAAGCTTCTACGTCATATGTGACTTGGTTGGTGCATGCTGTTTTGTATCGGAGGATCTTGCTTTTCCCTTTGTGTACATTGAGACCTACTGCAGCTAAACTGCTGCTACACTCGTCTTCTCCTGCATTTGTTGTTGCGTTTGGGATAGAAGGGCCAGATCATCTGCGACGCCTAGATTGTCCAGCTGCATCCTAGATGTCCTTTGTATCCCATGTTTCCCCTCAGATGTTGACATGATCCAGTCGATTACCAGGTAGAAGCAGAAAGGTGAGAATAAGCAATCCCGCACGGCACCAGTCTTTACTTCAAACGAGTCTGTAACATGTCCTCTGTGCATGATTTTACAGTTTAATCCATCATAATTCATCACGTTGACTATCCTCTCAGGCACGCCATAGTGTCGAAGTAACCTCCATAACTTTAACAATCACTGTAGATTATTCAATTTGTTTTGAAAAATCCGCGTTTCATTTCGAATATAATCCGATATTTATTACTTTTCTTTAAAAAAATAAATAACTGAAACACAAAGTTCTACTGAGAAGCTGTAACCAATAGACTTCAACTATGTCTGTTGTAGAGTCCAATACTTACCGAAGATAATTGTGGATAATGGTAGAAATTTGTAAATTGATTGAATTTAGACAATAACACTATTGAATACTATCCGGCTAAGTAATCTACAAGTTAAACGTCTCATGCATGAGATCGATAGATCCTTAATTCGAATCTCACATATGAGATCATGAATGTGTACTATCACTGAAGAATCCCATACGAGGACGAAATGGCTAATATTATGTTTCGAAGTTTTCTATAACTATAACACGAACTATTTACATTTGTTTTAATCTAACTTGTCATTCTTCAGAAAAACAAAAATGCAATAAATTTCTCTGTACAAAAAGAAAGAAAAAAAAGAAAAAACAAATAACATAATTATCAGCACCGGAAACATAAACTAGAAGTTCGGTTTTTGATTGTTTACAGAAAAAAAGGAGAATATAAACGAATGTTATTGTTGAATTAATGAGTTGATTAAAGTAATTACAAATATGGAGAACTTTGAAGCATTAGACAACCGTTTCGTCCTCGTGTGGGACTCCTCAATGGCAGTCTGCCTCCACTCGAACGTAGGACGTGTCGGTCTCTCACGCGAACACTTTACTTATAGATTCAACGGTGTTGTTTTCTATATTCAACGTATCCATGAATGGATGCACAACTATTCATTCATTGTCTGAGGTATATACTCATCTCTATGGAACATGGATTAGACTCCACTCCTGGAAATCTTCTTAGAGTCAGAGAATAGTGAGCATATTATGATTGTAATCAGAACATGGTTTGTTCTCTCTCACAGAAAACTGTTGTTGATGATATCCGACCAATGGATTTTGAGTATCTTGCGAATACAACTACAGTATAACTGTCTTGACGTTCGTATTGAAGATTGAAACTTTTATAATGACTTGAAGATAGTTTTTTTTTAGTTCCATATGTTCTACACTTCTAGGAATGTTTCTATTACTTTACTAGTCCTCACTTCGGCATCGGTATTGAATCTTCTTTATTCGTAGACTCCCCTAATAAATACAATTCATATACAGGATGGTGGTTAGAGGTAGTCAACAGGAAACCCTGAACCCGGGTTTCGTGCTACTTGGCACTCTTCAACAAGGTGTATCCTAATATTGAGGGAACTGATGCTCCCTGACAGATTCGATCCCGTGTCGATAGCATTCGATCCGTACTAAGAAGGACTTGACACTGACTTGACATTAATCACCACCTAGTAATCAATCAATTGTGATTAAAATTCATATATTTTTACATTTCATTACATAATAACCAGATTGAGACAATCTTATCAATCCTGAATGTCAGCTAAACAGAGATATAAACAATTTCTCACTACATGAATAGACAATGAATTATCGTTCTTAATTAATCCAATGAAATACATAATGCATGACTAAATGGTTTAATAGATCATATACATTAGCACACTCAATTTACATTTATACATATATGGGCATATACGAGTGTGTGGGCATATATGTGTGTGCATGTGTGTGTAGTTCCATTGAGTCACATTTTAATAAGACAGTATCATTTCAATTTTTCCTCTTAGATACTAACCTTTCCCTTCTTCTATGATACTTACAACACATCCCCCCATTTATCACTGTAATAATGAACTAGTGGAAAGTATATTGATCTAATTAAAACAAGATCAAAAGGGTGGTGTGTGTATGTTTGTGGGGTGTGGATGGTTAGATGGATAGGTGATGGTGGTGATAATTTCAAGACAAATAGTGAAAAGCATGAACATTTTAGAAAAAAGAAAAGAAATATAGAGAATAAAGTATCAGGAAGAACATTCGAATTCTTTCATTAATTGCTTATTGAGTTTCCTACGAATCTTTTTGCTGAATTGTTATTTCAATGTAATGAGTTATTGTTATGTTCTGAATTTAGATGAGGAAGATCAATTTATGGTAATCATACATCGAATGTATCATTTACACATTGACGAGACCTATATGTTATGGATGGCCATCAAGTGAGGCTGAAGAGACAATGAGAATGGATACCTACTGATTACAACTAAATGAGGGTTATAAATAAGTATGATGAGTTGATATAAGTTATAATGCCAAATGAATGAGTGGATGAATTTCGTGCCATAATCCAAGACTCGTTTTCTTATATCTGATTGGTTTGTTCATAAATTATTGTCTTGCTTGAACATCTATAAATTGCCTCTTACAAACTCTATTTTTCCTTGATTGTTGTCAGCTTTCTTCGTCTCAATCTTCTGCTTATAGGTATTCCATTGCCGAACGGTGTTATATACTACTTATATCTGTCAACATAAGTAGCATACATCACGTTGATATATGTGTGTATGATTCCTTGAGGTTGATTCGATTAGTTATGTGAGAAGAATTGTGAAGACTGAGAGTACATAGGAAGCTCTATTATAAGTGATCAACCAATAATTCACTCATATTCACATGGACCTACTTATATGTCGTACATGTCTTCGTGATATGGATTTTGTTACTTGTCTAGACTGTTGTAGGGTATCAAAAAATGACAAAGATGTTCGCGCGCGAGACCAAAGGTCCTGGATACGGCTGCCACGTGTGGGATCGTGTGTGCACACTGCTGAGGAGTCTCACAGTAGGACGAAACAGCCATCTAGTGCATTTACCCACAGTAGCTTCCCTCACGCTATCAATTCTCATCTAAAACGCTTCCTTGAGTGAGACGGCATATGAAATATCTAGTTTTGGAGCAACATATGGTCTGTATAAACTAATTTAGAGTAGTGTTGATCATTAGTTTACTCTGAATGATTTGTTATAAAGATTGAATGTAGTAGTATCATCCCTGTATATAGTTGTAACAAAGTATTTGTAGTTTAGTAAGTGTGTGAGAACATCCAAATATGGTAAGGACTATGTATACTAAGCGTGTTATCATAAATAAAGAATGATTAAAGAATGGTAGGACTACCATGAAAGTAACCACGCATATATGTTCCTGGTCCTATGTCGGAGCTGATTGACTGACTCACTGAATGTTCATTCTGCAGTGTCAGTTACTATGCAAGCCCATATACTTTATTATAGCTTCAGGAGACGCTAATCTATTCATCCATCACAAGTCACATTTTGACAATGTTCATCATTCGCTTTCAATAATAATCATTCGTCCGATCTCATTGGAGTCAGATCAAAAGTTCAACCGATTTACTTTGTTCGAAGATGTATAGTGGTTTTCAATGAAATCCAGGACGCGTGTTTTGTCTTATTCGGGACTCGTCAACTGGATGCACTTGCATCTCAGAGTTGATGTTCACTCTGAGCCTCGAACCCTATATCTTTCGCTTCAACTGTGAATGCAGTTACATCCAGCTAACTGGTCTCAAATAGGACGAAGCTCATGTACTGTATTCCACTACTAGCCACCATCCGTCATTCATTATATAGCTTGTGAATTAAGGAAATATCGAGGCCAGTCTCACAGAATGTGCTAGGTTTGAAGTGATTACTAGTTCATCTAGTCTGTGAACGGAAAAAAGACTCTGTGACCAATGACCAATAAACTGGATATTCTGGTGCATCCCGGCTCCGCTAACTAGAGAGAGAATAAGAAGTTCGAACAGGGGAGTATATTCCACAAAAAGCCTGAAGCACGAGCGTTAACAACACACACAAAACCGTCCTTAGGAAGCGTTACAAAATAGCATACTAATAGCACTTAAGATTCTTCCAAGTGGGGAATATGACAAGATGATGAAAAGAGCGTTTTTGCAGCAAAAACAAAGAAATTCATATTTTCAGAATAAAATTACAAAATTAGGATCTTTTCCAAGTGAGTTCTAAAGATCTAACATCTTCAACAGTATTCCCATATACCAACAAGAGACTGATCAATTGCAACCTTAAATAACAATGAGAAGATAAAATATCAAGTGAACTTGATCTAATACCTTGTGAATTATTCATTTCAATAAATCTAAACACGTTTATCACAGAATATCAAACTCAAACTTATCTCCATAGTTCGTCTATAGATGAATTTGAATTCCAACATGTATTTTCACATAGCAACTATCAAGTGGCATGTTTACACACACACACATACAAACACATACGTATATTCACCACCACCACCACCACCACCACTTACACATTAACTACTATAGAACTTTACAGAATCAACAATTAGGCCAAATGAATAAATCAATAATTTTTTTTCTTAAGAAAAATCACAATTCAAATTTGTGCATGTGAATAAACTAACAAGAAAATAAGTCGAACTAACGTTTTCATTTTATCCACGCACAGTGATAATCACAGTGTCACATAAACGCACACTCAGAACAAGAGAGGGTGGAAAAGGGTGTGGTGGTGGGGTAATAACATCATTTTAACTGTTTATGTAATCTCTCCCTCGTTTTTTTTTTGTTTTTAATAAATTGTTTCTTGTTCTTTTATTCTTGATTTTATTTAAGTGATAAACACAATTCATCATGTTTATGTTTTTAGTGATTTCTTAGTTAGATTTTAATATTCGAAATGAGAAGTGTCGTTTTTATACAGAAGCAAGAACAAGAACAACAACTACCACCACCACCTCAACATCAACGTCAGCGATAACAAAAAGAACAAGAAGAAGAAGAAGATGAAGATGAAGAAGAAGAAGAAGAGGAACAGGAAATTGACACATTGACTAAATGACTAAATGAATGAATGAATGGAGGTTTGTAAGTAGATTTTAAATAAGAATAAGAATAAATCAGATGAAGATTTTGAATGTCACTAAAATCTAAGGAACGTGTTTTTCTTTTTCTTTTTTTTTTCTTTTTTCATTCGTTTTCATTGTCGTTCTACTTTTCATTGTTTTTCTTTTCCTTCTTGTTGTTAATGTTGTGCTCGTCGTTTTAGAAACAGGATAGCATGGAGACAGATGATGATGTAATGGGGGGAAATTAGGTAAATGAAAAATTGCAATTACCCAATTGATTGATTCATTTTATAATAAATTTTGTTATATTAAAAAGAAAAAAAGTGATCAATCTCAATTTTGTTTTAATCATTGAAATTCATTTTTCGATGGTATAAGAGTTAGATTCATGAGTTGGTCAGACCTAGTTGCAGCTATGGAAAACTCTAGAAACACAGAATAACCGTATTGTTTTAGTGTGGGACTCTTCATCGGTAGTGGATAACTACGATCTCACACGATGTAGTTGAATTCAAGACATTCGGTCTCATGCGTGAACGCTTCACTTCCAAGACCAGTGAGCTGGTATACAACGGTGTTATTGTTTAACTTAGATTAATCCATGAATGGTTGCTCAATGATTCATTGGATGGTTAAGGATTTCAATTCATGAGTTCATTGTAACTAGACTAACCATGGAAAACTCTGGAAGCACTGGATGACCGTATTGTTTAAGTATTGGACTCCTCAGTGGTAGTGCATATCTGTAGTGGCATTGGACAATAGCCACACAATCCACAAAGCTGTGAACACGAGACTACTCAGGAAATAGATATTCAATATTTAACTCGGGGAAATACCTAACAATGGAGAAGGCGCGAACAATGATTTGAATGGACTGGAGTTGATCGATTGGCATGGCTCGGCCATGCAGGCGTGGTCTATGCCTATGTCTATTCATATTAAATATACTGTTCTTTCTCCAGCCTAACCTTGTTCTACATCATGTATTGGTAATTGATACGATACAGTGAGTTGGTGTAGTCGATGGTGTGACTTCCACGTAAGATCTTATAGATTAGGCAGTTATATCATGACGAATCTACAAATTTAGGATTAGGTCTATTATTAGAGCAATACTAATATCATAGTAGACCACAGTTCTACATATCTACAATCTCACACGAGGTAGTTGAATTCAGGATATTCGGTTTCTTACACAAAATCTTAACCTCTAGAGCCGAATGGCATTCAAAAATGATAATGGTTGAGCAATAGTTCATCCACTGTCTGAAGTAGAACCCTGTTTCTCTCCGACACGGATAGGACTTATTTGGTATTGACTTCTCCAGGAAAACTTCTTAGAACCAGACACTAGTAAGCACGTGATGTTTATAATCAGAATGAGGTTTGTGGGGATCATAGTAATTTTAACAATTGGCCTGATGAGTTGATTACGTGTAGACCAATCATGGAAAACTTAGAAGCACTGGATAGCCGTTTTGTTCCTCAGTGGCGGTGCATATCTACAATCTCGTATGCGGTATTTGAATCTTCAATACTCAGACTATTGATACTGTATCATTGAGATTGAAAATAAATTTTTCAGCGTTATGGTCAGATGGATACTGGTCAAACCGATATTATTCAATTTTGATAATGCATCGAAAATTCTACAGAGGCTAGGAAATATTATTATTACTTTGATCAACCTTCTTTAAGAACTTTCGACAGAGTTCTACATAATGATCAATTATGATTTCATTATTTTTATAGAGAAATCATTGGATTTGTTACCAACTTCAGAATCCTGATCCGAAACTTCCATAATCTCAAGGTCAGGAACTAAGTCAATAAATATCCGCATCTTCTGTATATAAACTAATCACCGTGGTAGAATTTCTGTGTTATTTTTTTATGATTAAAGAACAGGAGAACCTTAACAACTAAGGATTGATTGGAAAGTCGGTATCTAAGTGTGAAAGTATAGTGGTTACTAGTACAATCAATAATCATATACATACTTGTTTACTAATCTGTGAGTTACATCTGCTATGCGTAAGATAATTGATAGGAAGTAGAAGTCTACCTGAAGTTTCAGCTGATGAAGTCGTTCAGAGTATTGGTGAAAGCTCTGTCATTTAGCTCAGAGAATAAATCTCCATCGAAATCATCCAACACCACATTCAAAGGTAATGCTCCAAATGGATTTTTAATCTATATCATTTAGTTTTTATTGAATATCGGACAGAATAAATGACAACTGATGTAATTTTGGCTTTATTAATTACCTGAATGAGTTGGAGAATGTTGGTTGGGGACTTATGCTCCATTGAGGGTAACAGGCCTAAGTAAATTATCTAGAGCAGCCTTTGGCAAAAGCAATTTATAAATCTAATAGGACTTTATAAGTCGTATGTATATGCAGACAAGGAGCTGACATTGGAATAGATTTCCAAAACAACTAATGAACACTCATATACTAAGTAATGAGTCGTTTGATAGATGAATATTGGTACAAATGTGATATGTGCCACTGATGTCAGCAGATATAAGTAGTTGTATATATCACAAATTGAAAGTGGAATGCCTGGTGGCAGAAGATTAAGATGATCGAATAAAAGAGATTTATTAGCACGGAAATGAAGGAATAATGAAGTCTGAGCCAATTGTTTAATATTTTACAAATGAATTATTTACTGTATGATATACAGATATTACTAAGATATTCTGTAATAAGGACTTGACACATGTGACATTGATCATCACCCAGTGAATAATCAATTGTGATTACATCTAAGTCCTACAGGAGGTCAGTCACGGCCCGGATAGCTCACTGGTAACGTCTCTGATATTCTGTGATGTTGTATTGGGATGTATTTGGTTGTCCCCATTTGTGTTTTCATTCACTACAATTATGTTAACCATTTAAAGCATATATCTGTTCATTGGTGATACAAATATCCTTGTTAATCAATCACAGACCAAGTTATAATGATTGACAAAGAGCCTGTGCTTAAACTCTCCACATTTCCATTGTAAACTTTCGAATATGAAAATTCTAGTCTTTCTCCCTACCAAATATATAAGCCGTCCGGTGCTTCTAGGTTTTCCATGATGATCTAGCTTCAACTGACTCATGATCTCAACTATTATAATATCCACGAAATCTCCTTCTGACATTAATCAACGTATGCTCACTTGTGACTGGCTTTAAGAGGTATTTTCTGGAGTTCTAGTGAGAAGCAGTGACCAGTGGAGTTCAACCGGGTTTGTTGTGATATAGTAACTCACTGAAGACAATGGTGTACGGTGGCTTAATTTCGTGAAATGGTTGAAGTTCGACACCGTTGGATGCCGGCTCAGTGGTTTAGAGGCTAAGCGTTTGCGCACGAGACCGATTGGTCCTGTGTTCGGACTTCGCAAGGCATGGTCGTGTATCCGCAATGCTGAAGAGTCCAGCAATAGGACGAAACGGGCGTCCAGTGCTTACAGGTTTCCCAAGATGATCTAGCTTCAATTGACTCATGAACTCAACTACTGAACTTTGAAGGATTTATTCTTCAAATTAATTGTTCTGTATAAGAAATAAGTAGTTCTCAATGTACATTATCATGAGATTTGATCTAGGAAGATTATGAATGTTTATCAATCAAACGTCAAATAGGAGAATCTGATCAATATAGCGAATATCCGTATCACCTACTCATTATAACTCAAATGGGAGTTATATTGTAATGATCAGGAACACCAGTGGGGACAATCGAATGTATTTAACACGAACCTAAAGGACTTGTTAATAAAATCTAACGATCAAATAGTAAATACGTAATTTGCAAGTTGCATGAAGCTAGACCATCATAGAAAAACTGAAAGCACTAAATTGCTGTTTCATTCTGATATGGAATTCTTCAACAGTACGCATCCACGATCCCGCTCTCAGGATTCGAACCCAGGACCTACAGTCACATGCATCATCCAGTACTTCCAAGTTTTCCATGATTGTCTAACTTTATTTGACTCATGAATCCAACTATTATAACTACCCAAATCTTATCAGAAGCGGTTTTTTGGAGATTTTAGAAATTTCAATAGTCGAAATCATGAGTCAATTGAAGCTAGACCATCAAGGAACACCTGGAAGCACTGAACGGTCGATTCGTCCTATTGTGCAACTCCTCAAAAGTGCACATCCACGATCCCGCATACCACGAGATTCGAACCCAGGGCCTATCAGTCTCGCGCCAGGCGCTTAACTAACTGGACCACTGAGCTGGCCGACATCCAATGTTGGTAAAGTCTAACATCAACCAATCCACAAAGTTGCGCCACCGAACACCATTGTCTTCAGTGAGTTGATATGTCACAACACACTAAAATCTTCACCCCCCCCCCTCTCTGTTTCAAGTAATGAACAGTGTTGACCAAAGTAAACTCTACTTCATAAATCATTAATTAAAATGAAACATTCATTTTAATTCTACTATAAAACTAAACTAAATATCGACATTAAAGAATATTGATAGTGATATTTATTTACTTATCTGTTTACTTTCTAAATGATAAACAAATTAGTTAGTAACACGCATAATCACCCATATTCTCACGCACATACACATGCACACACGCACGTACTTTCACTCACTGGCTCGCTCGCATACCCCTCACACAAAGACACGATTCTTTCTCGAACATTATCACTAACAGATCCTATTCCTCGTTGTGTGTGTGTGTGGATTTTCACTTCAATTTTCTTTACTCTTTTATTCTTTAATCAGATCAATAGTAACTTGTATACCTCTTTCTTCTTTTTGCTACGTTTCTCTTTTCTTCGCTCTCTCCTTCTTTCTCTCTTTCCCGGTCTCTTAATTATCCCATTTAAAATGGAATGTGATAGATGGCGTGAAATTTCGCAGGTTTTTTCTTCTCTTCATTTCTTTTCTCTCTATTTGTTTTTCTTTGTTTTTTTTTAAATTTTTACCTCATTACTAATGAAGACATATTTGTTAAAAATCTTTAACCCCCCTTTTTGTTTGAATGACTTGACACGGGAAACGATGTCGATTTCAGTTATTCTCCCTTTTTTGTATTATTGATTTTATTTTTCTCTATTTTATCTTGTTTCCTTATCACTTTCATTTTAGAGAAACAATTAGATGATGGAAAGTGAGAAGAAGAGTTTATAGTAGAACATTGATTTCAGTTTGACAACCAGTAAAAACTAGTAATCATTAAATAGTTCACTAGTGATTAGATTCGTAAAGGAATTTTCGACGTTTCCAGATGATCTGGACCTCCTATTGCAAACGCAACAACAAATGCAGGAGAAGACGACCAGTGTAGCAGCAGTCTCAGCAGTAGTAGGTCTCAATATACACAAAGGGAAAAGCAGGAGTCTCCAATGCAACATGACATGCCCCAATGCAATCACAATTGACGGAGATTCGGAGAATGCAAAAACATTTACATATTTGCGTAGTATCATTGATGAACATGGTGGATCTGGTTCAGATGTGAATGCGCGGATCGGTAAAGCGAGAGCAGTATATTTACAACTGAAGTACATCTGGAAATCAAAACAACTGTCAACTAACACCAAGATCAGAATTTTCAATACAAATGTCAGGGCAGTTCTACTGTATGAGGCGGAAACCTGGAGAACTACGAAAGCTATCATCCAGAAGATACAAGTGTTTATTAACAGGCGTCTACGCAAAATACTTCGAACATGTTGGCTAGACATTATCAGGAACAACCGACTAAGAGAGACAACAAACGAGATTTCAGCTGACAAATAAATCAGAAAGAAGCGTTGGAAGTGGATAGGACACACATTGAGAATAGCACGCAACTGTGTCACAAGGTAAGCCCTCACATGGGACCCTGAAGGTCGAAGAAGGAGAGGTAGACCAAAGAACACATTACGCCGGGAAATGGAGATGGACATGAAAACAATGAACAAGAATTGGATGAAACTAGGAAAGAAGGCCCAGGACAGAGTGAGTGGGTTGGAGAATTCTGGTCAGCTGAACGGCTAATTTAGTATGAGAGTGGAGGTTCTGGGTTCGACCTCCCAAGGAGTAGGTTCACGCTTACACGAAGCAGTTGTTTGATTCTTCCTCGTTCTTAATATTACCTTCAGATGAGATCAATCTGATTACATTATCATTCAGTGTAGTTGAATGGTAAACTGAGAATCTAACTGTAAAATAGAACAAACCAAAAATAAAATTTGATAGTTGTCTCATACTGAACGTGAAATTGAACTAAAAGCTAATGTGGTAAGTTTATCGAGTTCGAAAGGAAAATGGATATTTACTATTATCGATACAGAATGCTTCGTCAAATAAACTCTATTCGACTCGAATTACTAATTTTTAAACCATATTTTTCTTTTAAGTCAAAATGGTTGGTGGTTAGCAGTGAGATCGCGGATGAACGTTTCGTCCAATTTGAGGCTCATCCGTTGAATGTACCTGCATCTTAGAATTGATGTTTACAGCGGTAGTGGAATCCAGCAACGTTCTGCTTCAAACAACATAGTATTATTCGCTTACCTACATACACATACACTCACTCATTTAATAGAATAGAGGCAAATTAGGAATCAAATTACATAAAGGTTATTGTTTCCTAATAGAAATGAAAAAGCAGGAGGGAATCATTTTACTGTTACATTAACAACCTACTTACAGTAATAAATTAATTAGAATTGACATAATTTATCATTGAACTGTCAGAATGAATTGAATATTAAACATGAAGACTGTTTCATACTTAGATGGTGTTAAAATGAATTATTACTAAACTATGTATGTGTATACACTTGCCTACTTAGTTACTTACTTACGCTTGTGACCCTCTTCATGGAGGAACATAGACCAATCGTCAGCATTCTTCATCAAACTCTGTCCTCGATAATCCTTTTCATGTCTTTCTAGTTGCTACTCATCCTTTCCATGTCCGCTTCCAATTCCTGACGGCCTCTTACTTTTCTGTCCCCATTCAGGTTTTCATGTTAGGGCTTGTCTTGTGATGTATCTTGGTTACTGCCGTAATTTATGTTCTATCCACCTTCAATGTCTTTCCTTAGTTTCTTTTTCAGATAGAAGTTGATTTGTTCACTTCCACAGTAAGCTGTTGCTGATGGTATTCGGCCATCGGACATTCAGTGTCTTAAGAAGACAATTGTTTATAGTTACTTGCACCTTTTCGATGATGTTTGTATTAGTTCTACGAATTTCAGCTGCATACAGTAAGACGTTCGTATTAAAGATTGTGACTTTGGTATTAGTTGGTATTTGTTTTTATAGCCATGTTTTTTCAACTTTCTGAATGCTGCCCTTGCTTTACTCATCCTCACCTTGACGTCTGTATTAGATTGTCAAAGTTGATTGAAGATTCTACGCAGACACATGAATGTTCCCACCTGTTCCAGGGTTTCTTCATCAAGTATGATTGAGTTGACGTTCTTCGTATTGTATTTGAGGATGTTGCTTGTTCCCTTATGTATGTTGAAGCCTACTGATTGAGGAAGGCAGAATTGAATGGAGAGCCTTGTTGAGCGGCCTATGTTCCTTCCTAAGGGTAACAAGCGTAAGTAAGTAAGTAAGGTGATACATTGTTCAGCTACATTCTTGACAAGGTAAGGATGATATTTGCAACCAACAGTTGGAGAGTAGTTGTAGTAAGTTGTAGAGTAAGGTTTTGATGCTGTGTACCGTTGGTTTTTCCCCAATGATAATCCACAATGTGTGCATTGTTCATGTGTATACTTCTTATCATCATTATTAACAATAGGTTTTTGACTGAATGTGAATTTGGTCAAGTCATTGTATATCGTTGGATTGGTTATTATTCAATGAATCTTTAATACAGTGAACTATGTAAGAGTTATGATTGATCTAATTTTACCATCAGATTGAATAGATATCCAATGTACCATGTCTAATTCGTGAAGGTATAGTGAAGGTTTACTCATTAGCTCAAATAGCTTTAACAACTCTATTAGGTGACAGGAAGTTATCGTTAAAATTCAGACTTGACAGCGAAATCTTTTGAGAAGTGCTTATCCTCGAATGATGTGTAGTTCAACGGTCAGTGAATTCGTAGTGATCACTCCCATAGATTTTTTGAACTTATCCTTATCCGATTCAACATACTAGTTTGATGTGACCAGCGGTTAGGTGTGAGTACTATAAATCTCAATGATCTTAGTTATTGGATTATCACAGTTTGATAGGGCAACCAATCATCATTAGCTTTATTCGATACTATAGTTTTGGTACAACATGGAATTCTCAGTACAAAATATTTCAACAAGTGTACGTTTCTTATTTCTTGTTCGATCCTGATGATAAATGTTGAATGGTCACCAATTAGATGTTAACAGTTCAAAAATTGATATCTGATAAATGTATATGCTTATCGATGAATACTAGTAGCAACCACAATGTCTTTGATTGTGCTCTTTCCTAACTTGTACAGTGAAAGGTTTTGAACATTTCAAAGACACACTTGAATAAAGTATGAGATTAATGCACATAATGATCTGCAAACACAAACAAGAAAACTAAATAACTTGTTGAAACATCCGGATGATAGGAGAGAACAAATAGCCCAGATATTGTTATGTTTGGTTATTGCTTGAATGCGATTACTGATGCGTCTTACTCGAACGAACGAAGAATCAGTGATTCAGCGACTCGATAGCTATTCTGGTTCGTTGTCCACAACTCCGCTAACTCGATCAAGAAGTCTGGGTAAGGTGTAGAAAGTGTATTCTGCAGGCACACAGCAGATAACAAGTCAAATCAAACACACAAATCAAGCGTATTTATACAATTATTTACAATCGATATTGTCATAGAAAATTTTTAAACATTAATCAACGAGTTCATTAATTGACCTATTTGCGCATTTAATCGATAGTTCATCAATTAACCCCAATAAAAATATCTAACATTTAATCGATAAGATGATCGATAAGATAAAATTAAAAAATATGAGTTTGGGGATCTATCGTCCCCAACAGATATGCAAGCAGACTACCTTGATATCATAATATACCTGATCTCATTGAATGGTCTTCATTTCATACATGATCAATATGTCGACGACATCGGTGTTTAAATTCATTCTATAAAGATATTTTATTTAGAATTACGTAATGAAATATGAATGTTGGCTTGTCTGAGCTTGACAACAAATGGATATTATGTTTCAATGGTTAAGATCATGAGTTCATCATGGAAAACGTGAAAGCACTGGACGGCCGTTTCGTCCTATTGTGGGACTCCTCAGCAGTGTGCATCCACGACCTCGCACCCTGAGAGATTCGAACCCAGGACCTACTGGTCTAGCTTCAACTGACACATTATCTGAAATTTTATATAGTTTCAGATCATAAAAAAGGTAAATAATTAGTTAGACGTAGGTTTAATCAACATTTTTGGTTTATTCGCTAATCGAAATATGCTTTAAGCAATATTACCACTGTGACAAACCAGTGATGTTCGACTGATATGGGTAGTCTACAGTCCTTCTTCCTGACTAGTTCTACCTACCTATTGAATCCAGAACATCAGTCTCAGCCTCCTCTAATTATTCGCAAATCGAAATAAGGCTTTTGCAATCTTAGTGGTGTACCAAACCAATGATGTGTGATCAATAATAGCAGTGTATATTTCTCATTGATCCTTCTTATTGACTAGCTCTACATGCTTGTTAAGTCCAGAACGTCAATTCCAGCCTCTATTATTTGTATTATGTATTTCAAACATGCTGAATTTATATACACCAGCCAAACAGATCAAATTGTACCATAAAGTATGAAAAAACATTTGTACAGGATGTAGCCAGAAGTAGATATGAATGTGGGAGACTGTAATGAATAGACTGGACATAACACAAGAATGGTAAATGATAGTCTGTAGGTCAAAATGAAGCTTATAATAGGTGAAATAATAAGATGCATAATCTACATGCTCAATAGTTATACGGTAATATTAGTCCATTCATAGTTCATAGAGGTTACCAGTAATTTATTCATCACTAGGATGTAACATTAACTATTTGGTTTTCTTTACTACGTATTTATTCCTCTTGAGATCAATCGATCCTTCTAATTTCCTCAATAATTTATTTAAAACTAAACTGTGAATTGTTTAATAATACGACAACTTTGTAATCGATAACATTAAACCTATACAGTGATGTATGCTACTGATATCGAAAGATATAAGTAGCATGTAATATCAATCAGTAGTGAAGGTTAAGAAGATCGAAGGAAAAAGAACAGAGTATGATGTGGAGTGGATATGAAAGAACAATGAAGTCCGAAGCAATTGATTGACATTTTTCAAATGACGTATTTACTGTATGGTTCTTAGAGAGCTACGAAAGCCACCACCCAGAAGATACAAGTGATTACTAACAATTATCTATGCAAAATACTTCGGATCCATTGGTCGGATTCTATCAGCAACAATCTATTGAGGGGGAGAACAAACCAGATTTCAGTAGAAGAAAAAATCAGGAAGAAGTGCATAGGATACATATTGAGGAAAGCACTGAACTGCGTCACATGGCAAGCCTTCACTTGAAATCCTCAAAGTCAAAGGAAGAGAGGAAAACCGAAAAGCACATTACACAGAGTAATGGAGACAGACATGAGAAGAATGAACGAAAATAGGATAGAACTATAAAATAATGCCCGGAATAGAGTAAGTGGGTTGGATAATGCTGGTCGGTGGCGTATGCTTCATTGTGGGTCACTAGGGTTAGTAAAGTAAGTAAGTCTCAGAGTTTACTAAGATGTTCTGTAATTCTGTATTGAAATACACTTGGTTGTCTCCAATTGTGTTCTCGTTCACTACAGTACCATCTTATTCAGTTCAATCACAAGACGAAATAGAAGAAAGAAATAAGAGAGAAAGAGTAGGACTAAGGATAAATCAACTGTCATTGTGTCGATCTTCTTAACTTGTATTTTAAAGAAATATTCTCCAGGTAGTGAAGAAATTCGAACACTTCACTTCTGCCTGTAGTTTGTGCTGATGATATCGTTGTGAAGAACGATGAAAGCTCCACGACTAAATCATCCAGCTCGGAGAACAAAACTCCATCACAAAGAAATATTCTTCAAATTAAGATTTTAGTTGATGATTCATTTGGAAATATAAATACCTAATTTTCATGAGCTCATTATGATTAAAACAGTTGAAGTATTGTAGGCATAGATGGATAGTGGTTAGCAGTAGAATGCAGTTTAACGCGCGTTTCGTTCTATTTATGACTCCTCATATGCTTGCACCTGCGTGACAAATTTGACGTTCACCTCGAAACTCGAATCCAGTACTGTTTCATTGACTCGTTGATCTGACTCCAATTGGATCGTATGAATGTTTGTTATCGCCTAACCTCGTATGTAATCATCGACTTAAATCGCGTTAGTCAATAACGGAATTATATAAGTTAAACAACGAGAATGGACTTTTGTATACACATATTTTGTATATGCAGCGAATAGAATAGAGAGAAGCGAAACGATGCGCAGTGGAGATGGCTTATAAGCTAACTGCCCTTTAACCAATCGTTAATCAATATTTATAGTTACACAAAAGTAAGTTACAGACATATGATGAGCAATGGGATTGGAAATGTACACACACCTACGCGCTCATATAAAAACAGTCAAGATTGATAAGCGAATAAATAACAAGGTCAGAATGTGACTCAAGTAGCATGAATAGAATGGGCTGTCCGAAAGCTAGAATAATGTATGTGAGCTTAGCATAATAACCGACACCACACCGTTCGCTTCAAACACCATCGCATTATCCACTATGCTGCTGAGACCTGATACCCACTTGATTGTGCAACTGGAAGAAGTTTAATTTCGCTCGGTGTTGTTGTTTAATTTGATCTTCTCATTGTTATTTATAACCGCAACTGATCAGTATCTTGTTGGCATATGTACGTACTGTGTGTATTGCCTCAATACTGCTTTTAATACCAAGTATTATAAACAAAGGTGGACAGTGGATAATAGTGGAATCTAGTACGAGCGTTCTCAAACCTCAGAGGGAAGATTCAAGTATATAATATCAAGTGAATTAACATCAAATACAGTTTACAAACAAACCATTATATCACTCATTATTATTATTTATTATTTAAACACATAATAATTGGTGCACAATAATTGAAGGCACAAAATATATATGCGCCACATGAATCATTCGATTTGTAAAGGCTGAGATACTGACGGAGTGCTCAAACCAAATCAGGTGATCTTCTCATGGTGCCACACCAGGAGCCTTCGACCAACAGATCTAATCCACAAGGCAGTGGTACAACAAACGGAGATGAATTTAGATGGCAACAGGTGATCGATAATTGGTTCATATGCCGTTTATTCACTTAGGATCCTGGAGTCCCTATACACCATAGGTTTGGAATCAGGGTATTTTTAACCACTAAATGGATTCTCCATATCCACCAACCCGGTCTTAGCATCAGGTTTTCGATTTTCGTCCCTTAAATCTTGTGAACACACCCCACCGCGAGAAGGAAATGAGTAGAACATCCTTGTCACTGGTTGTATGCACGTGACCAAGTGAGAAAGAGCCAATTCTCCCCACTCTCGTCCGTATCAGGGCATTTGCGGGTGCTTATCATCATTGAATATTGAACAATACTGTGACACTTTCGATTAATGAACATAACATTTTTTAAAATTTTAGTTTATATTAATTAGCTCTATTCAATTGTTCAATTAATTGTGAAATGAGACATGAAGCACAAAACGAAGAGTCCACCAAAGGGAGTTGAAAAACCTTGTTTTCCCACCAATGGTTCATTGCGCAGCTCTATTGCCTTGTAGATCACACCTTTAGATCGGAAGCCGCTGGTGTTGCCCCCTTAGAAAACTACCTTCTTCAGTCTGAGCACCCAGGCAATATCACAGCTGTCACACAAATCTCATTAGATTTGCATGGCGCATATTTATCTGTTAAGCCATCGTACACATATCTATGTGTTCAAATGAATAAAACAAATGATCTGAATGATCTTTTCCAGTTCTTCCCAGTTGCTATTCATCTTTTATATGTGTGATTCCGATTCTCAACGTAATGTGTTCTTTGACCTTTCATTTTTTCGTTTCCATTCAGGATTCCAAGTTGGTGATTGATTCATGATGCAGTTTGATGATTTCGGCAATGTATTTCTCATACACTTTCAACATCTTTTCCCTATTTACTCTTCAGGTTAAAGCTAGTTTGTCCTCTCCTGCAATATGCTGTTGCTGATGATATCAACATTAACGGACATTGAATATCCTGCATAGACAATTGTTTATAAATATTTGTACCTTTCTGATGATGATTGTGGTAATTCTGGACGTTTCAGCTCAATACAGTAGATTTGTCTTGACGTTTGTATTGAAGATTTTGACTTTGATATTAGTTGACAGACAGTTATCTTTAGTTCCATATCGTCTTCAAATTCAAGAATGCTGCCCTTGTTTTTTCAATTCTCTCCTTTCCGTCTGTGTGTTACTTTTTCTTGATTTCACTAAAAGTATTTGATGTTATTACAACATTCACTGATGAAATAGACCATGGAGTTAATGAGGAAGATTTATTATCTAGGTGAATACATTTGTGATACTGACTTTCTTTATAGTTGATTTACAATGCTTTCATCGCTTATGTTCCTTGAAGTGGAGGTGGAGCTGTTAAATACTTCTGGGAATTAGATGAAGTCGAGGAAACTGTAAGCATGTAAGAAGAATATCAGGACACATGGTATTCATATCAGTCTATAATCAGTAGATAAATCAATATGAATGAATAGGAATATAGCCAATCAGTTATCTGTTTGATTGAACAAAACATTCAGTGAGAATGTTGAAACTGATGAATATCAAATCTCTGAAGATGTTTAATCGCAACTAAAGTCATTAAAGTAGATTTGCTTAGCGTTTTGAATGATCAATTTCAGATTGAAGCAAATTCTCTTAATGCTTTCTGAGATCATAAAAAGCACCTATGAGCTAACAAGTGATCGGTCTCTGTGTTGTGATCAATGTCATGTATGTCAGGCCTTTCTTAGTGCAGACTAAATTCTATCGAACAAGTTAAAATGTGACCACTCAACGGACTGATTCGAAATTGTGTGCACTATGTTGAGATACTGTCTCTCACTGTGAAGATAAATGATACGACAACGAATCTGTTAAAAATTATCACTTCCGTCAAGATTACAGGTACACCTTGATGACAAGTGCCAAATAGTACGAAACCTGGATCCTTGGTTTCCTGTTGACTACTTCCAGCCACCATCTTACTTTTGAATCAAAATACCAATATTAGAGAATGGATTGTCACTGAAACAAATGAACAACTGGCTAGAATGATTTCATTTAATCTGGTTCTCAACGTGATCTATTGCAATATACACGGTATGGTGTTTTCCATATCTAACTGCATTCGATCGAATATCGTTTATGATAATCGTGGGAAGCACTTGACCGATTTAATTTTGGTACCTATCAGGTTGTATCCACAAGCAGTAATTCATTATAATTAGTTGAATATTAAATGATTCCATGTTAGTAGTATAGTGTTGTGGAGAATAATACGTTTTTGATTGGGATCATGAAATGATCGGTGTTAGACCACCACTGAATGCATGTAAGCACTGAATGGCCGTTTCGTTTTAATATGAGACTGCTCAGCAGTGCATATCCACGATCCCCCTCACAGAATTTGAACGCGGGGCTCTTAATCTCCACAAAACTGCGCGACCATCTTCTATTTTTATTGAGATCAGATCCGCCAGATCAGCTCCACTGGTCACGGCTTCTCACGTTATGTTATTCATATATTTGCTAATCAACAACTGATGTTAACTTCAAGGCAGGGTTAAAAGCACCAATTTCTATATATTCATCTATGAAAGCCACAATACGCGAGAAATCATTATGTTATATTGTTATCCCAGAAGTTTATTCAACACAAATAAAGTCAGAAAAGGTTTTGTGGAGATTGTAACAATTTCAATAGTTGAGATCATTAGTCAATTATAGCTAGCCCATCATGGAAAATCTGAAATCACTGAACAGCCGTTTCGTCCTATTGTGAGAGTCATCAGCAATGCTCATCCATGACAACTAAAGTTGTTAGATTGAATTTTCTCTCTCGAAGTTTGTTTCATATTTTCTAAGAACTAAATGATAACACTGTTCAAAACGATCATATAAATAGAAAACCCATTAAATTAGTCAAATGAAGTATGATTCTTTTGTTGAATAATTGAGTTCATGAATTATGGATAGTTAAACTATCATGAAAAACCTAGACGCATTGTGTTGGGGTGATCCAGCAAATTTCTTGCAAAAGGCAAGCAAGCATTAGGAAACACTGAGATCCTTTTCATCCAATCACCGTTCACTTGACGTTTTAGCTAGAAATATCGAGGAAATGAAACGTCACATGTAGAGGCTCTGATTGGCTAATTGCTATACTGCTATTATGTTTAGTAGCATTTCAGAATCTTCGAGCAACTCAAAAACATTTAAAATATTATAAAAACCTTATTTTTTCTGTATTAAAATGAACCTTTGGAGTAAGACCACTTTGCGTCTTCTCTCTCGTGTTCAGGTCACTGTATAGTTTTAGCTTTAGGGATTACAGAATAGCTTAGGAGACGGATATGGCGTTCGATTTGCAGGACTTATCACACTGGCCAACGATCTCGTCTCAGTACGGGAATTCCTTAATGTTGCGTCCTCACTATTTCACCTGATCGAGTTCAAACCCATAACATTCGATCTCTCACGTGAACGCTTAATCACTGGACCCTCAAATTGGTCATTATCTATCAATGTTAATACCTAACTTCAATCCTTCTTTTAATTCGTTATGAAGAAATTTTTAACGTGATTTTGTTCTTCTTTTTTTCTTTACCGGAAAAATCAAACGTTGCATAATTTCTACTCATTAAATAAATCTTATTCTAACAAAAAAGAATGAAAAATTTAAAAAAAATGAAGAAAATGAGTGAGAAGAAAACGTTCTGATGGAATTATTGATTGTTTTTGTTTTTGTTGGTGTTGTCGTCGTCGAATAAATTCCCCACAGAGTATACTCTTAACATTAATATAGATGCTTATTCATGTTTATTCTCATCTGTTTTCTTTCTTTCTCTTTCTTTTTGTTTTAACTATCATCATCCTCATCATCACCGACACCTACACCACAACCATCACCACTTACTCCACAACCACTCTCCACCTTCAGTTTGATTTTGTTTGATTATTCGTTTTTTCATCAATAAACATTTTCTTCATAAGGTTAATTCTCTTGTGGAGAAATTTTTCAACAATGTTGAATTTTACGTAGATATCTATATATTTGATGATGAGAATTTCATCAGATATAACGTTATCTTCATAGATATTAAACGTTAGTAAATCAATACTACTACTATGAATACTACTAATACGAAGACGACGAGGAATACGATTACTACTACTATTATGACGACGACGACATTTACTACTACGACTACGACTACTAATGATACTGCGACTACTACTCCTACTACTACTACTACTACTACTACTACTACTACTGTAGTGAATGAGAACACACGAGAGGGGACAATCGAATGTATTTCAATACAGAATTGCGGAATCCCTCTGGTGATATCTGAGGACTATACATTAAAATATAATGCTTCGTTTACAAAATATCAATCAATTGTCTCCAACTTCATTGTTTTTTCGTTTCTACATCAGTCATTCTTTGTTGTTGTTCTGTTTGTTCGACCTTCCTAACTTTCTATCGCCAGATATTGTTACTTTCGATTGATGGCACCTACTACTTATATCTGTCAACATTATTAGTACACAATACAGTACTGTTCCAACTGTTTTTCTATTCATATTATTAATTTCAAACATTTGTGGTGATATTATATTTTGTAATGATGTATATTTATACCAGGATTAATATTGTTTTGATGAACTCATTGGCTGACTGATACAATAAACAAGATGAAGATAGTTTCCATGACAAATCAAGGGATCATTCGGAAACCAGCAACACAGTTAACTGCTGTTTCATCACATGTTAGTAATATGATTCATTAAATTTATATTCAATCTAATTTATAGATCAGTTTATGTGGAGATAATGGCAACTTGAGAAGTAATGTCAGTCAGTCAGTCACTCATTCACTCAGTTAGCTACAATGTAGGACCAGACATATATATACATGGGTACAAGTTGCCATAACTAGTTAGCACAGCAAGATGAACACTGGATTCATAGAAGTAGTTAATTCAGTGGTAGTAATATATAAACGAAAGATTGCATATAAGGTAATGTCAGAATCTAGGGATTTATATGTCGGAATTCAGTTAAATTCATAGAAGACACTATCTGTGTAATGATCAAGAACACAAATCGGTCAACAAAACTTTATTGACATAGGATTATAGAATCTCTTGATGAAATCTGAGAACTATACAGTGAATATTTCATGTACAAAGTGTCAATCGATTATCTCATACTTCATTGTTCCTTCGTTTCCATACTAATCGCTTTCTACTCTCGTACTCTTCTCTTTTAATTTGTTTTAACCTTCTACCTTCAGACACTCCACTTTCGATTGATGATACATACAACTTATATCTATCGATATCAGTATCACACACCATAGTATTATCAGAGTAGAGGAATTCCGTAGAATATGAAGGGGTAGTAAAATCAGTTTGTTAGACGTATCAATATACTGTCTATTAGCTTTAAAGTATTTGACAACTATACACAAAAATCAATAATTCGTTAAAGATCTTTATAGTTAGACTATCATTGAAAATTTGAGATTCATCAATAATGCCCATTGATGATCCTGCACGTGGGATTAGATACCAGGATCTTCGATTTCGTGTGCGAACACTTAACTTATGAATAACTGAGTTGGTCAGAATCCAACTGTGATAATGTGTGACTACGATCAATCCATGGAACTGCGCTACCTTCCATCATCTAAAGAAAATTAATACCACCCAGTGTGAAAAAATTGTCAATGAGAAAAATAATCTACTTTGTCTTATTAATCTTAATTGTCAACGTTTTATTACTTACAAGTTGTTAGTAGTTTATTTATTGTATTCAAAGATGAGTATTGATTCATGTAAATCCAAGCATCTGAATACATTTCAATATGAACTGGGTTTGGTTCAACTTCAAGCTGGCAATAATCCAATGAATTCAACATCAACTTTCATCTGATACCAAGTTGTTTCAATAATGTTTGTCATCAATAATCAAGTTACACAGTTGAAGTAGAAGTGAATTTATTGATCTGATTAGTGAAATCCATTTAGTAACAGTCGAATTCTCAGAATGTGGTTTTCCATGGTGATCTAGCTTTAATTGATCCATAAAATCAACTATTAAAAATTTCTGCAGTACCGTAGAAACCCCATTTGAACAATAATCATCATGTGTTCACTTGTGACTGACTTCGTGAGGTATTTCCTGAAGTTCTATTGAGAATCCGTGGTCAGTGTAGTTTAACCGTATATGTCATTGAGGCAGCAGCTCAGTGAAAACAATGGTGGATTGTTCATTCTAATTGATTTGTAACTATATCGTAGCACTCAATGTTTTTTCCACATCTTAATCATTTGGAAAATAGTTAAGCATGTATATGACCCACTCTAATCTATATTGCTTGTTCAGGTTTTAAAATATGAAGGATTTGTGTATCGTCCATCTAGTAATTCATTTTTTCCGCAACCTTCAGTTATCCACATGGATCGATTTTAGAGAAACTATGCCGTCGATTCTCACCTCTATATATTGTTGCCTGAACACTTTGTTTAATTTGTATAATGTAATTCTCCTATCAGTCACAACTATTTATTTGGTATATGATGGTTGGTTTGCCTCCAGTTGTTCTTGTGTTCTTTAGATTATACGGTATAGATTGTAAAGATTTCTTTGGTTCTGTGCGCAAACACCTAGTCGTGGAGGACACAAATAATTCATTTTTGTGATTTCGAAGGTGTTGTTCACGTGGAATAGGATAATGAATCCATTCAGTATATTTTATGTTAATTTAGTGTTTACTGATCAGTTTGATAAGCATTGGCTGATGAAGTGTTAGAGTGTGTCTTGGTTTTCAATGTCCTGGGTATTTTTCTTGCGTTTTTGAATAAAATGACAATGCCACTACATGACATCATAATTTCAAGTAGCATGGATCGAATGTATTATTGTCACTTGACAAAACCATGAATCAAAATCCAGACACTATTGACCTGAACCTAGTCATTTATATGTACAAGAAGCGGTAGTTACCATGATTCAAATCCTTAATAAATCACAATTCAGTAGATTTGTAACAGCTTAGGTTGGTTGGTTAAGAGTTGACCCCAAATAACCAAGCATATGCCAAAACAGTATTGTTCAAGTATTCATTCACTTCCTTATTTTGTATAAGCGTTATATTCCCTATTATCTTATATTGAATGTTCAGAGCCTTTGTTTGTCTGAACAGATAATCTCACGCTCCACTGTGACTGCGCGAAGATCGAAATAAAGACCTATTCACTACTTGTCTGGTTTCTTCTATCAATAGCGCGAGGGTTACCTTAAGGCACGAAAGATTCACACCTTCTCCTTTCTCTCAATTTGAGAAGTCAGTAACAAGCCTTAACTAACAATGTCTTACGAAAGCAGACGTAATTTGCAAACAGACATATCAGGCCATATCAAATTATAAAATAAAAAATATACATGAATAAGTTGGAAGGTGGTTATGATTGGAGTAGGCCGTAAATAATAGGCTGAAAAGTGATTACCGTATGATGAATCGGATAACAATATTGAGTGGGTTATTCGAAAGATCATGTTGAATGAAGTCATTCTCTATATGTATCTATATAATCTTGACACTTAATAAGTATACAATAGAGTTATAGTCGATAGACAGTCGAAGAAATGAGCTTCCGTTCTGTTAACGCTTTGCATTCGATTATCACAAACAATCAAATTGAGCAAAGGAATCCACGATTTATTATCGTAAATAAGGAGAGACGATGCCTAACCGCCATTCATTTATGTGTATTCAAATCCAAAAGAGTGGATATCGAGATGTTTTAGGTTGAGTTACGCTTTCACTATTGATAAAACAATATTCAGTTTACATCTCATCTAAGAATCTATCTACTCTATATGTGTACATAGATGTCAGTTATTTGCAATGATATCTCCTCGAAACATCCATACACTTTGTCATTGTAAACTGATACATCTTTTCTCTATACCTTTGAACAGTGTGATAGATGAAAAGTCACATTACATCACAGGGTTGAGTAATGATAGAAATATTAATGATCATTTGTGCATTCTTTGGAATTTCATCAGAATAATATTGATCCCTCTGTCATATGTTGAAAGTATCGATTGAACACAAATCTTAGTTGATTTCGTGACCACGAAATTCAGAAACTGTGTTTCATACACATAATTCCCTGTGCAGGTCATCCATGTCATGTGTGATGCTATTGCTCATCGGAAACAATAGAGCATGGTCGTAAAATGTTGTTGAGGAATCCCATTGATGGAGTGAACAGACGTTCACTGCTTCCAGTTTTTCATTGTTCAACTAACTTTTTCGATTCATCACCTCAAGTAGTCATAATACCTGCAATATAAATAGAATTAGTAATGGTGGAAGTAAATGATAATTAGGAATTTTTGAATTATAGTATGAACTAAGATTCTCACAAACAACGCAATTAATAAAAGAAGTACTTGACAAGCACGAACGACTGTGATGTATTTGGAATACGAATGAAGCAAGCAATCAAGTACAAAAAGAATCCTTAGTTCACACAAACAGCACAAAGGAGTAAAAATAAAGGTAGTATAGCGTATGATTAAAGTGTGTGTGTTTTACTTCTATGAACAGAAGAATATAGTATTGTTCAAGAATTGAAAGTAGAATTCAGACCGATAATAGCTGAAAAAAGAGAAAAGAGAGAGAAGATAAAACGGTTAGCAACTAAAATATGAACGGAAATGGAGGGATGATGGTGTTTGTGAAAAACAGTTGAAGAAAGTAATTTAAATTATTTACATCATGTACTTTTTACACATTTCAGTTATGCAGTATGTGTATTGGCATAACTTAATAAATCTGTTTACTATTACCTACTCTCTATATTAATAACAGATGTAGTATTGGTAGTGTTGATAGTGATAGATTGTCCGGTAGTTGTTAATGTGATGCAGATAGTATAATGCGTAGTCTCACCTTCACTGTACCTTTTACTTCCAGAAACCCATCTCGTCGTATATGAGTGATAACTATTTCGACCCCACGTCCCAATATTTACTATTTAAAATAATAATAATAAAACAACAACAGGATTTTTCAGCTACCTATAATATTGTAATAAGTATTCTAAAAACATCTGTATAGAATAGTAAGCTATTTCGTTAAGAAAATACAAATAAAGAAAATCCATTAATGAAATGACTTCAGAAAGACAGTAGAGAACCGAAACAGATCATTGTTTTCTTAATAACGGTTTAGCCAACAATCTACGAACGGTATTTGTTTTTGCTCCCTATTGCCCTTGTACGGTCAAGAGTGGGTAGAGTCCGCTCTCCCATTCGAAATACTATCACATGAACATGTGTATACAACCACTGACAGTGAAGTCTTACTCATTACCTTCTCGTAGCATTACTGTTATTTACTAAATTGTGAAGGCGAAAAGCAACCTCGAGAATGGGAAACTATAGTATTCTAATTATAGTATGAATTAGGAATTCCAGGATTAACGCAATTGAATTAAGAAGACACAGGCACAACGAATGTACTGTATTTAGAATTCGAAATCGAGCATTCAACCAGTACAAAAGAATCATTAGTTAATTCAAACACCACATCCGCCACAGCTTAAATAGAAGTATAAGTGTTTGTAATCGGTTGTACGTCTTCTTGTTAAGTTCATCCTGAGTCTGTCCGACATTGTATAAGATAAAAACTTTGTAGTATCTAGAAAGTGCTCATTAGTATTGGAATTAACAAACGAAATCGGAACAGCCTCACCTGGAATTGTATACAACCAGCATGTCGGTTTTGTAATGAAATCATTAATATCTAGAATTCGAACCATAGATTTTTCAACACTATCCCCCCCCCCCACGAAATAATGTTGGATCTTTATACTCCCAAGTTATGAATAATATGGCTTCATTTAAAACATATATCTCACATTGTTTAGAGTAAACATTAGAACTGTTTTTGTGATAAGAGTAAACAGCAGTTGATATGAAATCATCCGAAATATAATAAAACTCGAGGTCACTTAGTACTCGTGCTTCGCATTGGGCAGGTTTTTCACGAAGATCAAATACATCATGAGGATAGGTAATATATGATGTGACATCAGGATTCGATTCTTCTGAAATATTCTCATGAAATTCATCAGGACTGTCATTGCAGAGCGTAGGATCGTTAGAAAAATCAGCATCTATCCAAACCACATCAGGTTTTCGATCATGATTAGGTTCATTTAACATATTTTCCTCAGAATTGCAAGTAATTTCATTAGAAATATGTGAATCATTAGGAAAAGTCATACTTGGTACAATAGCATGAGAATTCTGATAAATCGGTTGATTAGGAACTGTTGTCTCACAAGAATTCTGGATTTCACTTAACTCTGAACTGCCATATGACTCTGCACTGTCTTTTGAAATCGTTGATAAAGATAAATGATCATCATGAATACTCGACTCAGTAGAATCAGAATTACAAGACTTAATATTAATTGCAGTAAGATGAACATTAGCATTACAAAATGACTGAACTTGTCCAATATCACGACATTTGAAGCATTTAGAATTATGAAATTTACATGAATTAGAAGAGTGGAACTTGCAACAGGACAAACACCGACCAAACTTGTCCCCATCCTCGTGAACTCCATCCAAATTCAATGAATTGTCTGCATAACCTTGAGTATGCACTAGGTTGAGATGACGTAGTACTGTAGTGGACTTTTTTATATCCTCATGAATCATTTTACGAAATCTTCCTCCTTTACGACATTTGAAATTTGTATACTGAGCATAGTCTAGCAGTAGATCCTTGAGAGCTGTATAAGAAAGCGAAATGGGTTTTTCCGGCATAGCCAGAGTTCTTAATAAGCTGTATGCTTCTTTTCCAATGAATGTGAGGAAGTGTGCCACAATATTAACATCCTCATCATCTTCCTTGGTCATAGCCCAGATTTCGAACCTTTCAAAGTAATCTTCAAAAGCTTCTGAAGTTGAATGAATATCTAACTTTTCCATTGCAGGCTCCATCGCGACGCCAATATAGTATTCTAATTATAGTATGAATTAGGAATTCCAGGATTAACGCAATTGAATTAAGAAGACACAGGCACAACGAATGTACTGTATTTAGAATTCGAAATCGAGCATTCAACCAGTACAAAAGAATCATTAGTTAATTCAAACACCACAGAAACGTTATCTCTCGCTCTACAAATGCTCTCACATAGTCATGCGTAGACAGACACTACCAGAGAAATCCTACTGTCCGTTTTCTCGTAGCATTATTGTTGTTTACAAAATTGACATAAGTAGTATGTATCACTAATCGAAAGTGGAATGTCTGGTGACAGAAAATTGAGAAAATCGAAAATAAGAGGACGAGAATGGAATACATACTACTAATCCCTCATTCAGACTATTAACCTCATTCATTGTTACTACCATTAAAACACAATTATTACATAATGTACATCAATCAATTACCTACTGACAAACCCTATAATGTGAACTTAAATTACTATCCTATTCATATCTATGATTAGAAAAGTAAGTGTATGATGATTCCCAGGGTTGTTTCACGATGTAACTCATAATCATTCCACTTTTAATGGAACGAATCAAACTTCCACAATGTTAGATCTTCCGAAGCGTCCAAGTCACCCGATTAAGATACGCGCAAAACCAAAGTTTCCCAAACAACAATTTGTCTACAATAGCAATTCTCTATTGAATAATACACAAAATTTAGTTACAAACCTCATACTGTGAGGTGTCTGTGGCGTTTAAACACTTTCTTCAAGTATGATAATAAAAAAGCTCCCTGTGACAGTAACATAAAGAATAATTACAAAATACGACAGTAAAAAACACGGTTGATACCTGTGTTTCATAACAGTTTATGAACAGTGGAAACCCGAACCAAGAGCAAAACCTCATGGAAACTGTTAATAATAATAATAATATATTTCCGCACTTGCAGGTACACACCGTTTTTACAGGCATGATCTATAAATTACAACATTTGTTGGTTCACAAAATGTTTCCCAACTTATTAAGTTTATAGTTGTTATAAAGTGTAATCGTAGAGCGCTTGCTGTAAACTATGACCTCGAGAGAGCGCGTACGTCAAGTGTTCTCCAAACGTCAGAAGTTTCATAGCTTTGCTCTCAGAGCAAGATTCTGAAGAAGAAAAAAAGAGAAACAGAAGAGCAGCAAGGCACTTGGATATGAACGCTAAACTTTGCTTAACATCGTGTAGTAGAACGGACAGAGGTAAAATAAATAAGAATAAATTCATATTGTCTTGTTAGAGTGAAATGAAGTCAGAGGCTGCATATTAGAGAATGTACTAATAAAGAACAATGAGTTGTGATGTTTAACAAGTTGGAGTGAGCTCACATGAAGGAAGGGAAGTCAAGGTTGGTACAAGGGAAGCGGTTTATTAGAAGGGTGTGTATATAGAGTGTGAAGTGTTAAGAATACTAATGACTATATCTTTTGTTATCTAACTTTTTTCTTTTTTTTTCTCTGTCCGATGCCAGCCACACAATCCTAGTGTAAAAGTCCGAGTTAGCATGTTATAGGTTGTCTTAGTAGAATAGCTAATCCAGCATAATATTGGAAACATGAGTCTGAGTGGTGAGCGTAGGAAGACAATCTATATCACAAATTAGTTGACTTATTCTCAATCATGAGGAATCTGATACATACAAAATGTTCTGTCTCCACAAACACGGTGGATTGAAGTTATCGTCCTCACCATCACTGCTTGCTGGTCAGTAACTCCACACTCCCTCCTTTTGTGATGTTAGGCTCATTTAGGCTTGTTTTTGTATATACGTCATACCTCACACAATCCTCAGTTTCACAACCTGTTGGAAAGCACTATTTCTATAAGTACCATTTTACAAGCTTATCAGGCAGTTACAAGGTATGGACTGTGGGTCAGGCATCGATGCAGTGCTTTAATTGACTATAGTATAAACTAAGAAAAATAAGGCAAACTGAACTTGAAGTCCATTTTGGTCTAGACATGGAGAGAGCCTATGATGTCTGAGTGGGACACAGATGTGTTCGTCCGTGCTAGATCAGTGCAAGTGAGGGCTTGATCAAGCAGTCTTACAAACGTATGTAATTTATCTGCCATGCGTATTTCGGACGGAAGACTGTTCCATATTGCGTGCTTGATGAGGAGGAAGTTTTCCCGAGTTCTTGATCTGTATTCTTCAATTTTGACGGTAGATACTTTGTTTCGAGTTCGTGAGTAGTTTGAAGTAAGGAATCAAATTAAGCCTAAGCCTTCTCTCCCGAAGGGTTGCTATTCCTAAGATTTGACATCGGGAACTGTAGTCAATGACTCAGTCAGTCTTAAGTATTCTGCGGGTGAAGCCTCGTTGTATTCCTTCCACCTTCAGTATATCAGGTAGGCGTAGGTTGGAAAATAAGAACGAGCAGTATTCAACAATAGGTCTTACACAAACATTGTAAAGAAGGATTCTAGATTCATTTTGATAGAAATTACGGAGAATGAAGCCAAGCAATTTCTGCATTTTGGATGCTTTGGCTGAGATGTGTTCAGAGAAATTAAGACTGTGTGAGTAATGTACCCCTAGGTCAGTTACTGATACCAGTCTGGGCAGTGTGTGATTGCTAAGGGTTAGTTTCATTTTAAGAGACGTGTCTCGTATACATAACCAGCCGCATTTCTCTATGTTGAGCTCTAACCTCCAGTGTTTGCACCAGTCATCTACCATGTTGAGTTCATGTTGGATTGTTTGCATAGTACTGCGTAAATCGCAAATGCCAGTTTTATAGATGACTTTTAAGTCATCAGCATAGAGGTAGGTCTTACCTGTGCTAAAACACTTGCATATATTGTTGATGTAGATTATAAAGAGCAATGGACCCAAGACACTACCCTGCACAACACCACTGGTTATCGGTCGAGGTGTAGATGTATTAGAGTTAATCTTGGTTATTTGATATCTGTTCGTAAGAAAAGACTTGATCCATTGCAAAAGGGGATTTATAATTCCAACTGACTTCAGTCTGTTGATTAGGAGATTATGAGGTACTTTATCAAAGGCTTTCTTAATATCGAAGTATAGTATAATAACTAGTTTCTCCTGGTCACGTATACGAGTAACCTCGTTAAAGAAGTCTATCAGGCATGTACTGCACGACCTTGTTCTAATGAAGCCGTGTTGTGACGGGTCTATTAGATCTTCCTTGAGTAGGTGATCAGATAGTTGATTTTGTATCACTTTTTCCATTATGCGTGATATGACTGGAGTGATATTTATAGGTCTGTAGTTTTCAACCAGGTTTCTCGGTCCGGATTTGTGTTTGGGAAGAACATACGTTACCTTCCAGGTTTCTGGATATGTACCTGTCTATAAAGATAATGTGTATATTTTGAGCAGTAGCGTCTGTATGTACGGCCCTGACATTTTATAAACGATTGAAGGGATGTCATTGGCACCAGAACTCGCATTTGGCTTAAGGGTTTTAATGGCGGTATGTATACTCCTAATGTCGAAGTTTATGGTACTAAGATAGTTTTTGCCGGTGCACTTTATGTCGATATCTGGAGCATCAGATGTATTCCCATAGTGAGAAAACCATTCACTTAATAGTTCACATATGACGGTTTGGTCATTATACGTCACTCCATCGTGCAGTGAGGAGTGAATGTTGTGATCTGTGTTCTTTCTTATGCGTTTCGTGAGGAGACGACGTAGGGCTTGATCTTTAGATGCAGATGCGAGCGCAGTACGTTCCTCTACCTGTTTATGCTTGTTGTGTTGACTTTGTACTCCGTCAAGTACAGAGTATATCTGGTGCAGGGCACTGAAGTCTTTTGATATATAGTACATCCTTTTCAGTTTTCGCAGTTTAGACCTAGTCTTTTGGTTTATATAGGGAGTAACTGTTTTAAAACCAATTTTAGAGAGTATAGTAGTGTCTAGTGCAGATTTGGTGGTGATATTGAATATTTCTAATGTTTCTAAGAGGTTATTACTGGTAAAGAAACTGCCCCAGTCAGAGTGCTTTATTAGAAATCGAAAGTTTTCCCAGTCAGCGTTTGCATAGTCTCTATATTGGAATCGCGTGTTTAATGTCTTTAATTTGTTGCATATGGCAAGAATCGGAAGGGTGCAGAGGACTACTTTTTGATCGCTGTTGTGAAACCTTTCGCTAACCACCATTGATGTTGGTGTGACATTATGACAGAATATCAAGTCAAGATTGTTGTGATTTCGTGTAGGCCGTGTATGTCTAAGGACCTAAGTATGCTTTCAAAGCATAATGGGCCAGAATGGATTTTCCAGTTGATAGTGGGAAGGTTGAAGTCACCACACACAATTTTGTAAGTGAAGTCAAGCAAGGCAGCCTGAGCAAATGACTAACTTATAATAGTGTCAGTTAAACTAGGAGTGTTAGGAGCTCGATATATGCATCCGATTAGTATTTTACACTCATGAGTGTGCACAGTAACCCATATCTATTCAGGAAGTTTGCTGAGGACGTGGTCGCTATAGATTTCCGCTCTCAAATGTTTTGATACATAAACGGGACAACCACCACCCTTCTTGGTGACTCGATCACAGCGGAAGAGCTCATAGGTGTCTATTTGTAGATATGTGTCTGTGGTATCGGAGGACAGCCAACTTTCCGTTATCAAAACAAGTGAGGGGTTGTTTAGAAGTAATGGGGTGTGTAGGTAAGTCATCTTACTTTGTACAGATCGAGCGTTGATTAACATAAGTGTCAGGTACGGTGAATGTTTGTCTAGTAGAAGGGTATGTTGTAAACTCAGTGGTTTGTCTGTTTTGCCATGAGAAAAGGAAGAATTGGGAGCGTTGACTCCATATTGATGAGCGTTTAGTTTATTACCAGTAGGGTTAATGCAAGAAGGGTAGTCGGGTGTGGTTTTGGTGAAAGAAGTATGTCTAAGAGTGGAAGGTAGAGTTGAATGGTTAGGTAATTTGTCCGGGGAATGATCAGGGGGTTCAGTCAAGGAGTTTTCAAGACTAGAGACAGTTATCGAGGTTGAGTAGGATGTGCCACTCCCCATTAAATCGGAGCATATAAATGGTTTCAGAATAGTGGGATTGTCGCCCTCAACATTTGGAGACCCCATAGCAGTAATGTTGAGGGGGTAGTGATAAAAAAGGATGAGATAATGTGTATGTCGAATTAGAGGGGACTAAACCGTTGTATTGGGTGGCTTGACTTAGATAGTACCTAGAATCAGTAGGTGGGTTCCCAAGTAGGCCAACGTTATGGCCTCCTTGTGTGCGGTGGGCAATTTTAGTCCTATTGTGGTTAGTTGGGGAGGTTGTATGTTTCTGGTAAGGAATGAAGGAATGCCTGTTATTGTTGCCAAGAGAGGTGTTTCTGTTGTGTATAGTTTTGTGTTGGTTCATGGGGCTTACAAGGTTGACACTATATGACTTATATGTATCACGTGTGGGTGTGGTTCTTGTCGAGTGTCGTTTCACATTAGGATGAGTGGGTGTTGCCAGTTCACTATGTTTGTTGTGGGGCATTCTATTGCTATGAGAAGATGCATGTTTTGGGTTAGGGGTGCTGGAGTATTGGTGGGTTTTTACGGAGAGTTTGGTATTATTTTGTACAGCGGTGTCTGAGAGTCTGTAGCTGTTAGCGCAATTCCTGGGAGGATCATTTTTAGGCATTTTATAGGGGCCGTTAGGGTAATACTTGGACGCTATTGAGGCATAAGTGGTTTGGCATTTTGGGGTAGCTGAGTGTTTGGGCTGAGGGTGAGTGGTTGTAGCTGCTTTATATGCGGTCTTGTCCTTAGGACTAATAGCAGTGTCCGACGTGCCTCCGTTTTTTTGGGGGAGGGGCAGTGTATGATATTTTAGGATTTGTGCAGTGACAAGAGCTGTAGCTGCCGCGGCTACGTAAGCTGGGTTGATCAGTTTGTGTTCCATTGCAGATTCGACGCTGGATAGCGGTCCTGTCATGAATGATCCTAATCTTTTTAAATGTTGGAATACGCCTCAGTAATGACTGACTATTGAGGAGGTGATTAGCTTCAGTGGTACTACCAAACTGAAATAGAATGGGACAGGAGGCTTTAGTGTGTGCTTTACGTAATCTTCTTGTTACACACCAAGATTGCGACAATCCACATTCTTGTAGTAGAGTATTTTTAGCAATCTTTATGTTCGTACTATCAGGTATATTATACACAATGACATTCTGCATACACTGAAGTCTTTTCAACACTTCAGTTGATATATGGTCAATTACTTTTTCAGTGTTTTTTATAATTTCCAGATCGGGATTTTCTGGAACACTGATTAAATATTTGTACGGTAATAGGTGTTGAATAGTTTGGGTGAGGCTGAGTTCTGTTTGGCTGCTTTTAGGTCTACCAGTGGTGAGATTATTGGAGTTTATATCACAGTTTTTAAGGTCGATAGGGTTACATACAGGCCTGTTGCAGGTGTCTAGCAGATGGTCACTTTGTGCACACTTAGTTGGGGGATGGGGTATATGTCTGGGTGAGTAGTCAAGATCTACATCATCGGGCTGGCTATTGTAGGCAGGATTACATGTACTCCGTGGACCGCTACTCAGGATGGCCGATTGTGAGATTGCTGGGTGTTTGGGGTCAACAGCACTATCTAGATACTGCTCACAACATGTGGTGCTTTTGTTTGGACTGACAAATGATGTCGACTCTAACGGTATGTGACTGCTCTTATTTATATGGACAAGCGAGATGCAAGGTAGTGATATGTTAAATAGAGCAAGAACAAAGATTGGTGCAGAATAATATGAATTCATTTTATTTCGTTAGGTTCTCATCAGTTGCTTACAACCTAAATTATTTGAAAATTAAACATTAATACAGATATTGACATATTTATATATAAGAGTATGATGAAGGATCAATACATGTGTATGATGATGTAGCAAGCAAAGATTCAGATAGAGTTAATGAGCTCATAAAATGTTTGATTCGAATAAATAAATAAAGTTAGAGAGGGAAAGTTCTAGAACATTGAAATAGTGATTAGAACTCATGAAAATAGATTAATGGTAATAAAGAAAATATGAATTGAAATCAATCATTTATGTATGATGTAATTTCTATTTCAGAAAGAGTTGCAATAATGACGTAATAAATAATTTAATAAATAGGAGCGATTTCAAGAAAGACGAACATATTTTCATTGAAGGATCTCAACAACCAAAGTCAACCAATTACCAGTCCGTGGTCAGCTATTAGAAAACTCTCGATTTTTGAAAATATCAGTTACGGTGATGAATAGATCAGTTCGGTCAGTCAGTCAGTCAGTCTGATACAACGTAGGACCAAGAGTATATACATGCATCGTTCCAAGTTGTCAAACATCATTAGTATATCAAGATGAACACCGAATTCGTGGAAGTAGTTAATACAATGATGGTGGACCCACAGTCGAACGCCAATGACTTATTGACCACATATATATATTAATTCCTTATTTAGTAATTCAATGATTATACGTTCCAGATAAAGATTCTCGGTGTTGAAACATGTGAATGATAGAAACTTTAATATTTTTACTATGAATATATATGAATTCATTATTAAGAAAGTATCTAGTCAACATTGAAATACTTTTCAAATATGTTTGTTATGTGTTTGTGTGTGTGTCTGTGTTTTTGTTGTTCGTTGTACAGGTATATTAATTATCAACTAAGAGTTACGTAAGCATTATGGGATAATGATGATGATTGTAGCCATAACAGAATGGAATTGATTCATATACCATGGTAACAAACAGGATATTGAATGAACAAATAAGAGTTAAATGAATATGATGATAATAGTGAGTTCAAATATTCGTAAACAGGACAAAGTTATGTATTCATCACATACCTACATAGATACACACACACATACAAACATACATTCATACATACAGGCAAGATTAGTCATAAGTAATCGTATGATTACCAAATGAACAACAGGTTTGTAGATTTTAAAGGAGGCCCGTAGTTTTGTCGTCGTTTAGATCGAACGATGTTGGCGGAAGGGCTCACCATTTTAGTGGCCCGTGGATCTGACTCCAAGATCGTACGAATGATTGTTATCGCCTATTCTCGTATATAATCGTCGACTTAAATCGCGGTAGTCAATAACGGAATTAGATAAGTCGAATAACGAGAATTGATTTGTGAATACATATATTTTATATATGAAGCGAATGAAACAGAGCAAAGCAAAATGACAAGCAGGGAAGATGGCTGGGAAGCCAACTCCCATTTTGATGAAACGAGACTCAATATTTATAGTCAGACAAAATAAACTACAGACATGTGATTAATGGGATAAGAAGAGCACGCACATATGCGCTCATATAAAAACAGTCTAGATTGATAAGCGAATAAATAACAATGTCGAAGTATGGCTCAAATGGAATGAATAGAATGGGATGTCCGAAAGCTAGAATAAGGTATATGAGCTTAACATGGTGACTGACACTACATAGCCCCCTTGTAGAAAATAGCACATTTAAAGAATGTCTGTTTTCGAAAATAACACTGAAGTAATGCGTAGTTAACGTTAACAGCAAGTAGCGAAAAAAATTATATAACACTCGATAAAGTACAGTGTCACATGAGGGGTTAGTGTATTATATGAAAAGAATACATGAATATCGCAAAGACGCGGACAAAAATGGAAACGTTAGCATGCGACTATGAGCAAATTAATGAGCGTACAAAAAATTAACATGTACTAATGCTATGACTGTCTGAACAATAAAATAACACGTTTGTATGAGCGATTCAAAATATCGTGAAAATAGTAATAAATTGTTTGTGGGTATGACAGCGAAACAAATCATGAAGGTAAGTAGAGTAGGATACGATAGAAATTGGTCTGTGATGCCGACAGGATAGTGAAATATGTTAAATATATGTTCTGTTGAGCCGCAGAAGAATAAATAGCATCGACTAGCGATGAGTGAATTCGGATTTAAATACGTTTAGTTCCCGTTCGTAGGATGATAATAGTGAAGTCGTGAAATGATGACTGTATCGATGGGTGATATTCGTTGCTGTACTGCAATCGATAATAATCACAAACTGCGAAGTCAGTGTACGTTGTCGTCTGCGTTGTGTCAGATGCATTGAGTTATCGTTAAATATGTATTAGTAGGATGACCAGAGGAACAGAATAGTGACTGAGTAGACAAGGTACGTCGAGTCGTATTCCTTTTTGGTCATGAAGTCCAGAGTGGTTCGTGTGGTTTGAGGGAGATGCGCTCGACCTCGTTTGTTACAGAACCGTACCAAGGCATGACAGAAACACCAATACATATGATTAGCGATGACGACGTATGAGACTGACTTGGATGTGACGAACAAGAGTGTATCTTTGAGAGACCAGCTCTAAACTCTATGTTCTGATATACCGTGCGATGGGAAGAGAATAGTAGTTGCAGTACTCGAATAATGTTTTTTGGGTAACTAATGATGCAGCATGTGGTTATACATGTGGCCGAAGAGATCAGATGAACGTAATGGTTTCTAATCAGCTAGTTAGAGGCATCCACAGACATAATAGGATGCGATTTCGAACTGAAAAGTGTATGTTATGATAACATAAAATAATGACCTCGACTTAGTGAATGAATGTAATATTAGGTCAAAATGACATTGGAAAAATTGGAACGAACTCACTTAAAGCAGGAAAATTTCACGTTTTGAATAGTAAAAAATATCCCAATGAGTTCTGGATGTCATTACGTGAAGTGGAATTTTCATAAAATGATAATTTGTTCGGTGGGTGATATGATTGCGTAAATGTCACAAATTAATGACCGCACGAACAAGAATTATAATTCCACATTCGGTCATCATTTTGATAAAAATGCAATAATAAGCATATATTGGTAATTTGAATCGCAATGGTTTATTCTCTTGTGTCGATTGCTTTAATATTTCTGTTTTGTCAAAAGATTTCAAAAATAAATAAACTATGATCAGAGAGAAGTTTTGTGGAGTCATCTGAAGTTAGACCACCTGGCGGCACTGGACTGCCTTTTCATCCTATCATGGGACTCCTCAGCAGCGCGCATACTCTACACCACCTCACGAGATTTGAACTCAGGACATATCTGTCTCGTATGCAAACGCTGAACCTTTAGACTACTGAGCCGGCATCCAACGGTAACTATCAGTGGCATTCAGAACACATGAGTCATGGTCGTTGGAAAATGTCGGTAAATGATAATAAATATCATATCAGTTGAACTGATTAACCTGGGTCCTGGATTTCACTACTAGTCACATACTATCTGTTCTTTGAATGCTTATGTACTAAGGTAATATCGAGGCAATACCAAGTGAATCGAAACTTACTACCATTGCACATGTATGTGGCTTTCAGAACTCAGTAGCTAAGTGGATAACGCGAACAATACTAGGTTCGAATCCCATAGTGTAGAACGCCTGCAAATATAGAATGCGCATAACAATGTTTGCGTACACAAATAAACGATTTGTTTACTTAGTTTCCATTAAAAATTACATTGGTGTTTTGAAAAATAAAACTACAACAGGATTTTTCAACTACTTATAACATTGTTATAAATAGTCTAAAAACATCTATATAGAATAGTAAGGTATTGCGTAAACAACTTACAAATAAAGAAAATTCATTAAAGAAACGACTTCAGAAAGACAGTAGAGAATCGAAACAGCCCATTGTTTTCTTAATAACGGTTTAGCCAAAAATCTTCTAACGGTATTTGTTCTTGCTCCCAAATGCCCTTGTACGGTCGAGAGTGGGGAGAGTCCGCTCTCCCACTCGAAATACTCTCACATGACCATGCGCATACAACCACTGACAGTGAAGTCTTAATCACTACCTTCTCGTTTCATTACTGTTATTTACGAAATTGTGAAGATCAAAAGCAAACTCGAGAATGGGAAACGTTATCTCTCGCTCAACAAATGCTCTCACATAGCCATGCGTATACAGCCACTGCCAGAGAAATCCTACTGTCTGTTTTCTCGTAGCATTACTGTTGTTTACAATATTAGGAAGATGAAAAACGAATGTCCGGTACTTTAACCAGTTTGCTGGATTTGGAAGATACACTCAGCGGAGTTGGATAACCGTCATTCCAAACCAATGATGCATATGGGCTACAGTATCCAGAAGAAATAAATAATGTATGAACCGATTGCTGATCACCAGCTACCATGGAACTGCATCTCATCACCTTACTCTACGGCCTCATGTGTAAGTCCTTTAAGTCATAGGCTCTGAGTGCAACACACTAAGAAAACCACTCACTTCATTCTGTGTACCCGGTTAATAGCACAGATCACGCACAAATCGATCAGTTTATGTGGTACATATGTTGAGTTATTTACTCACTCGTTCACTCACTCGCACATTCAAGTACTCACTCACTCACGCAATTACTTGCACACCCAATTATTCACTCATTCACTCACTTCACTCAATCACTTCAATGTGTGATATTCTATGTATTCGTTACCTAATAAGATCATTTTATTAAATAACAATCAACGAATATCACAGTGCATGACGTGTAATAATTCATTAAGTTCTCTTATTCAATATTCAATGTGATCTGTTTAGTTTGTTTATAAACCGAATAGTATGTCGGAGTACTAGAGTGGACATCAACACTGAGATGTAGGTATATCCAGCTGACTGGTCTCAAATAGGACAAAACGCTTGTCGTGGTTTCCACTGCTTGACACTACTCATCTTTGTTTATAAAGCCTGTGACCCAAGGCAATATCGAAGCAGTCCGCACAAGATGAAAAATTATAGTTCTATATAACATCGAGAAGAAATCTTGAATATGCACTAATGAGAGATCCGATACTACAACGAATCAACCGTTTAGTGCTTCTAGGTTTTCAATGGTCGTCTAGCTTACATTTACTCATGAGTTAAAATATTGAAATTAATACAATCCCCACAAGCTCTCATTCTTATTATTCTTCTTCTATGATTATGAATCTTATTTCATTCAGATGAATTAATCTTGTTTAAAGTAAATGTTAAATAATCTAACACCATCCATAGATCAGTAAATGGATGCTAGTTCTTCACGACCTATAGAATATTTAAATTCACTGGATGGTCGTTTCGTCTCAGTATAAAAATCCTGAGCAATACGAATCCACGGTCTCACTCATGAGTATCAAATCAAAGACCCTCAGGTTTCATGCGTGAATGCTCCACCTCTAAACTAATGAACCGGTTGTCATACAACTGTACTACCGTGTAATCTGTCATTCACTTTGTGTTATTCTTATAAACTGAATCAGATTACTTGAGTGTTACAAAGATATAATTGTGATGTTTGATTTGAGTTTATTTTATGTCACAACAATTGGAGTTTGTCTGAAACAATATTGAAAACGAAAAATGCATGAGGAAAATTTGCATTTTTACACTAAATTTGTGATTCATTTTATCTAAACACTTAATGAATCATGTTGCGGTGTGTGCTACTGATGTCTGCAGATATAAGTAGTATGTTTCATTAGTCGAAAGTAACAATGTCTTGCTGATTGTACTGATTTAGTAGTTAGATTCATAAGCCAAATAATGTCAAACCACCTTTAAATTCCTGGAAGCAGTTGACGGCAATTTCATCACAGTATAAGACTCGTAAGTATCATGAAACTACGATTCCGCACGCAGGATTGTTTGGAATTGGGAAGATTAATGAAGAATTCGATGATAGTATGTGAATTTGTTTCATTATATTTGTTAATAATAAATGATTAGATCAAACTACTTATTTACTTACTTGCGTCTGTTACTTCACGTGTAGGAGAAGAAAGCGAATGTATACATTAGTATAAGATATTTTGTCATGTGTGTTTGAACGCCATATATGAGAGTGGAGGTTCGCTATTGATATTGTGGATGGTTCAGCAATACTTTGATAAGTTTTGCTGACTGCTCATACGCAAAATCGAATTGTTTGTTAACCGATTTCATAATTACTGGTGATTGCTTTTAAGCGTTCTCAAAGACCATTGTCATTAGGACAGGATTCGATCTGCACTAAGAAGGTCTTGACACACATGACATTGATCACCACTCAATGATCAATCAATCGTGAATACATCTCAGTCTTACAGGATGTTGACCGCGGCTCGAATAGTTCAGTGTTAACGTCTCTGGTTGTGAAGCTGGGTGACACGAGATCGAATCCGCCAGGGAGCACCAGTTCCCTCGAGATTACAGGTACACCTTGCTGACGAGTGTCAAGTAGCACGAAACTCGGGTCCAGGGTTTCCTGTTGACTACCTCCAACCACCATCTAAATCTCAATATATAGTGCCTGCAGTGTCGAGTCACCTAGACTGGTGACCACATTGCAACATGGTCGATAGCATTCGATCCGCACTAATAAGGACTAGACACGCATGACATTGATCACCACCCAGTGATCAATGAATGGTGATTACATCACTCAATCTCGTGGATTGTTTGTAGTTAGACATTGACATTGTTGGATGTTGGTCGGCTCACAGGTCTAGTGGATAAGCGCTAGCACATGAGACTGATATTTCCTGAGTGAGGCTTGAATTGTGTTTATGGAAGCTTGTCGGTGAGATAATGATACACAAACGTGATTTGTTGTTTAAAATAATAATGCTGACGATGAAGATTGATCACAATCTGGCATCCGATAACCGTGAGGAGTATCAACCAGTCGAATGTACATGTAAATAAGAGTTCCACAGATATACAAACTTGAAAATTCTGTAAGATTACAACCACTACGACTATATGAAATAAGATGGTAAATATTTTTTGTGATTATTGATGGCTGGTGCCAAATATTCTCTGAGAGGATGATAAACTATTTTTTATCAACTCATTATCTCATTAGAAACTAATCTGTAATTGCAAAATGAGAATCTTATTCAATTTTATGCTGTGTGTTTATCGTTGATTGTCAGTCATATGAATAGATCATTAGAAAGCGACATTCCTTTTTATACTCAAAGTAAATATCACGCTAATTACACAATAGAAAACATCAGATAACCTAATTATTCAGATGAAATATGATGATAAACAACAAAAGTTTTCATCGTTGACATTTCTACAAACAACAAATGAGGTCAACAGACTTATGTCGGCATATCACACGTTCACATAATGTACACTATTATTTACACTAGTGTTAAATTTAGAAAAAAGTAATTCTTTTACAGAAACGCTAAGTAGATTAGAAGACCTGAAATAGATTTGCTGATTTTGAGTTATATTCAAACACATATTCGTGACTGAATCGCCAAAGTACAGTCCTCAGTGTGAACGGTTTCACGAGTGCGAGAGTAGCACGTGTTGTGTTCACTTCAAACAAATACTGTTCATCGACGATCATATGTTACTGATGAACAATCATATCATCTTGAACCTCCGATCAAATACACTTTTCGTTGTCAATCACACTATGGTCTTGAGTAATTTATGGATGTAGAAGATGGGTGTTCACTTGACCGAAATGGAGAGGACGGAATTCAAACAAGTGAAACAACGAACAATTAGTGATATTCATTATGGAACTGAAATCATGCATCAATATCTCTCTGATTACCAATAATTAGACATGTCAATTGACATAGGTTTGCAGAAATTCTCCAGGAATAATTATCGGGTTATATCAAGCTCATCATCATTTGTGCATTTTGTGCATATTGATCTTTCTCTTCAGGGAAGTGAACATTATAATTTACTCTGCATACTCAAAGCAATTGAACCTGCAATGTCCTTGTTAGCTTACCCCATTTCATTTCAAATGAGGTCCACTTCAATAAGCTTGATTGTATTTGACAATTTTGTAAGCCTTTCTATTTTATCACAGACTACTACTACTGCTCTACTTTTGTTTAGATTTCAATAGAAATTGAGCAAATTAATGTTGTCAATAGTTCGATGTGTTCTAATGTACGGTTACAGAATTCTGTCAAATTCTTATTACTTTCTGTTTGTTCCCGGTTATCTACATGTCATAACAATAAAGTCCTGTATTCTATCACAATGATCTAACAGAACTTTATCTAGTCGTCATTATTCAAATTAAATTGTTCGGAATATCAATGATGAGTTGAATACAAGTTAACGTGATAAAATCCGAATTCGTTTCGTAAGCATTCATTACGAGCGTAACTGTCTCTCAAATTTGTAACGTCAATTTCATGTGTACACTTCTTGTAGCAAAATCTCAGTATGACATATAATGAGGAATTAGCATGTCGCATTTAATAGCTCACCTGCATTTAAACTTGTTTACATTTAATTTTATCAACGTAATCCACTATTGCATTCATCATGAACATGTTCAATTATTTTTAAATAACTGGTTGCACAAGAATCTCAATATCAGTTGAAAGGTTATCATTAGCAACAGCGTACTGTGAGAGAGAAAAAATTAGCTTCCGTCTGAGAATCAGACATATATCACAAAAATCCTCAATCTTCAACTTAAAGCAAGCGCTAACTTGGAATCCAGACAGGATAGAATAACATTTATTTGTTATGATTGATAATGTTCTTGCATCCTTTATCAACTTCCTTATTTATTGTAATTTATATTTGATCAATTGAACAATTATTGGTTGGATAGTTGAGTGGTCATATTTGTTAAGGTAACCATGTACATTTAAATTTATGATGAATTATGAAACCGTCATCTTACCCAATTAAGTTGTTTTGGTTTCAAACGGGCGAGGGCGCGTATCTAGCCTACCTAGACAGCTATCCTTCAGTTCAAACCTTAGTTTGTATCTAACATTGATCAAGCATCTTGTTTACTGGCTTCAGCACATTTCACAAGCCCGTGAACAGAAAATGTAGAACAGTAAAAAATAATAGGTTTCATGCAAGAATCACCGAATTTTACTGCCAAATTGAGTACTTACAACATATTTACTTGTAACGAAATGTAAAATACTTATCCTGAACAGACTCGCTTTCTTCTCATAATTAGGCACTGATCAACAGCATTGAGTGTACAATGTATCATTGAAATTAATTTTGATGTTCATTCATTCATGAAATTGCACAACAGTGCATTGTTCTACAACACTGTGATGCTCGAGAAAACAACATTATGATTACTGTCAAACCCTTTCTAAAGTAAAACATGCACCTCTAATGTACCAAGAGAACATCTATTTGCAAGCTCAAATGATATGTGGAAATAATTCACTGAAATACTAAAATGGAAATCAGCCTTTCTCTTCTGTGTAAACAAATTTAATAATAATCAGATACAATAATCACTGTTGTAACTACAAATGTGTGTCTGGTTCAAGAAGTCGTTCTACTTCTACATGAAAGATACTTCATTTATTATCTTTTCTTAATCCGAATACCTTTGAACAGCCAGTGGTATAATATGGTGATCGAACAGAGTGGATGTGACTGCATTAAGAAGTTACATGTTCATATTAAACGATGATGAAATCGCCTTACAGAATTTTTATTAAAATAAAGTTTCAGTATAAAAGTGCAATTCGTTTAAATCTTCAGTTCATTTCGAAATCATTTATCCATTCGATGTGAAACTATCATTCAAATTGCATGTTTTCATTAACAAAAACAAAGGTGATTTACATATATTTTAAAACAACAAGAGGATTGGAGAAATCTTGAATGGTCTACCAAATTTATTGTCACCTCGTCATTTAAATGTGAATGAAATTCTTTAATTATTCAGTTGTAGTTTGTTTTGTTTACTGTTCACAAATACATTTTGCATATATGGTATCTCACCGACCTGAGATTTCCCAGTAATTTAAGTGAATAAAACTAAACAAATGTGCAGTGATAAGCGATATATTGAGTTAAATAAGTTTGTACTATTGATGCCGTAAAGTACGTTTTTAGCACTTACTGAATTCTTAAAAATTTAATGTCTCTGAGTCGCTGTCTATCGACCATCGTATACTCAACGGTATCTATATAATCACATTCATAGGATTATGATCTTTGAATCCAAACACTTTCTGACAAAGCGGACTAAACAGTCGTCTAGTACAAAATTCTTTACTCAAACTAGAACACCTAGAACATCAAATTTACATCCGTACATCTCGGTCAGCTATACGAATTGATGATCAGCAAAATCTAGCGTTCAACAAATATCAAAAGACAGTAATTCAGTCAAAAAAATTTGAGAAAAATGAACAGAAAAGTAACATTCTTCTAATTTAGTTGTATTGAACCGTCGATCATATCGTTGAAGTGACAATAATCCTTGAAGCCTCCTCATAAGCGATGATCGACCATTTCACCACAACATTTCATGTAAATGTTGGAATGAAATTGATAATTTGTATGCAGAGGTAGTCCATGTTAAAACGTACATTTATTAAAACAGACGGATTTTCATTTAACACATATTTCTTTATCTGTTTTTATTTTCAATAATTCCGAGGGATTAATCGCTTTCAAATGGTCTACTGGTACAGAATTTCAAAGTACACGTAAGTCAACCAATATGAAACCTGCACACTTACATCTTCACGGATTGTGATCACTCAATGTTTGTGAGATTCAGTTCTCAGAAAATGGATAAGTAAAACTTTGTTACTTTTCTAGAAAATGGGGGTTGAACCAAATGTAAGATCCATTCACCGTTTGATGACATTAATTGAGACTTGAAACTCAGTTGACACCGACTGAGAAAAATTAAATATGACGTGTAAAATATTGATGTTCATTGCCTGCTTGAAAACCTATGCAGAGATTCACTTTTGTTTTAATGCTTCGATGAAACTTGACGATAAACCATTGCTTCAAACAAAATGAATCGTGTCATATGTTCGTCACAACTTCATTCCTGTGCACATCATATTCATCTACACTTCCATTCATCACATAGTCATTCCTATAAATTATCCTTTCACATTGAGAAGTCGTTGAGATTACATATACAAATCTATTCGTCTCTCATCTACAACTAACAAACACTGTAGTCAGAGTTTATTGATCGATTTAAGTATCCGCATGTTAGTAGCACAATGAGATTCTCAAGTTGAGTTTGTAAATAAACGCTCCACTACTTATGTGATCCACACTTGGAGTCGATGGTTACAAGGAAAGTTATATAAAATATTGCTTACATGCGAATACCTTTGCAGTATTAGGCCTTCAATGATTCAATAGTAATACAGATTCAGAAACTGGGCATTTCACACTAGTTTGGAAGGATGCATGCTCGTTTCATTCACATCAAGTTGACTTCAATGTTTTGAATGCGAATCTAACTGAAGAGAGCAGTTGACACAACTCAGTTATAATAAACTAAATGTGATCACTTTGTGAGTGAGTATATGCTGTGTCACACCTATCTAAGTATCATTGATCTTTCAATTGTAGATAATACATTCATAGTGACCAATCTTATATATCCGAATCGGAAGATATCTATTATGAGATCGTAAGTTATAAAATTGAATGGAAATATAATTTGGTTCGAGTACAAATACTTTTGAATGTACTAAGCTTGAAAAACAAATCTTCTTGTTGCAAGAAAGCAATGGATAACAGCTTTAGACAATGGAAAATCGGTGAATGTTATCTACATAGACTTCAGCCAATTGTTTGACAGGATGCCAACAAATGGACTGCTATTGGAGCTAGAAAATCATGACATGGCTGGACCTCCCGTATTATGGCTTAAAATGTTTTTCGTAGGTTGTAAACTGGAAGTTGAAGTAAATTGGATCTGCTCCAGCTGTAGACCGGTACTTAATGGAGTACTTCAAGGTTCTGTACTAGATCCCTTTTTTCATCCTCCATGTAAATTATCTCTCAAGTATAGTTGATTCCACAATATTTGTTCACGTGTTATTTATTCGCCTGAGATCACAAGCTCCATCTGCACCATTGGTTTGGAATTAGTGTTTCCCAACACCCTCAAGGTGAATCGTACACATCTACCAACCCGAGTTAACCGCCGGCCAATTTGTCCTCGTCCCTCTGCGGGAAGTCAGTGAGTACGGCTTGCCTGACAGTGGTTGTACGCACGTGATGGCCTATGATTTTGAATTCCTAGTTTGATTTCGCTCATTCAGTTCTTTCTATCTTAAATTGCAGGTAATTGAGAATTCCTAGTCAGTTCTATGATTCGCATATTTTTAATTATCATAACAACTACTTATGGAATGTTGGCATTCGGAGACGCATATTGCAAATGCAAACTGATAAAATAACGTACAGCACGATCGAGTCCCTCCGAAAGAGTGTCTTGCTTATAATTTCTAACGTAAAATTTGACTTTGCGAAGCCAACTGAGTATAGACGGACGGTGTGTTTGTATTCACTCAACGTGTCAAGGTAATTCACTTGATCCGACGCCTTAAAAGTACTGGATGCTATATCCGGTAATAATGGGAGAGCTCACTTCTTAAAAATACCATGTTGGTATTCATGTCACTTTGTCTTTGTCTAATACGACGCTATTTTCGCATAACAATTACAAACCATGTAACCAGTCCAGTACTTAACATGCATGGAAAATTAAACTGTCTGTTTCTATTTATCATGAATCATTGATTATTTGCTACGTACATGTGGATATGGGGTTTTAGTTTGGAAAACAACTGTATTACAAATAACGTCGTGTGAACAATTCAAGTTTCATGCAAGCAGTTAGTTGTTGATAAATTTCACTCCTTTTCACCGGATTTGTAATAACATACTGACTAACGCAAGTTCCCACTCATGGAGGAAAATACGCCGCGCAACATCATTCACCACCGGGCACTGCGCTGGACAACTCTTTTAAGTTGTTTTCAGTAGCTGGTCATCCTCATGATGTTTACTTTCTATTCACGATGCAGTGTGTTATTTGACCATTATCTTCTCCGCTTCCCTTAAATACTCCAAGTTAACAGGTGCTTTGTGGTGCTGTTTGATGATTTCAGCGATATATGTTTTATTCATCTTCGGCGACTTTTCCCAAGTTTCTCTTCTGGAAGTTGTTTTGTTCTCTCCTACAGGAGGCTGATGCTAATAGTTACAAGTACTTATGCGTTTTTGATCATGGTTACGGCAGTTCTCCTAGTTTTATCTTCATGCAGTGGAACTGTCTTGACGTTCTTATTGAGGCTCGTGACATTAATATTGGTTGACAGTTCCTTTGGGTTCTGTTTGTTCAAATCTTTCAATTGATTCCGAGCTGTCTCTTTTATTCCATATTTTCTCTCAGATGTGAAGCTATTCATTAACCTGTGAAACACCAGAAGTAAGCAAATGTGCGAGCGTAAGCCGTTGTTTATCTGTTTCAATCGGACTCAATTTTTATTTCAATAGGACTCAGCTATCTGAGCATAGAGGATGAGTTTTGCTTAGCGAAACCAATATGATTAACAAGCTTTCGCCGTTGCATATCCTTTCGTTTGGTTTCCACCAGTTAATTTCTCCGAATGCCTGTCTGGATCAATGAGTGTGTGAAACATACACGTTCAAGATACATTCTCATATTTGTCTCATTTTATTCCGTCATTGTCGGAAAAAAAACTGAGTGGATAAAAATAGACGTGCATTTTCGGCATCTATATTTCTACGATAATCAGCATACGATCTACCTTAAGTTAGATGAAGGACCACTAATACAGATATCACTGTGCCCACTATTTGCTGATCAATTAGTGTTCAAACGCATATTTCACTACCTCGATTGTGTTCATATTTTTCAGCATGTCATGTTCTATGAGACTCTCATCAACAGGCTCGCACTATGCATACAGCTGGAAAGAAATGTATCACTCGATTAAAGTTTCTGTTGCACATAATTTACTTTGAAACGCTTCATCGTTTTTCGAAATTTGAGGTTGTATCATCCGTCTGTCTTTTGTATTCAAAGTCAGTTTATCTTTCAGCTGTGATGTTAGTTCTCTTCTGTGTTAAGATAGCACACTAATGATCAATATTGTGAATGATATAATTTTTCGGGGTGAGATACTTACTAACCAGTTTCATTTAGTGAGAAAGTGCTCGTTCGCCCATCCTTTTTTATACATGACTGTTCAAGGAGTCAGCTGAAATCTGCTGTCTGAGCTCTTTACTTCAACTCATTACTGTTTCAAAGTAGTAGTCAAGGAGGTGAGGTGAAAGACGTGAAAATTGTTCTCACTCAACCAAACGTGATTGCTTTATATATGAAACTTTGTTCATCTCTACCGATTAGAGCTTTGTGAAGTAATAAAATTCATTTATTTATTCATTTATTCACTGATAAGAGCTGGCTTACATCGAGTAATAGAAAATCAAAAACGCAAATGACTACTCGTCACAATATCACAAACAAGATTATTATTATTCTGTTTGACAGAGTTTAACTAAAACCATTTTTCCGTCATGTACAATAAGTACTTATTCCCTTGACGAAGATGCAAGGGAATATGAGTAATAACTAAAGTCTTATGTCTTATCTATTTCAGACTGTGTTTCGGTACCTTTTATAAGTTATTCCAAGTATTTCTTTACTTCATTGTGATTTTCAATAATATAGAAGCATTTGACCAACTATAGAAACGTCACTTTGAAGGAGTCCTCGTTCGTAATGTTTTTCTCTTTTTCCTTATTCCTATTTGACTATTATTGATGATTTAAATTAATGTTAAGCATTTTACAACTGACTGATCACTGTGTGGTCACCAATGTCTTGTGTGTCAAGTCCTCATTAGCGTATATCGAGTGCTATCGACCATGTCGCAATGTCGCTACGAGTCTAGGTGACTCAACACCGCGTGCACTATTGTGAGATTAGATGGTGATTGGAGGTGGTCGACAAGAAATCCTGGACCCGGGTTTCGTGCTGTAGCAAACCTGAAGGAAGTCATCAACCTAATGATTTGTAGATCAGTTGATGAAAAAGATCTTTTGAAGTGACCACTCACATATATGACTTTGGAACCGATTTTATTTAAGTTGGTATAACTATGCACGTGATTATCTACTTTGAGATGTTTCAACAGTCATTAATCATAATTTAACGGACATCTGTATGGCTTGGTGCTCCATCATGTTGGTTGAGTGAACGAAAGTTGATTTTTCACTTTGGAGTCACTATTACCATTTAAAGCACAGTTGACATGATAACAAAAATCCGACACAAATAAGTTACAATATTGAAGAAAATTTGGCGGAGTGTAAATGTGTTAGCGATTAAGGAAATTGTTAGTTCATAAGTCGAGCTGGTCACTGTATAACCAATTTACAATCATGATGTTCAACAAAATGTACAAAACATTCGAAATGAAGTACACAAAATGAACCCCACCACCAGTTCAAGAACAAGATGTTGTCAAACTCTCGAAAAACAAGTCAGATTTTAATGAAGACAAAAACGCAAATATTAAAAACCGTGTCCGGTATTTTATTAACAAGTGTACATCGGTTATTACGTAGGCAAGGACAAAATACACATAGTTCCGTGAAGAAATTTACCGAAGCATTGAAATGAATGATGAAGTCCAAAGTTTTTAAATGGAATACGAAATAAAAAAGCACTTGGTCATAATATTCGAGAATCATTCATTATATCTTTGTCTTTTATACAGCCATCTCCAAATTACGTAGCCGATGCAAACAGCAAAGAAGATGACCGAAGGAATCACAATATACAGGTGCCAAAGCGATTTGTTCTGTTTACTTTCTTCAGTTATTTCAAAAGTCGTATTGCCTAATGTTGTTTCCTTGTCATTGACGGGTGTCGTTATACCCACATCGTTAACATCTGGGCTCTTTTGAATAAACAAAACAGTAGCATTCATTACAAAACATGAAGTACTTTTTGATTAATTCATTACGTATTGCTGTCAATAAGGATGATAAAATACAATTCAACAAACAGTAACAAAATGTGCATTTTTACAATCAATCAGAACATTTTCCACCGATCTGACAATCAGTTAAACAGGCACATACCTTTAAATGACAACCATTCACTTTAAAGAAATGATTGTCCTGATGATTACTGTCAATGCACGTGTTCCAATTTTCACACCAAATACATGTCGTTTTAGATGTTGTTGCTTTTCGACATGCATCAGATGAATTGTGTATTGGACAAATTGCTGTAAAAGTAATTAGGTGATACTATAATTCGAATGTTTAAACAGAAGTAAGAGAGAATTACAATACATGCAACTATCACTCAATGACATGATAGTAATTTCAGTGTTAAGTGACTATTTCATTCACTGGAGGGTTGTTATCACAGTGCGTGATGCAATAATCAGTATACATTCAATTTCAATAACGTTTCACAACGGAATGTTTGGAGTGAATGAAAGAAGTTAGAATATCAATTATGAACGATGAATTCCGACTGACAAAATTGACAGATTTCAATGACTGTTTACATTCAGAGATGTAAGCACAATGCTATCACTGGGTTCAGCAAAGCCTACTGCATACTATATTTCAACAACGCAGAGTTTCTTTTCATGAAAGCAGTGCTGGAAGTTCAGTTGTTCTAAGACTACAAATTCAATCCAATCTTGGTGATATAGTTGAACATTAAATGATGATAGACACTGTTATTCCAATCGTCATTCCCATTTTTCCCTGAAAAGATTTTAGTTGTTCTAATATGATAAAACATATCGAAGTATGTGGCCGCATTCTGGTCTGTGTGCTGTCAGTTAATGCAACAGACTAGTTGGATCAAAGAAAATTCATCGATGATAAAGATAATATTGTATTCGATGAATATGAAGGCGATTTGATCATTTATTAATGGAATGACGCTCACAGTGATGGAAATCTTATTTCGGTAGCCTAAAACATGGTGAACTGAAATCTGTTTTCATTTGCTGAGTGTTCATATTCAATTTCGTATTGTGAAATACATCAATAATTCTGAGACTGTCTATGATGAATATGAGTTTGGTGACGTCACATTTCATCTTCATTTTGTCGAATATATATGACAAAGCAGAGATTTCAGAAAATAGACAATCGTTTTTCGTTTAATCACAATGACATGGAGTGTTGTTGTGATTTCAATGCCCCAGAAAAATTCGATATCACATGTACCAAAAAAGAAAAACAGAAGCTGCCTGGTCAATCCACAATCAGATAACTGTCACTTAATCTGTATCGAGATTACTATCAAGTCATACATCGTTTTGTGAGTTTGTCCACAAGACTTCAATAATCGTTCAAAATGGATACCTTATCATTCTTGATATTTAAATGTGAATCGACGTGTAGTTATTGATGGTAAGTGAAACGTATTTTGAGACGGATGCGTCGATGTGATTTATTAGCTGACTGCAAATACAAATGAAATTTTCAGCGTGTTGAAATAAAAAGGATGGATTCAAGTGTGAAAATAGTAAATGATGATAAATAAGGTTGAACATACTGCCGATGACTTCATACTCCACTAACGTGCCATATTTGATCCATTCTTCAGGTACAGCTATCTCATATTCTGTCTTACCTTGTATGACAAATTGAAGAGAAAAAATCTAACATTTAGATTTCTTTCTTGTGAAACAACCACAAATTTAAGTTCAACACTTTAAACATCTTTTCACGCTTCAGCTTACAGATAAACAATATGGGAGCATCAAATGAAAAACGAATGATGACTAGCGTTCCTTCTTATTTAAAACGTCGCAGCTGGATATTCCTACATCTCGGCGTTGATGTTTACTCGTGGACAAGAGCTCAGGACCATTCTGCTCAAACGCCATACGGATATTCACTTAACTCTTCAGTCCAAACACCCAGTGGCTTGTACAAAGCTTGAAACGTTATTTCATTCCTGCTTTATTGATTGAACCTTCTCATTTTCATTATTGACGGCAATCGATTCTACTGCTAACCACCATCCATCCTTGCCTACAATGCTTATGATCAAAGACAACATCGAAGCAGTCATCACAGAAAGCGCATGAGTCAACAAGAGACAGGTGAGAGAATTCAAACGAGCAACATAGAAATGACAATTTTCATCATTTTTTGCTGACTCAGTAATGCACTTCAATCGAGCAATCTATATTACTTGACCAAATATTTGGTGCATTTTCTCACATGTGATCATGAAACACTGTGTTCCACTCATTCACTCAGCTTGAAACTCAGCTTCATCTTTCGACAACACATACGATTGAGCATTGTTTGAAGAAACTATTAGCTTCAGATGCCTCTTATTCATCACTTTCATATATAGAACACGATTCGTCGTGCATTGAGTGGTGATATAAATGGGAACGGCAAGTGTGACTGTCGTATTGTGAGTAATCGCGTGAAAAACAAGTCGATATTTTGTTTACCTAATTTCGTCGTTCATATATCACTGACTTGTTCAGTTGATCGCTCTCCAGAAGTACGTAACCACCCAAACTTTTGCTATAAAAAACATTCATACACCTTAGTTACTTTATTCCAGAAAGCCGGTTATATGTGCCACAGCAAACAAATGATTGATTTTATACGTCACCGTACATCAAACTGTTAACATCATCCTTTGCAAAGTTTCTCACCTGTGTCACATTGAAAGATTCCTTGGATTCCTAATATCTTGTTTCTGCCAATTATCAAAGGAATCTGAAAGAAACATCGAACGAGGATTTGTCAGCACACAACCTCTTATAGTGGAATGAATTGATCATTAAAGAAATGGGTCTTCGTTCAAATTATCTTAACCACACTTACATTACGTATATTGATATTCTCATTTTCCTTAGAAGTGTGTTCCATCTGGTGTACATAAATATCCTGAATCACGTCAGTTATCGAATTCAGTCAAGTTTGATGACTTAACAGTCTATCATGAAATATGTTGACACACTGTGGGACGAAAATCTACGTCAGTTGTCATGAAATGTGATTGTTAACAGATTCAAGAAAGCTGTGTTCAGATGATACATTGATGAATGTTGGCACATTACAAAATGTTGATCTTTTTATATCGTGTTCAGCGTAGCTTAATACATTCGACAGTATTCATAAATATGAAATAGTAGATTGAACTCAAGTACTTGAAACAAAATTATATTTCCATTCAATTTTGTAACTTACGTTCTCATAATAGATAGATATCTTCCCAATTGCATATATCAGATAAGTTACTGTGGGTGCTGCCCCTAAAAATAAAAGATTAAAGATACTTAGAATTTGAAAGATAGATGTATAACTTTCCTTGTAACCATCGACTCCAAGTGTGGATCACATAAGTAGTGGAGCGTTTATTTACAAACTCAACTTGAGAATCTCATTGTGCATCTAACATATAGATAGTTAAATCGATCAACGAGCTCTGACTACAGTGTTTGTTAGTTGTAGATGAGAGATGAATAGATTTGAATATGTAATCTCAACGACTTCTCAATGTGAAAGGATAATTTATAGGAATGACTATGTGATGAATGGAAGTGTAGATGAATATGATGTGTACAGGTATGACTTTGTGACGAACATATGACACGATTCATTGTCTTTGGAGCAATGGTTTATGGTCAAGTTTCATCGAAGCATTTAAACAAAAGTGAATCTCTGCATAGGTTTTCAAGCAGGCAATGAACATCAATATTTTACACGTCATATTTAATTTTTCTCAGTCGGTGTCAACTGAGTTTCAAGTCTCAATTAATGTCATCAAACGGTGAATGGATCTTACATTTGGTTCAACCCCCATTTTCTAGAAAAGTAACAAAGTTTTACTTATCCATTTTCTGAGAACTGAATCTCACAAACATTGAGTGATCACAATCCGTGAAGATGTAAGTGTGCAGGTTTCATATTGGTTGACTTACGTGTACTTTTAAATTCTGTACCAGTAGACCATTTGAAAGCCATTAATCCCTCTGAATTATTGAAAATAAAAATAGATAATGAAATATGTGTAAAATGAAAATCCATCTGTTTTAATAAATGTACTTTTCAACATGGACAACCTCTGCATACAAGTTGTCAATTTCATTCCAACATTTACATGAAATGGTGTGGTGAAATGCTCGATCATCGCTTATGAGGAGGCTTCAAGGATTATTGTCACTTCAACGATATGATCGACGGTTCAATACAACTAAATTAGAAAAATGTTACTTTTCTGTTAATTTTTCTCGAACGTTTTTGACCGAGTAATTGTTTTTTGATATTCATTGGACGCTAGGTTTTTTTTAATCGTCAATTTATATATTTGACTGAGATATGCGGATGTAAACTTGATATTCTAGGTGTTTTAGTTTGAGTAAAGGATCTTGTACTAGCTGACTGTTCATGTTCGTTCATTAGTGCGCTGTGTCAGAAAGTGTTTGGATTCAAAGATCATAATCATATGAAAATGTTTATAGGGATATAGTTGAGTATACGATGGTCGACAGACAGCGACTGCAGTAAGTGCTAGAAATGTATTTTAGGGCACCAAATAAGAGTTTCTAGATTGTCTGCTTCAATAATACAAACTAATTTAACTCAAAATATCGCTTATTACTGCACATTTGGTCAGTTTGCTTCACTTACATTACTGGGAAATCTGAGGTTGGTGAGATTCGTTACATGGAAAATGTATTTGTGAACAGTAAACAAAATAAACTACAACTGAATAATTCAAGAAACTCACTTTCAATCAAAAGATACCTTGACACAGATCTTTTTAAAGCATTTGAGATTACTCCAATTGCCTCGTTGTTTTCAAATATATCTAAATGACCTGTATTTTTGTTAATGAAAACATACAATTAGATTGATAATTTCACAGTGAATGAATAAAATATAAATTGCATCAGTTCGACATGTAACACAGAGCATGTAGGTGATTCACTGAAGAAATTGAATCAACTTTGATTCATGCGATTAATTTGTGATCAAGAAAATTCAATGACAATTTTAATTCAAAGAAAATAATGAACTTACCATTATCATAAGTACTAAATTTACTAACTTGTGTTTCGAAATATGTCAAATTGAATTGTGGTTCAATATCCTTAAAGGTGTAAATAAGTGTATAGTGCCTCAACTATAAAATGTAATCCACTTACTTTGATGTCTTCGACATTAATAAAACTGTCATTCACATCTGGACGAGGCTGATTGAGACTAATTGTTTGTGAGTAATGATAATGATGAGACTGAATATGCCGATTAGAATCTGACTGATTACTTACATATTGATATGAATCATTCTCAAAAATCACTTTTTTAAAGTTCTTCCACTCCGGCTGTTTACAGATTTCCTTTAAGTTACAGAACCCGGAAAACAGGTTCAAGATCATAGAAATTCGTATGAACAGATCATATGGAGAATTGAATCTAAAATGATTCAGGTGAATAAAATAAAGTTATCTCATGGAATCAAATTTCAATGTGTACGATACACTCATTTACCGAGCATGTTCAGCTGACACTCACCTCATCATCTCGTTTTGAGCAGTTAATGAAATTTTACTAGAAATCGTCTGGTATATATAGATTTTTTGAGTGTCTGGTTGTTTTATTCTGATTCAATGATTCAAAGTGACCATGAAGGTCAAATTTCGTTCATTGCGTTCATTATTGACCAATCATGGTGGTGAAATAACTGGTCAATATTCACTATTTATCTATCTATTGAGAACCTGAGCTGGAGTTTATCCATCGTTGTTTTATATTCCTGACCCCTATTGATGAAACTGCTCTTGAATGTAATTGAAAATGCTTCATTATACACGGTTGGTTAACTTGCTATTCAAAATTTGTGCTCATGTATTTACGAACAAGCAGTTTGCTGCTTGCAAACACCTCTGAATAGACTGTCAACGGTGTATTGTTTTATTTGATTGATTCAAATCAAAATGACACAAACTGTTTAGATGGAAATTTAACATTTAGACATCTACACTTGAATTTCATTTTTATAAAACTTCTGTTAGACGATTTCATCATAGTTCAATAAGTTAATATAACTTGTAAACGAAGTCCTATTCATTCTATCTGACCAACATATTAATGACGATTAAAGAAAGTTATGTCAGATCTCTGTGATAGAATGCAAGAATTTTCTGTATTGACATGTAGATAACTGGGTACATACAAAAAGTTGTAAGAAATTAACAGATCTGTGTGGATGTAGATTAGATCAGATCAAATATTACTTTGCTCCATTTCTGTTGAATTCTAAACAGAAGCAGAGCAGTAGTAGTAGTAGTAGTAGTAGTAGTAGTAGTAGTAGTAGTCTGTGAAAAAATAGAGCGGTTTACAAAAGTGCTTAATACATTCAAACATATTGAAATGGAGTTCATTGGAAATGAAGTGGAATGGTCTGACGTGGACATTGCAGATTTAAATTCTCTGAGTATGCAGAGTAATTTAATCCGTTCACTTTCCTGAATAGCCAGGTGAATATGCGTTGAAGACACAACTGATAATGAACTAAATATAACACAATAATTATTCCTGGAGACTTTCTTCAAACCTATATTGATTGACACAGCTAATTAATGATAATCGAGAGAGAGATATTTATGCGTGATTTCAATTCCACATTGAATATCACTGACTGTTTGTTGTTTCACTTGTTTGTATTTCGTCTTCTCCACTTTCCTTAGGTGGATACTCATCATTCAAGTCCCCAATATATTCCGGGCTATTATGTGATTAACAACACCAAAGTGTATTTGAGCGAATGCAGAAGATAAAGTTTTCCATCAGGAACATACTATCGTCGATGAACTGTATTTGTTTGACGTGAACACAACACGTGCTATTTTCGTACTCGTGAAACCGTTCACACTGTGTGCTGTACCTTGTCAATTCAGTCACGATTATGTGTTTGAATATTCCATATAATCAGCCCATCTACTTTAGTCCTTCCAATCTACTTTACGTTTTTGTATAGAAAATATTCTTCTAAAGTTAACACTAGTGAAAATAATAGTGTACATTAACTGAACGCGTGATATGCAGATATCTGTCTGTTGACCGCATTTGTTGTTTGTAGAAATGTCAATGATCAAAGATTCTGTTGTCTTTCACCATATTTTATCTTAATCATCACGTTATCTGATGTTTTCTATTTACTTTGAGTATAGAAAGGAATGTCGCTTTCTAATGATGCATTCATATGACTGACAATTACCGACAAACACACAACAGAAAACTGAATGAAATTCTCTATCATTTTTGAGCAGATTTGGCATCAGCTATGAATAAACTCTGTGTACATTTACCATCTAATTCTAAATTAGTGATCATTACCTTACTGAATTCTCGAGATTTCACTTCCGTAGTTTGTATGTCGGTGGGACTCATAATTATAATAATCTAGAAACGTTTAGACTCGACTAGTTGATACTTCTCATGTTTATTGAATGTGAAACTATGAACAATCATCATTTTCATGAAAAACTCCACATCACATTCTGTGTTTCGTTTTATTTCAATCACCCTGGCAGAGAAATTTATCGCAACACGATATTCTGGATAGACGCACTCGACTGTTTACCAGATGGGTGTTTGTGTTGAATGTTGGTTGAAGTTGGATACGGTCGTTGGGTGAGGGCAATCAGATTTGACGCGAGATCGAATACATTTTGAAATATCATCTGGTGTTGAAATTCGTGTTAGTTTTGCTAAAAAATCAGATGAATTTCTCCGTGAATCAGCACTCGAAGATGAATTCGTAAATAGCTTGCAATCTACGTGGTCTGAACAATCTCATATGCTTGTTTTGAATTGATGTTATTTAGGAGGTTTTTTGATTGGGTTAGACGATGTTGGGTGTTTATGGTCTCTCTTAAAACGTACAGGTTTAGTAAACCCCACGAATTACACACACCAGCTTAATATCTTAATGACTAAGACACCAAAATATTTGGTTATCAAATCAAAGACAAGCACAGTTCAAATGCTGATCACATCTGTCAACTACTGACATGAATTCTGTAATTATTACCTTCAGAATGTATATACATTAAATACAAAATGAATTCTGAAACTCAGGGGATATAATTTATTCTGATTACTTGATTGCAAGCAACTCTCAAAGTTTATTTAACGAGATATATATGAAAATGATGCTTCGCTGTCACACAAGGTTACACAGAGATATCCGATTTATCACTAATGCTTCGTCATAAATTGAAATGGTTTATGACGAAGCATGAGATACAGTGGACATCAAGGATGCAGCTGGATGATCTAGACCTCGCTGATGATCTGACTTAAACCTACTTTTCTATCGCACACGCAACAACAAATGCAGTAGAGGACGATCAGATTAGCATAACCTCAACGGCAGTAAGTCTCAATATGCACAACTGGAAAGGTCAGATTCTCCGATACAACCCAGAATGCACCAATGCAATCACAATTGATGGAGATTCGGAAAAAGTAAAAACCTTCACATATCTGGACAGTTTCATTGATGAACATGGTGGATCTGATTCAAATGTGAACGCAGTTCTACTGTATGGGGGGAAACCAGGAGAACTACGAAAGTCATCATCCAGAAGATACAAGTGTTTATTAACAGATATCTACGCAAAATACTTGGAACCCGTTGGCCAGATATTATCAGCAACAGCCTACTACGGGATAGAACAAAACAGATTCCAGCTGACGAATGAATCAAATAAGAGAAGCACTGGAAGTGGATAGGACACACATTGAGGAAAACACGCAACTGTGTCACAAGGCAAGCTCTCAGACATGAGAAGAACGAACATCGATGGGATAGAACTAGAAGGGAAGGCTCAAATTAGAATAAATGGGTTGGAGAATGCTGTTTGGCGACCAATGCTTCATTAGGAGTAACAGGCGTAAGTTATCCGTCGTTAAGAATCAATCAATTTGGTCAATTTACAAAGAGCTGCAGAACAATAAGTAACTTGTGGATAAGTGTAGTGACTAGTATTGGCTATTAACGCATTACAGGGCGATGACAATTATCATACTTATCTGGTAATTTATACATATCTTCATATCTCATAGATCGAGCTGTAATATGATCCACATTCAGACATTTGTACCATGTTCTGATGTTGAATGGTTGGAATCAGTTAAAAGTAATTCTTGGACAAGGGTTTTAAGCTAGTTTGCCTACATCATCAAGTCAGACAATCTCGCTTTGCTATTTTAACACAATCGTTGGTGAAGAGAGCTGGAATGTTATTGGAGCATCCATCAAACCAACCCCAACAATCTGATATTCTCATGTATGTACTTTGTATATTGTCAAAGTAGGCAGTTAGAACAAGTACACAGAGACTCAGTGTAATTTCAAAAAAATTACTCCAAAGCTCAAGTTGATTTTTTTTTAATGTCGGTGTCTTGAACTAAACTCACCTTTTCACCATCCGTTTCTGTAGAACTCCATCCACGTCATTCATCAATTACATTACATCAATCTACGGTACATAATGATACTTTGATTTCTTCACCGTGACCAACTTGACTCTCAGAATACAACACATTTACTGATATGGATTGTCTTCAGTACAACGATAGTTCAGAGGAGATTTCTTAAGTACTACACTAGATGATATGAGTTTAAATATATGAGGATGGTATTGTGGTGTGTGCTACTTATTTCGACATAAGTAGTAGATAACATTAGTGAAGAATAAGAATGTCTGACAGCAGGAGGTCATGAATTTCGAGAGGGAAAGAACGGGAAAAGAAACCGATCAGTATCGGAATGCGGGAGCAATGAAGTCTGAGACGACTGAGTGATATGTGCAAGAGGTACAGTCATGTTCGCGACGATTGATTGGCATTTTGCAAAATAGGCATTCACTATAAGGTTGTCAGAGTTAACAACGATGTTCTGTTTATGTGTGTATAGATTGCACGACTGTATGAAGTCTCAGGGTTAGCTAAACTTACCTAGATCACTAATTCTGATCAATATTTCAATTCTTATGTGAATTGAATTTTCAATCTGTATTCAATTAAAATGACTTGGTTCGTCTTACTTACCTTAGAAACAAACGTTTCATTAAAGATAAGATTTATAATTTTTGTGAACTACTTTCTTTTCATACGTTATCTCTTCTATCCAGTAAATAAAGTAAAATTTACATAAACATGAGAAGTACAACACATAGACTTCGCTGGTAAATCATTAGCATGAATTACACCAACTGTTAACCCAACGATGAAAAACACAATGGATTGTAATGACTAATAGTAAGATGTTAATTTGAATTGTGAAAACACTGTATACAAGAATGAACAATGTTCAGCTTGATAATTTCAAATACATTGGGTATCTGGTAGATTGTGATTAGAATGATCAGATTAAGTGTAAGCCGATTCTTCACTGAATAAATAACAAATTATTCATTGAAGAACTGCCGAGATTCAAGACCAGAGAAACAGATGTGTAGAATACTTCGAGGAACTCTTGAATAGACCAGCTCCGTTGAATCCATCGGACATCGAAGCACCACCTACAGACCATCTCACATGAACTAGCCAAAAGTTATTGTGAATGAGTGGACTGTAATTAATTGACTAGGTATAGCTCAAGAACGATAAATCGTATAATAATTGTTCAAAGGTCGAAGAGAAGCTTGTAATGAGGAATGTATAGTCATATATATATTCCAGTTACTGAATAGTTATGTATTCTTACATCATCGATTCTTTTGATAACACCTCACTTCTCAGTATTCACTGTTCTTATAACAACTAGCGTTTGTACAATTGTTTTGAATGATGAATTTCATGTTGCAGTAAGTTCTATGAATGCCATCTCAGATAATAATGAACACGTTTGAGTTCGATTATCGATATTAAAAGGTGGATTGTCAATGAAAGAAATGAACGACTAGCTGAAATAATTGCATTCCATCTACTTTTCAACATTATCCATTCACACGTACACGGTGTGTGTGTTTTTCTTATTTGAGCCAACAAATATCCCGTATATCTACATTCCATGGAATATAGTTTATGGCAATGGAAGAGAATACCTGACTGACTTAATTTCAGTGCCTATCCGATTCTATCCACGATAAATATTTCATATTAATTAGTTAGATACTGAATGATTCAATGTTATGTCATTCACATATTTGCTAAACAATGACTCATGTTAACTGTGAGGCAGGTTGAAGAGCATCAATTTTCACATATACACCAATGAAAGTCAGAATACAAAGTAACAATCACAGTTAATGTAAATAGATTGAATTAATTCGGGACTTACTTATTTCGAAATATTTTTTCTGGTTAGCGTTAGGAACAGGTAGCCCAGATGCTCCTTGTATTGGCTATGTGTACGTTATCACTATTGAAAATACCAAACGGGAATATTCATCACAGAAATCTTTCAACATTAAAGATTCTGTCAGCTGTTCGTCTTCAATTATTCAAGCACTGGACGGATGTTTCATCCTACTACGTGACTACCCAACAGTGCACATCCATGATCCCGAAACGAGATTGGAATCCAGGACCATTTGTCTCACGGGCAAACGCTTAGCATCTAGAGCAATGAGTCAGTCGATATGCAACGGTGTTAATGTCTAAGTCCAAACAATCCACAAAATGTTCATCTCTTTCGATCGTGTTCGGTATAGCTTAATACATTCGCCAGTATTCACAAACATAAAATAGTAGAATGGTCTCGATTGCTTGAAACTAAATTATTCGAGAGATAAATAATTAAAAAGTTATTGTTAGATGTAATACAGTGTGTGTATACTCACAAAGTGATCACATTTCAATGAATATTTACAGTGTTGCTTGAAGTGCTTCCTTCAGTTGAATCCGTAATAAATAAATCCATGTGAACATCATGCAAATGAGACGAGCGTACATCTTTCGTAAGGAATGTCGAATTCCTTGTTCCTAAATCTGAATTACTAGTGTATTATTATTGAAAAAAATAAACCGTCAGGTATACCGTTAATATTCGATAGTCGGAGAGATATCCGCACGTACACAATATTGTCTCGAATTCCCCTTGGAACAATCGACTGTAAGTAGGTGCGACATAAGATGTGGAGTGTTTATTTACAAATGGAACACGAAAATTTATTTTGCTACATAACATACGGATATTTTAGTCGATCAACTTACTCTGACCACAGTGCTTATTTGTTGCAGATGAGAAATCATAGCTTCAGATATGTAATGTTAACGGTTTCTTAATTTGAAAGGACTAGTTATACGAATGACTGTGCGATCAATGAAAGTGTAGATAAATGTATTCTGTACAAATATGACTTTGTGACGAACATAAAACACAGTTCATCTATTTTGCAACACAGACTTTTCCTCAAGCTCCATTGAAGCGTGGATACGGAAATGAACCTCTGCATTCATTCTTCCACGAGTGAAATGAAATTGTGACTTAATTTATCAATTGTGATCTATTTATTGCTCGTTGTTTATAGTCTTTTCCAGTTCATTTCAACTAACCTTAAAGTCCTAACTGGGGCAACCAAACAGTTAACGGATTTCACAAACGGTTATACCTTCATTTTTCAGATACGCAAAATGCGTTTCACTTTCAAGGTAATAAAAAAATGCTGTACGACAAATAAACAATCAATCTCTTTCAAGGATAACGACGACAGTTCTGCATGTTGATTGTTGCAAATAATTATACTGAGTTATGTCCAATTGCTGGCTGATCTTGACTCCTTTTTTTTAAATATTGAGGATGAAGAATTTTTCAAACTAGTCTACAGTTAGTTTAACTTGTAGCCTATTAGTGTATACGGCGTTATAATACCGCCAATTAGGCCATATATATTTGTAAAGAAAGCAAGAGGGTATGTGACTAGCAGGAGAATTCAGTACCTGAATTTCGTCCTAATTTGAACGTGTCAGTTGAATGTACCTACATCTTGATATTGATATTTACATTGAAACTTGAACTGAGTTTATTTCACTGAAAACGCCTTACATTTTATGCATCAAGTTGGTGACTACTTTTAATTTTTGATGAATTCAAGTTGTATGATGTTTGTTATCATTTACTGACATTTTCCAAAGACCATGAGTCATTTCTTTTGAATGTCAGTGCTAATCACCGTTGGATGCCGGCTCAGACTGACTGACCGAACTGATCAATTCATCACCGTAACTGATATTTTCGAAAATCGATAGTTTTCTACTGGTTTACCACGGACTGGGAATTGGTTGACTTTGGTTGTTGAGATCCTTCAATGAAAATATGTTCGTCTTTCTTGAAATCGCTTTACACCAACCTAATACTGTATTAAATCAACAAATTCTGAATAAAATGAATCATTAGTTAGACTATCATTTATGAACGAGCCATTCACGTATAAGATAACAGGTCTTGGATTTCGGAGCGAATTTCATTCATCCATTTGACTGAATAGCGTTGATAAACGAATGATGAACAGGATCAAAACGTGACTCGACAAGGATGAATAAATTGCCTTGCATGGAACCTATAAGCAACAATATGGGTTTTACCCAGCAACCAACACTATACATTCGATTCATTGTTGTTTATGACTAGATTACTTATTTGAATTCGTTCGGTTATTCTTCAACCTTCCAAAAGAATTTTTCCAAAAATATAAAACTCAGTAATGTTAAGTCGTAGATGGTTACCATAATTTACCTTTCAATCACCTCACGGGATCAATCAAATTCTACTTTGATTCTGACTAACAAATATCAGTATGGTATAAAACTACTCACAATAGCTGACATCGTATTTTAAACTCGATTTCTTCTTGTCACAGTGCTACTGTCCTGACATTTTGACTGATCTCAAATTCACGAGAGAACAGGTCGTGGATTTCAGCGCGAAATTCATTCATCCATTTGGCTAAATAGCGTTTTTGCCGTTGTAGCTCATATCGGTTCGCGATGAGAACCGCCTTTAAATAATTCCTAACCTTATTCATCAAGTGTTGATCATAATCTTTGTTCTTCACGCTGGTTTATAACCTTCATTTAGTCCTAATTATTAGGTGAACACTCTGAAGGTGACTTGAACGTCACTCAAAGGTGGTCTAGAAATTATAGTCTCATCGTGTCGTATTCACTTCCATTATTCATTCTTTCAATCATGTTACATACTAAAGTATAGTTCTCGTTGTACATTAGATTGAAAGCTCTAGTCATTACTGAATGTATGTTTCTTATTCAACTGATTGGCAGTATGCCAAACAGAATATAGTTATGCCTAAGCAGAAATCTGCAATGAAAATCGCTTTCATTTAATTAGTATTGACATATAAATGCACAAGAAATTTGATTATAAATACGGAATACCACTACAATCTTCACAAAACCCTCCTTCTGATTATATTAGCTAGTTAAACTAGAGCCTGGACAAGTATATTGAAGACTATTTGTGACATATAGTTATCCTGTATTAGATCATGAATACTCACTGATTACAAGTCTCATACTAAGTCTAATGATTTTTGATTTTTACTGAGCAACCACTTAAAATGAGTTCACGATGTCAACTGTAATTATTATTGAAGAAGAAGGATGTATTTGTAAAATCCTAATAACTCAGCAATGCTTCATCACGACCTGGATTCGAACCCAGGAACTCTCATTCTTGCGCACGAATACTCAACCTTCCTTGAAAATCACTGTAAACATACATGAAGGTTACAAATGTGAACATCAGCCCACCACATTGTTTAGCTTATCTCCAAGAGAAACAAAATTGGATCAATTATCTTCTTATTGATTGTGAAAATAAAGAAAATAAATAAGAAAAAAGTAGAAAAAAATCAATCAATATGATCAATGACTTTTTTCTTTTAAACTTCTTCTTTTAATTTGTGAATAGACAGAGAAATGAAAGAAAGTGGCGGTCATTTTAAAGAAATATCTAATAAAGAGAAAGAAGAAGGTAGTGTTTGTTTGAATGTTTCTATGGATGAAAGATTTAGTAGTTGGGTAGGTGTATGGTATTGGTTTGAGTTGTGAAGTGATAGATGAACACTGGAATTTAGATCCATCTAGATGATCAGTCTTAAATAGAACGAAACTGGAGTCTTGGATTTCATTACTAGTCACTTACTATCTTTGTTTAGAATGCTTGTGAATTAAGGTAATATCGAGACAATCCGTATAGGATGCACATATGTTAATAAGAGATTGATAAATTACAGTCCTTCAAAAACAATGGGAAGGTTGATGTAAAATAATACCAAGTGAATTGAAACTTACCTCCATTGCACAAGCATGTGGCTTTCAGCACTCAGTAGCTAAGTGGAAACGCGAACATACTTGATTCGATTTCCATAATGAACATCAATTCTGAGATACTGTAACATCTATCTGACTAACGAGTCCCAAATAGGACGAAACACGCGTCAAACTGTGTTCCACTACTAGCCACTATCCATCTTTGCTTAAATGAGTAATTAGCTCGTTGAGAAGAATAAATTGTCGTGACTTTGTCTCATTTGAAAAGTGTTAGGATTGTCCGAGTGAAACGAATGTAAAATAATACGGAGTGAATAATAGAAATGTAACACTTCAACTCATCTGAAGTTCTCTTAGTTAACCAAACAATGTTTGTCTTTTCTTAATTCCTATTTATACAGAATTATTGAGCAGTATCCATTTCTGTGTTAACCCAGTCTTTAGCGTTGACCGTATTCGACTAACGTTTAAGCAACTAGATATAAAGTGGACTAAGATGGAATATTATATGGTTGGAGGTAGTCTTTCTTAAGTCTACATGAAGTCTTAATAGCTAGATAGTTACGTAATGGATTATAAAGCTGGATGACTTGGTTCGAAACCTCAAAGGAACATCAATACCCTGAAGATGATAGATATATCTTAGTGATGAGTGTTAAATAACATGAAACGGAATTGCGTAGTTATCTACTTAACTACATTCAACTACTTGACATTCATATTTCTTTATTATATTTATGGAATCGGAATAAATGCTGATCACTATGATTGAATGAATCACTATTAGAACATTTATTATTGAGTGTTAAGTTTGTCTTATATTGTTCCTACTCACTCCCTTTCCACTCTTTGTATATTGTGTTCTATACTACTTATTTACATTCAGTAAGCAGTTGTATGTCCAACAAAGTTCACACTTATGTTGTAACGCAAGTTGTAGTGTAATATACTGAAATGTTCACATATACTTATAACGTTTATTGTACCTATCATTGTATTTATCATTATAATTACTGTGGCTTAATCACTGTAGTGTTATCACTTTGTTTAAACACGCGCGCTTTTGAAGGTTGTCACTTTTTTTCACGTAGTATTATTTTCCTATTACTTTTTCTCTTTAATTTAACACTTAATAGCGATAAATAATTCGTCACTGTTAGGGTTCTATCAACTTGACACCTTATTTAGGAACTCAACGTCATCAATTAATCTTGCTTATTTTCACGCTATCTCTATCACCAATTAACGTTAATATATTTACTCTTAACTAATACTGGGTCTGATCCTACCATAAAACTTTACACGTTCACTAAGTTAAATTACAACTATCGCCGTCCACCTAAATAAACTTTGTATTTACATTACTTCCGATAATGTCCAGGCCATCTAAAAAACATATAATCTCTCCTGATGGCTGTAGCACCTGCAAAAGATCTAAATCAGTCACTAAAGCGAATAATGTGAAACCTTATAAACACACTGATCAGTCTGCATCCTACTGTGATCTTCCCTCACTCACACTAAACGTGCACCGTTTACTTGGACAAGACATATCACTACATACACATAGTTCCCTTTATTATTTTAAATAAAGCAAGAACAAAGATCGATTCAGAGTAATAAATGGATTCATTTTATTTCGTTAGGTTCTCATCAGCTGCTTACAACCTACATGTGTATGATGATGTAGCAAGCAAAGATTCAGAGAGAGTTATTGAGCTCATAAAATGTTTGATTTGAATAAATAAATAAAGTTTGAGAGGGAAAGTTCTGGAACATTGAAATAGTGATTAGAACTCATGAAAATAGATTAATGGTAATAAAGAAAATATGAATTGAAATCAATCATTTATGTATGATGTAATTTATATTTCAGAAAGAGTTGCAATAATGACGTAATAAATAATTTAATAAATAGGAGCAAATTAATAGAAAGAGTGGGGGTTATTGTTACCAGGGTAAAGAAAGATTTATTACTGTCTCTTTTTGTATACATAGATCTGGTTTTAAGCGTTCGATTGCTAACGCTTCAGCGAATTTCAAAAGGTTCGAGTTTGATTGTTTATTAATCACCTTGAAGGACTTCAGTATATCAGCTTTATGTCCTGTATCAAGGAGATGTCTTGCGATAGCACTGTTGAATGCGTTCAATCCATTTAACCTTAAACTTTTCGGAATATGTTCTTTGAATCGGACGTAGGCTTCACCCGCAGAATACTTAAGACTGACTGAGTCATTGACTACAGTTCCCGATGTCAAATCTTAGGAATAGCAACCCTTCGGGAGAGAAGGCTTAGGCTTAATTTGATTCCTTACTTCAAACTACTCAGGAACTCGAAACAAAGTATCTACCGTCAAAGTTGAAGAATACAGATCAAGAACTCGGGAAAACGTCCTCCTCATCAAGCACGCAATAATATGGAACAGTCTTCCGTCCGAAATACGCATGGCAGATAAATTACATACGTTTGTAAGTCTGTTTGATCAAGCCCTCACTTGCACTGATCTAGCACGGACGAACACATCTGTGTCCCACTCAGACATCATAGGCTCTCTCCATGTCTAGACCAAAATGGACTTCAAGTTCAGTTTGCCTTATTTTTCTTAGTTTATACTATAGTCAATTAAAGCACTGCATCGATGCCTGACCCACAGTCCATACCTTGTAACTGCCTGATAAGCTTGTAAAATGGTACTTTTAGAAATAGTGCTTTCCAACAGGTTGTGAAACAGAGGATTGTGTGAGGTATGACGTATATACAAAAACAAGCCTAAATGAGCCTAACATCACAAAAGGAGGGAGTGTGGAGTTATTGACCAGCAAGCATTGATGGTGAGGACGATAACTTCAATCCACCGTGTTTGTGGAGACAGAACATTTTGTATGTATCAGATTCCTCATGATTGAGAATAAGTCAACTAATTTGTGATATAGATTGTCTTCCTACGCTCACCACTCGGACTCATGTTTCCAATATTATGCTGGATTAGCTATTCTACTAAGACAACCTATAACATGCTAACTCGGACTTTTACACTAGGATTGTGTGGCTGGCATCGGACAGAGAAAAAAAAGAAAAAAGTTAGATAACAAAAGATATAGTCATTAGTATTCTTAACACTTCACCCTCTATATACACACCCATCTAATAAACCGCTTCCCTTGTACCAACCTTGACTTCCCTTCCTTCATGTGGGCTTACTCCAACTTGTTAAACATCACAACTCATTGTTCTTTATTAGTACATTCTCTAATATGCAGCCTCTGACTTCATTTCACTCTAACAAGACAATATGAATTTATTCTAATTTATTATACCTCTGTCAGTTCTACTAAACAATGTTAAGCAACCTTTGGCGTTCATATCCAAGTGCCTTGCTGCCCTTCTGTTTCTCTTCTTTTCTTTTTCAGAATCTTGCTCTGAGAGCACAGCCATGAAACTTCTGACGTTTGGGGAAAACTTGACGTACGCGCCCTCTCAAGGTCATAGTTTACAGCAAGCGCTCTACGATTACACTTTATAACAACTATAAACTTAATAAGTTGGGAAACATTTTGTGAACCAACAAATGTTGTAATTTATAGATCATGCCTGTAAAAACGATGTTTACCTGCACATGCAGAAATGTATTATTATTATTAACAGTTTCCATGAAGTTTTGCTCTTGGTTCGGGTTTCCATTGTTCATAAACTGTTATCAAACACAGGTATCAACCGTGTTTTGTACTATCGTATGTTGTAATTATTCTTTATGTTACTGTCACAGGAAGCTTTTTTATTATCATACTTGAAGGAAGTGTTTAAACGCCACAGACACCTCACAGTATGAGGTTTGTAACTAAATTTTGTGTATTATTCAATAAAGAATCGCTATTGTAGACAAATCGTTGTTTGGGAAACTTTGGTTTTGCGCGTATCTCAATTGTGTGACTTGGACGCTTCGAAAGATCTAACATTGAGGAAGTTTGATTCGTTCCATTAAAAGTGGAATGATTATGAGTTACATCGTGAAACAACCCTGGGAATCATCATACACTTACTTTTCTAATCATAGATATGAATAGGATAGTAATTTAAGTTCACAATATATGGTTTGTCAGTAGGTAATTGATTGATGTACATTATGTAATAATTGTGTTTTAATGGTAATAACAATGAATGAGGTTAATAGTCTGAATGACGGATTAGAAGTATATTCCATTCTCGTCCTCTTATTTTCAATTTTCTCAATTTTCCGTCACCAGACATTCCACTTTCGATTAGCGATACATACTACTTTTGTCAATTTTGTAAACAACAGTAATGCTACGAGAAAACGGACAGTAGGATTTCTCTAGTAGTGTCTGTCTACGCATGACTATGTGAGAGCATTTGTAGAGCGAGAGATAACGTTTCCCATTCCCGAGTTTGCTTTTCGCCTTCACAATTTAGTAAATAACAGTAATGCTACGAGAAGGTAGTGAGTAAGACTTCACTGTCAGTGGTTGTATGCACGTGGTCATGTGAGGTTTCATCAAGTGGAAGAGAGGACTCTCCCCACTCTCGACCGTACCAGGGAATTTGGGTGCAAAAACAAATACCGTTCGTAGATTGTTGGCTAAACCGTTATTAAGAAAACAATGATCTGTTTCCATTCTCTACTGTCTTTCTGAAGTCATTCCATTAATGGATTTTTTTATTTGTATTTTCTTAACGAAATAGCTTACTATTCTATAAAGAGGGTTTTAGACTACTTATTACAATATTATAGGTTGCTGAAAAATCCTGTTGTTGTTTTATTATTATTATTTTAAATAGTAAATATTGGGACGTGGGGTCGAAATAGTTATCACTCATATACGACGAGATGGTTATCTGGAAGTAAAAGGTACAGTGAAGGTGAGACACTTCGAAACTAGTTGAATGCCATGCTCGTCTATGTCTAATTTAAGTGTGTCCTTCATCATGAATTGTAATGTGTTACGATACGACGTGTTTGTATAGATAATAATGTGACTTCCACGTAAGATGTTAAAGAGTAGGCAGTCACATCATAACAAATCTACAATTTCAGGTTGAAGTCTATTATTAGAGCAGTACTAATATCATAGTAGACGATAATTCTACACTCACACTATTACAGATTCTGAAATGACTAATAATATATTACTACGCATTATACTATCTGCATCACATTAACAACTACCGGACAATCTATCACTATCAACACTACCAATACTACATCTGTTATTAATATGCAGAGTAGGTAATACTAAACAGATTTATTAAGTTATACCAATACACATACTGCATAACTGAAATGTGTAAAATGTACAGTATGTAAATAATTTGCCAAATTTCCTTTAATTGTTTTTCCACAAACACCATCATCCCTCCATTTCCGTTCATATTTTAGTTGCTAACCGTTTTATCTTCTCTCTGCTTTCCGCTATTATCCGTCTGAATTCTACTTTCAATTCTTGAACAATACTATATTCTTCTGTTCATAGAAGTAAAACACACACACTTTAATCATACGCTATACTACCTTTATTTTTACTCCTTTGTGCTGTTTGTGTGAACTAAGGATTCTTTTTGTACTTGATTGCTTGCTTCATTCGTATTCCAAATACATCACAGTCGTTCGTGCTTGTCAAGTACTTCTTTTATTAATTGCGTTGTTTGTGAGAATCTTAGTTCATACTATAATTCAAAAATTCCTAATCATCATTTACTTCCACCATTACTAATTCTATTTATATTGCAGGTATTATGACTACTTGAGGTGATGAATCGAAAAAATTAGTTGAACAATGAAAAACTGGAAGCAGTGAACGTCTGTTCACTCCATCAATGGGATTCCTCAACAACATTTTACGACCATGCTCTATTGTTTCCGATGAGCAATAGCATCACACATGACATGGATGACCTGCACAGGGAATTATGTGTATGAAACACAGTTTTTGAATTTCGTGTCAACGACATCAAATAAGATTTGTGTTCAATCCATTCTTTCAACATATGACAATGTGATCAACGTCATTCTGACGAAATTCCAAAGAATTTGGGAATCATCACTAACATTTCTATCACTACGCAACCCTGTGATGTAATGCAACCTTTCATCTATCACACTGTATAAAGATATAGAGAAAAGATGTATCAGTTGACAATGACAAAATACATGGATGCTTTAAGGAGATATCATTGCAAGTAACTGAAATCTGTGAACATATATAGCGTATATAGATTCTGAGATGAGATCAAAACTGAATAATGTTTTATCTTTACCAGAAAAGTAATTCAACTTAAACTATTTTGATACCCAGGCGTTTGCGATCGAATACACATAAATGAAACGTGGGTAGGCATCATCTCTCTTTAGTCAAGAAAATAAATCGTGAATTTCTATGCCTAATTTGATTGTTTGTCATAATCGAATGAAAATTGATAACAGAACGGAAGCTCATTTCTTCGAACGTCTATCGATTATCACTCCATTGTATACTTATCAAGTGTTCAGATTATATAGATACGTATAGAGAATGACTTCATTCAACATGATCTTTCGAATAAGTCACTCAATATTGTTATCCGATTCATTATACGGTAATCACTTTTCAGCCTATTATTTATGGCCTACTCCAATCATAACCACCTTCCAACTTATTCATGTATATTTTCCATTTTATAATTTGATATGGCCTAGTATGTCTGTTTGCAAATTACGTCTGCTTTCGTAAGACATTGTTAGTTAAGACTTGTTACTGACTTCTCAAATCGAGAGAATGTAGGTGTGAATCATTCGTGCCTTAAGGTAACCCTCGCGCTATTGATAGAAGAAACCAGACAAGTAGTGAATAGGTCTTTATTTCGATCTTCACGCAGTCACAGTGGAGCGTGGGATTATCTGTTCAGACAACCAAAGGCTCTGAACATTCAATATAAGATAATAGGGAATATAACGCTTATACAAAATAAGGAAGTGAATGAATACTTGAACAATACTGTTTTGGCATATGCTTGGTTGTTTGGGGTCAACTCTTAACCAACCAACCTAAGCTGTTACAAATCTACTGAATTGTGGTTTATTAAGGATTTGAATCATGGTAACTACCGCTTCTTGTACATATAAATGACTAAATTAATTTCATTATTATCAGGATGTTGATTCCTGGTTTTGTCAAGTGACAATAATACATTCGTTCCATGCTACATGAAATTATGATGTCATGTTGTGGCATCGTCATTTTATTCAAAAACGCAAGGAAAATACCCACGACATTGAAAACCAGGAAACGCTCTAATACTTCATCAGGAAATGCTTATCAAACTGATCAGCAAACACTACATTAACATAAATTATGCTAAATGGATTATTATCCTATCCCACATGAACAACACCTTCGAAATCACAAAAATAAATTATTTGAGTCCTCCACAACTAGGTGTTTGCGCACAGAACCAAAGAAATCTTTACAATCTATACCGTACAATCTAAAGAACACAAGAACAACTGGAGGCAAACCAGCCATCATACACCAAATAAATAGTTCTGACTGATAGGAGAATTACATTATACAAATTAAACAAAGTGTTCAGGCAACAATATATAGAGGTGAGAATCGACGACATAGTTTCTCTAAAATCGATCCATGTAGATAACTGAAGATCGCGGAAATATTGAATTACAAGATGGACGATACGCAAATCCTTCATATTTTAAAACCCGAACAAACAATATAGGTTTGAGTGGGTCATATACATGCTTAACTATTTTCCAAATAATTTAGATGCAGAACAAACATTGAGTGCTACGATACAGTTACAAATCAATTAGAATGAACAATCCACCATTGTTTTCACTGAGTTGCTGCCTCAAAGACATATACGGTTAAACTGCACGGACCACGGATTCTCAATAGAACTTCAGGAAATACCTCACGAAGTCAGTCACCAGTGAACACATGATGATTATTGTTCAAATGGGGTTTCTACGGCACTGCAGAAATTTTTGATAGTTGATTTTATGGATCAATTAAAGCTAGATCACCATGGAAAACCACATTTTGAGAATTCTACTGTTACTAAATGGATTTCACTAATCAGATCAATAATTTCACTTCTACTTCAACTGTGTTACGTGATTATTGATGACAAACATTATTGAAAAAACTTGGTATCAGATGACAGTTGATGTTGAATTCATTGGATTATTCTTAGCTTGAAGTCGCATCAAACCCACATCATACTGAAATGTATTCAGATGCTTGGATTTACATGAATCAATACTCATCTTTGATTACCATAAATAAACTACTAACAACTTGTAAGTAGTAAACCGTTGACAATTGGGATCAATAATAAGACTAAGTAGATTATTTTTCTCATTGACAATTTTTTCACACTGGGTGGTATTAATTTTCTTTAGATGATGGAAGGTAGCGCAGTTTCATGGATTGATCGTAGTCACACATTATCACAGTTGGATTCTGACCAACTCAGTTATTTATAAGTTAAGTGTTCGCACACGAAATCGAAGATCCTGCTTTCTAATCCCACGTGCAGGATCGTCGATGAGCATTATCGATTAATCTCAGATTTTCAATGATGGTCTGACTTTAAAGATCTTTGACGAATTATTGATTTTTATGCATAGTTTTGAAATGCTTTAAAGTTGATAGACAATATACTGATACGTCTAACAAACTGATTTTACTACCCCTTCATATTCTACGGAATTCCTCTACTCTGAAAATACTATGGTGTGTGATACTGATATCGATAGATATAAGTTGTATGTATCATCAATCGAAAGTGGAGTGTCCGAAGGTAGAAGGTTAAAACAAATTAAAAGAGAAGAGTACGAGAGTAGAAAGCGATTAGTATGGAAACGAAGGAACAATGAAGTATGAGATAATCGATTGACACTTTGTACATGAAATATTCACTGTATAGTTCTCAGATTTCATCAAGAGATTCTATAATCCTATGTCAATAAAGTTTTGTTGACCGATTTGTGTTCTTGATCATTACACAGATAGTGTCTTCTATGAATTTAACTGAATTCCGACATATAAATCCCTAGATTCTGACATTACCTTATATGCAATCTTTCGTTTATATATTACTACCACTGAATTAACTACTTCTATGAATCCAGTGTTCATGTTGCTGTGCTAACTAGTTATGGCAACTTGTACCCATGTATATATATGTCTGGTCCTACATTGTAGCTAACTGAGTGAATGAGTGACTGACTGACTGACATTACTTCTCAAGTTGCCATTATCTCCACATAAACTGATCTATAAATTAGATTGAATATAAATTTAATGAAACATATTACTAACATGTGATGAAACAGCAGTTAACTGAGATGCTGGTTTCCGAATGATCCCTTGATTTGTCATGGAAATCATCTTCATCTTGTTTATTGTATCAGTCAGCCAATGAGTTCATCAAAACAATATTAATCCTGGTATAAATATACATCATTACAAAATATAATATCACCACAAATGTTTGAAATTAATAATATGAATAGAAAAACAGTTGGAACAGTACTGTATTGTGTACTAATAATGTTGACAGATATAAGTAGTAGGTGCCATCAATCGAAAGTAACAATATCTGGCGATAGAAAGTTAGGAAGGTCGAACAAACAGAACAACAACAAAGAATGACTGATGTAGAAACGAAAAAACAATGAAGTTGGAGACAATTGATTGATATTTGGTAAACGAAGCATTATATTTTAATGTATAGTCCTCAGATATTACCAAAGGGATTCCGCAATTCTGTATTGAAATACGTTCGATTGTCCCCTCTCGTGTGTTCTCATTCACTACAGTAGTAATAGTAGTAGTAGTAGTAGTAGCAGTAGTAGTCGCAGTATCATTAGTAGTCGTAGTCGTAGTAGTAAATGTCGTCGTCGTCATAATAGTAGTAGTAATCGTATTCCTCGTCGTCTTCGTATTAGTAGTATTCATAGTAGTAGTAGTAGTATTGACTTACTAATGTTCGAAATCTTGGAAGATAACTTTATATCTGATAAAATTCTCATCATCAAATATATAGATATCTACGTAAAATTCAACATTGTTGAAAAATTTCTCCACAAGAGAATTAACCTTATGAAGAAAATGTTTATTGATGAAAAAACGAATAATCAAACAAAAACAAACTGAAGGTGGAGAGTGGTGGTGGAGTAAGTGGTGATGGTTGTGGTGTAGGTGTCGGTGATGATGAGGATGATGATAGTTAAAACAAAAAGAAAGAGAAAGAAAGAAAGCAGACGAGAATAAACATGAATAAGCATCTATATTAATGTTAAGAGTATACTATGTGGGGAATTTATTCGACGACGACGACGACGACAACACCAACAAAAACAAAAACAATCAATAATTCCATCAGAACGTTTTCTTCTCACTCATTTTCTTCATTTTTTAAATTTTTCATTCATTTTTTTGTTAGAATAAGATTTATTTAATGAGTAGAAATTATGCAACGTTTGATTTCTCCGGTAAAGAAAAAAAAGAAGAACAAAATCACGTTAGAAATTTCTTCATAACGAATTAAAAGAAGGATTGAAGTTAGGTATTAACATTGATAGATAATGACCAATTTGAGGGTCTAGTGATTAAGTGTTCACGTGAGAGATCGAAGGTTATGGGTTCGAACTTCATCGGGTGAAATAGTGAAGGCGCAACATTAAGGAATTCCCGTACTGAGACGAGATCGTTGGCCAGTGTGATAAGTCCTGCAAATCGAACGCCATATCCATCTCCTAAGCTATTCTGTAATCTCTAAAGCTAAAACTATACAGCGACCTGAACACGAGAGAGAAGACGCAAAGTGTTCATTTTAATACAGAAAATATAGGGTTTTTATAATATTTTAAATGTATTTGAGTTGCTAGAAGATTCTGAAATGCTACTAAACATAATATCAGTATAGCAATTAGCCAATCAGAGCCTCTACATGTGACGTTTCATTTCCTCGATATTTCTAGCTAAAATGTCAAGTGAACGGTGATTGGATGAAAAGGATCTCAGTGTTTCCTAATGCTTGCTTGCCTTTTGCAAGAAATTTGCTGGATCACCCCAACACAATGCGTCTAGGTTTTTCATGATAGTTTAACTATCATTGATTCATGAACTCAATTATTCAAAAAAAAATCATACTTCTTTTGACTACTTTAATGGGTATTCTATTTATATGATCGTTTTGAACAGTGTTATCACTTAGTTCTTAGAAAATATGAAACAAACTTCGGGAGAGAAAATTCAATCTAACAACTTTAGTTGTCATGGATGAGCATTGCTGAAGAGTCTCACAGTGGGACGAAACGGCTGTTCAGTGATTTCAGATTTTCCATGATGGGCTAGCTATAATTGACTAATGATCTCAACTATTGAAATTGTTACAATCTCCACAAAACCTTTTCTGACTTTATTTGTGTTGAATAAACTTCTGGGATAACAATATAACATAATGATTTGGTGCTTTTCACCCTGCCTTGAAGTTAGCATCAGTTGTTGATTGGCAAATATATGAATAACATAACGTGAGAAGCCGTGACCAGTGGAGCTGATCTGGCGGATCTGATCTCAATAAAAATAGAAGATGGTCGCGCAGTTTTGTGGAGATTAAGAGCCCCGCGTTCAAATTCTGTGAGGGGGATCGTGGATATGCACTGCTGAGCAGTTCCATATTAAAACGAAACGGCCATTCAGTGTTTACATGCATTCAATTGTGGTCTAACATCGATCATTTCATGATCCCAATCAAAAACGTAATATTCTCCACAACACTATACTGCTAACATGGAATCATTTAATATCTAACCCATTAAAATGAATTAACGCTTGTGGATACAACCTGATAGGTACCAAAATTAAATCAGTCAAGTGCTTCCTACGATTATCATAAACTATATTAGATTGAATGCAGTTATTCATCGAAAACACCATACCGTGTATATTGCAATAGATCACGTTGAGAACCAGATTAAATGAAATTATTCTAGCCAGTTGTTCATTTGTTTCAGTGACAATCCATTCTCTAATATTGGTAATTTGATTCAAAAGTAAGATGGTGGTTGGAAGTAGTCAACAGGAAACCAAGGATCCAGGTTTCGTACTATTTGGCACTTATCATCAAGGTGTACCAGTAATCTTGACGGAAGTGATAATTTGTAACAGATTCGTTGCCGTATCATTTATCTTCACAGTGAGAGACAGTATCTCAACATAGTGCACACAATTTCGAATCAGTCGGATGAGTGGCCACATTTTAACTTGTTCGATAGAATTTAGTCTGCACTAAGAAAGACCTGACATACATGACATTGATCACAACACAGAGATCAATCACTTGTTAGCTCATAGGTGCTTTTTATGATCTCAGAAAGCATTAAGAGAATTTGCTTCAACCTGAAATTGATCATTCAAAACGCTAAGCAAATCTACTTTAATGACTTTAGTTGCGATTAAACATCTTCAGAGATTTGATATTCATCAGTTTCAACATTCTCACTGAATGTTTTGTTCAATCAAACAGATAACTGATTGGCTATATTCCTATTCATTCATATTGATTTATCTACTCATTATAGACTGATATGAATACCATGTGTCCTGATATTCTTCTTACATGCTTACAGTTTCCTCGACTTCATCTAATTCCCAGAAGTATTTAACAGCTCCACCTTCACTTCAAGGAACATAAGCGATGAAAGCATTGTAAATCAACTATAAAGAAAGTCAGTATCACAAATGTATTCACCTAGATAATAAATCTTCCTCATTAACACAATGGTCTATTTCATCAGTGAATGTTGTAATAACATCAAATACTTTTAGTGAAATCAAGAAAAAAGTAACACACAGACGGAAAGGAGAGAATTGAAAAAACAAGGGCAGCATTCTTGAATTTGAAGACGATATGGAACTAAAGATAACTGTCTGTCAACTAATATCAAAGTCAGAATCTTCAATACGAACGTCAAGACAAATCTACTGTATTGAGCTGAAACGTCCAGAATTACCACAATCATCATCAGAAAGGTACAAATATTTATAAACAATTGTCTATGCAGGATATTCAATGTCCGTTAATGTTGATATCATCAGCAACAGCATATTGCAGGAGAGGACAAACTAGCTTTAACCTGAAGAGTAAATAGGGAAAAGATGTTGAAAGTGTATGAGAAATACATTGCCGAAATCATCAAACTGCATCATGAATCAATCACCAACTTGGAATCCTGAATGGAAACGAAAAAATGGAAGGTCAAAGAACACATTACGTTGAGAATCGGAATCACACATATAAAAGATGAATAGCAACTGGAAAGAACTGGAAAAGATTATTCAGAACCTTTATTTTATTCATTTGAACACATAGATATGTGTACGAGGGCTTAACAGATAAATATGCGCCATACAAATCTAATGAGATTTGTATGAGAGCTGTGATATTGCCTGGGTGCCCAGACCGAAGCAGGTAGTTTTCTAAGGGGGCAACACCAGCGGCTTCCGATCTAAAGGTGTGATCTACAAGGCAATAGAGCTGCGCAATGAGATTTAGTCACATGGTAGTCGGTGACCAACGATTGGTTCGTACATCATTTGTCCCTCCAAGATACTGAGGCCCATGTGAACCATTGGTGGGAAAACAAGGTTTTTCAACTCCCTTTGGTGGACTCTCCGTTTTGTGCTTCATGTCTCATTTCACAATTAATTGAACAATTGAATAGAGCTAATTAATATAAACTAAAATTTTAAAAAATGTTATGTTCATTAATCGAAAGTGTCACAGTATTGTTCAATATTCAATGATGATAAGCACCCGCAAATGCCCTGATACGGACGAGAGTGGGGAGAGTTGGCTCTTTCTCACTTGGTCACGTGCATACAACCACTGACAAGGAAGTTCTACTCATTTCCTTCTCGCGGTGGGGGTGTGTTCACAAGATTTAAAGGACGAAAAGCGAAAACCTGATGCTAAGACCGGGTTGGTGGATATGGAGAATCCATTTAGGGGTTAAAAATACCCTGATTCCAAACCTATGGTGTATAGGGACTCCAGGATCCTGAGTGAATAAACGGCATATGAACCAATTATCGATCACCTGTTGCCATCTAAATTCATCTCCGTTTGTTGTACCACTGCCTTGTGGATTAGATCTGTTGGTCGAAGGCTCCTGGTGTGGCACCATGAGAAGATCACCTGATTTGGTTTGAGCACTCCGTCAGCATCTCAGCCTTTACAAATCGAATGATTCATGTGGCGCATATATATTTTGTGCCTTCAATTATTGTGCACCAATTATTATGTGTTTAAATAATAAATAATAATAATGAGTGATATAATGGATTTTTTGTAAACTGTATTTGATGTTAATTCACTTGATATTATATACTTGAATCTTCCCTCTGAGGTTTGAGAACGCTCGTACTAGATTCCACTATTATCCACTGTCCACCTTTGTTTATAATACTTGGTATTAAAAGCAGTATTGAGGCAATACACACAGTACGTACATATGCCAACAAGATACTGATCAGTTGCGGTTATAAATAACAATGAGAAGATCCAATTAAACAACAACACCGAGCGAAATTAAACTTCACCCTGTTGCACAATCAAGTGGGTATCAGGTCTCAGCAGCATAGTGGATAATGCGATGGTGTTTGAAGCGAACGGTGTGGTGTCGGTTATTATGCTAAGCTCACATACATTATTCTAGCTTTCGGACAGCCCATTCTATTCATGCTACTTGAGTCACATTCTGACCTTGTTATTTATTCGCTTATCAATCTTGACTGTTTTTATATGAGCGCGTAGGTGTGTGTACATTTCCAATCCCATTGCTCATCATATGTCTGTAACTTACTTTTGTGTAACTACAAATATTGATTAACGCTTGGTTAAAGGGGAGTTAGCTTATAAGCCATCATAATGAGCTCATGACAATAAGGTATTTTTATTTCCAAATGAATCATCAACTAAAATCCTAGTTTGAAGAATATTTCTTTGTGATGGAGTTTTGTTCTCCGAGCTGGATGATTTAGTCGTGGAGCTTTCATCGTTCTTCACAACGATATCATCAGCACAAACTACAGGCAGAAGTGAAGTGTTCGAATTTCTTCACTACCTGGAGAATATTTCTTTAAAATACAAGTTAAGAAGATCGACACAATGACAGTTGATTTATCCTTAGTCCTACTCTTTCTCTCTTATTTCTTTCTTCTATTTCGTCTTGTGATTGAACTGAATAAGATGGTACTGTAGTGAACGAGAACACAATTGGAGACAACCAAGTGTATTTCAATACAGAATTACAGAACATCTTAGTAAACTCTGAGACTTACTTACTTTACTAACCCTAGTGACCCACAATGAAGCATACGCCACCGACCAGCATTATCCAACCCACTTACTCTATTCCGGGCATTATTTTATAGTTCTATCCTATTTTCGTTCATTCTTCTCATGTCTGTCTCCATTACTCTGTGTAATGTGCTTTTCGGTTTTCCTCTGTTCTTTTGACCTTGAGGATTTCAAGTGAAGGCTTGCCATGTGACGCAGTTCAGTGCTTTCCTCAATATGTATCCTATGCACTTCCAGCGCTTCTTCCTGATTTTTTCTTCTACTGAAATCTGGTTTGTTCTCCCCCTCAATAGATTGTTGCTGATAGAATCCGACCAATGGATCCGAAGTATTTTGCATAGATAATTGTTAGTAATCACTTGTATCTTCTGGGTGGTGGTTTTCGTAGTTCTCTAAGAACCATAGAGTAAATACGTCATTTGAAAAATGTCAATCAATTGCTTCGGACTTCATTGTTCTTTCATATCCACTCCACATCATACTCTGTTCTTTTACCGTCGATCTTCTTAACCTTCACTACTGATTGATATTATATTCTACTTATATCTTTCGATATCAGTAGCATACATCACTGTATAGGTTTAATGTTATCGATTACAAAGTTGTCGTATTATTAAACAATTCACAGTTTAGTTTTAAATAAATTATTGAGGAAATTAGAAGGATCGATTGATCTCAAGAGGAATAAATACGTAGTAAAGAAAACCAAATAGTTAATGTTACATCCTAGTGATGAATAAATTACTGGTAACCTCTATGAACTATGAATGGACTAATATTACCGTATAACTATTGAGCATGTAGATTATGCATCTTATTATTTCACCTATTATAAGCTTCATTTTGACCTACAGACTATCATTTACCATTCTTGTGTTATGTCCAGTCTATTCATTACAGTCTCCCACATTCATATCTACTTCTGGCTACATCCTGTACAAATGTTTTTTCATACTTTATGGTACAATTTGATCTGTTTGGCTGGTGTATATAAATTCAGCATGTTTGAAATACATAATACAAATAATAGAGGCTGGAATTGACGTTCTGGACTTAACAAGCATGTAGAGCTAGTCAATAAGAAGGATCAATGAGAAATATACACTGCTATTATTGATCGCACATCATTGGTTTGGTACACCACTAAGATTGCAAAAGCCTTATTTCGATTTGCGAATAATTAGAGGAGGCTGAGACTGATGTTCTGGATTCAACAGGTAGGTAGAACTAGTCAGGAAGAAGGACTGTAGACTACCCATATCGGTCGAACATCACTGGTTTGTCACAGTGGTAATATTGCTTAAAGCATGTTTCGATTAGCGAATAAACCAAAAATGTTGATTAAACCTACGTCTAACTAATTATTTACCTTTTTTATGATCTGAAACTATATAAAATTTCAGATAATGTGTCAGTTGAAGCTAGACCAGTAGGTCCTGGGTTCGAATCTCTCAGGGTGCGAGGTCGTGGATGCACACTGCTGAGGAGTCCCACAATAGGACGAAACGGCCGTCCAGTGCTTTCACGTTTTCCATGATGAACTCATGATCTTAACCATTGAAACATAATATCCATTTGTTGTCAAGCTCAGACAAGCCAACATTCATACCTCATTACGTAATTCTAAATAAAATATCTTTATAGAATGAATTTAAACACCGATGTCGTCGACATATTGATCATGTATGAAATGAAGACCATTCAATGAGATCAGATATATTATGATATCAAGGTAGTCTGCTTGCATATCTGTTGGGGACGATAGATCCTCAAACTCATATTTTTTAATTTTATCTTATCGATCATCTTATCGATTAAAAGTTAGATATTTTTATTGGGGTTAATTGATGAACTATCGATTAAATGCGCAAATAGGTCAATTAATGAACTCGTTGATTAATGTTTAAAAATTTTCTATGACAATATCGATTGTAAATAATTGTATAAATACGCTTGATTTGTGTGTTTGATTTGACTTGTTATCTGCTGTGTGCCTGCAGAATACACTTTCTACACCTTACCCAGACTTCTTGATCGAGTTAGCAGAGTTGGGGACAACGAACCAGAATAGCTATCGAGTCGCTGAATCACTGATTCTTCGTTCGTTCGAGTAAGACGCATCAGTAATCGCGTTCAAGCAATAACCAAACATAACAATATCTGGGCTATTTGTTCTCTCCTATCATCCGGATGTTTCAACAAGTTATTTAGTTTTCTTGTTTGTGTTTGCAGATCATTATGTGCATTAATCTCATAACTTATTCAAGTGTGTCTTTGAAATGTTCAAAACCTTTCACTGTACAAATTAGGAAAGAGCACAATCAAAGACATTGTGGTTGCTACTAGTATTCATCGATAAGAATATACATTTATCAGATATCAATTTCTGAACTGTTAACATCTAATTGGTGACCATTCAACATTTATCATCAGGATCGACCAAGAAATAAGAAACGTACACTTGTTGAAATATTTTGTACTGAGAATTCCATGTTGTACCAAAACTATAGTATCGAATAAAGCTAATGATGATTGGTTGCCCTATCAAACTGTGATAATCCAATAACTAAGATCATTGAGATTTATAGTACTCACACCTAACCGCTGGTCACATCAAACTAGTATGTTGAATCGGATAAGGATAAGTTCAAAAAATCTATGGGAGTGATCACTACGAATTCACTGACCGTTGAACTACACATCATTCGAGGATAAGCACTTCTCAAAAGATTTCGCTGTCAAGTCTGAATTTTAACGATAACTTCCTGTCACCTAATAGAGTTGTTAAAGCTATTTGAGCTAATGAGTAAACCTTCACTATACCTTCACGAATTAGACATGGTACATTGGATATCTATTCAATCTGATGGTAAAATTAGATCAATCATAACTCTTACATAGTTCACTGTATTAAAGATTCATTAAATAATAACCAATCCAACGATATACAATGACTTGAGCAAATTCACATTCAGTCAAAAACCTATTGTTAATAATGATGATAAGAAATATACACATGAACAATGCACACATTGTGGATTATCATTGGGGAAAAACCAACGGTACACAGCATCAAAACCTTACTCTACAACTTACTACAACTACTCTCCAACTGTTGGTTACAAATATCATCCTTACCTTGTCAAGAATGTAGCTGAACAATGTATCACCTTACTTACTTACTTACGCTTGTTACCCTTAGGAAGGAACATAGGCCGCTCAACAAGGCTCTCCATTCAATTCTGCCTTCCTCAATCAGTAGGCTTCAACATACATAAGGGAACAAGCAACATCCTCAAATACAATACGAAGAACGTCAACTCAATCATACTTGATGAAGAAACCCTGGAACAGGTGGGAACATTCATGTGTCTGCGTAGAATCTTCAATAAACTTTGACAATCTAATACAGACGTCAAGGTGAGGATGAGTAAAGCAAGGGCAGCATTCAGAAAGTTGAAAAAACATATGGCTATAAAAACAAATACCAACTAATACCAAAGTCACAATCTTTAATACGAACGTCTTACTGTATGCAGCTGAAATTCGTAGAACTACCACAAACATCATCGAAAAGGTGCAAGTAACTATAAACAATTGTCTCCTTAAGACACTGAATGTCCTATGGTCGAATACCATCAGCAACAGCTTACTGTGGAAGTGAACAAATCAACTTCTATCTGAAAAAGAAACTAAGGAAAGACATTGAAGGTGGATAGAACATAAATTACGGCAGTAACCAAGATACATCACAAGACAAGCCCTAACATGAAAACCTGAATGGGGACAGAAAAGTAAGAGGCCGTCAGGAATCGGAAGCCGACATGGAAAGGATGAATAGCAACTAGAAAGACATGAAAAGGATTATCGAGGACAGAGTTTGATGAAGAATGCTGACGACTGGTCTATGTTCCTCCATGAAGAGGGTCACAAGCGTAAGTAAGTAACTAAGTAGGCAAGTGTATACACATACATAGTTAAGTAATAATTCATTTTAACACCATCTGAGTATGAAACAGTCTTCATGTTTAATATTCAATTCATTCTGACAGTTCAATGATAACTTATGTCAATTCTAATTAATTTATTACTGTAAGTAGGTTGTTAATGTAACAGTAAAATGATTCCCTCCTGCTTTTTCATTTCTATTAGGAAACAATAACCCTTATGTAATTTGATTCCTAATTTGCCTCTATTCTATTAAATGAGTGAGTGTATGTGTATGTGTGTGTGTTGCAGGTGGGGGGACAGTTGAGTCAAATGAATAATCATTCATACCATAATACACTTACATAAATAACTGAATGTGAAAAAGTAGTATATAAGTGTCTAACTAGAAATTTCTGCTATATACATAATACAATAATGAAGTGTAATATTGTATGGTATTGTTAGATTGATTAGTAAGAATACAAGAATATATGTGGCAATCAGGACTCAGTAGGTAAGCGAATAATACTATGTTGTTTGAAGCAGAACGTTGCTGGATTCCACTACCGCTGTAAACATCAATTCTAAGATGCAGGTACATTCAACGGATGAGCCTCAAATTGGACGAAACGTTCATCCGCGATCTCACTGCTAACCACCAACCATTTTGACTTAAAAGAAAAATATGGTTTAAAAATTAGTAATTCGAGTCGAATAGAGTTTATTTGACGAAGCATTCTGTATCGATAATAGTAAATATCCATTTTCCTTTCGAACTCGATAAACTTACCACATTAGCTTTTAGTTCAATTTCACGTTCAGCATGAGACAACTATCAAATTTTATTTTTGGTTTATTCTATTTTACAGTTAGATTCTCAGTTTACCATTCAACTACACTGAATGATAATGTAATCAGATTGATCTCATCTGAAGGTAATATTAAGAACGAGGAAGAATCAAACAACTGCTTCGTGTAAGCGTGAACCTACTCCTTGGGCGGTCGAACCCAGAACCTCCACTCTCATACTAAATTAGCCGTTCAGCTGACCAGAATTCTCCAACCCACTCACTCTGTCCTGGGCCTTCTTTTCTAGTTTCATCCAATTCTTGTTCATTGTTTTCATGTCCATCTCCATTTCCCGGCGTAATGTGTTCTTTGGTCTACCTCTCTTTCTTCGACCTTCAGGGTCCCATGTGAGGGCTTACCTTGTGACACAGGTGCGTGCTTTTCTCAATGTGTGTCCTATCCACTTCCAACGCTTCTTTCTGATTTATTTGTCAGCTGAAATCTCGTTTGTTGTCTTTCTTAGTCGGTTGTTCCTGATAATGTCTAGCCAACATGTTAATAAACACTTGTATCTTCTGGATGATAGCTTTCGTAGTTCTCCAGGTTTCCGCCTCATACAGCAGAACTGCCCTGACATTTGTATTGAAAATTCTGATCTTGGTGTTAGTTGACAGTTGTTTTGATTTCCAGATGTGCTTCAGTTGTAAATATACTGCTCTCGCTTTACCGATCCGCGCATTCACATCTGAACCAGATCCACCATGTTCATCAATGATACTACGCAAATATGTAAATGTCTTTGCATTCTCCGAATCTCCGTCAATTGTGATTGCATTGGGGCATGTCATGTTGCATTGGAGACTCCTGCTTTTCCCTTTGTGTATATTGAGACCTACTACTGCTGAGACTGCTGCTACACTGGTCGTCTTCTCCTGCATTTGTTGTTGCGTTTGCAATAGGAGGTCCAGATCATCTGGAAACGTCGAAAATTCCTTTACGAATCTAATCACTAGTGAACTATTTAATGATTACTAGTTTTTACTGGTTGTCAAACTGAAATCAATGTTCTACTATAAACTCTTCTTCTCACTTTCCATCATCTAATTGTTTCTCTAAAATGAAAGTGATAAGGAAACAAGATAAAATAGAGAAAAATAAAATCAATAATACAAAAAAGGGAGAATAATTGAAATCGACATCGTTTCCCGTGTCAAGTCATTCGAACAAAAAAGGGGGTTAAAGATTTTTAACCAATATGTCTTCATTAGTAATCAGATAAAAATTTAAAAAAAACAAAGAAAAACAAATAGAAAGAAAAGAAATGAAGAGAAGAAAAAATCTGCGAAATTTCACGCCATCTATCACATTCCATTTTAAATGGGATAATTAAGAGACCGGGAAAGAGAGAAAGAGGGAGAGAGCGAAGAAAAGAGAAACGTAGCAAAAAGAAGAAAGAAGTATACAAGTTACTATTGATCTGATTAAAGATTAAAAGAGTAAAAAAAATTGAATTGAAAATCCACACACACACACACAACGAGGAATAGGATCTGTTAGTGATAATGTTCGAGAAAGAATCGTGTCTTTGTGTGAGGGGTATGCGAGCGAGCCAGTGAGTGAAAGTACGTGCGTGTGTGCATGTGTATGTGCGTGAGAATATGGGTGATTATGCGTGTTACTAACTAATTTGTTTATCATTTAGAAAGTAAACAGATAAGTAAATAAATATCACTATCAATATTCTTTAATGTCGATATTTAGTTTAGTTTTATAGTAGAATTAAAATGAATGTTTCATTTTAATTAATGATTTATGAAGTAGAGTTTACTTTGGTCAACACTGTTCATTATTTGAAACAGAGAGGGGGGGCTTGTGAAGATTTTAGTGTGTTGTGACATATCAACTCACTGAAGACAATGGTGTTCGGTGGCGCAACTTTGTGGATTGGTTGATGTTAGACTTTACCAACATTGGATGTCGGCCAGCTCAGTGGTCCAGTTAGTTAAGCGCCTGGCGCGAGACTGATAGGCCCTGGGTTCGAATCTCGTGGTCTGCGGGATCGTGGATGTGCACTACTGAGGGGTCGCACAATAGGACGAATCGACCGTTCAGTGCTTCCAGGTGTTCCATGATGGTCTAGCTTCAATTGACTCATGATTTCGACCATTGAAATTTCTAACATCTCCAAAATACCGCTTCTGATAAGATTTGGGTAGTTATAAAAGTTGGATTCATGAGTCAAATAAAGTTAGACAATCATGGAAAACTTGGAAGTACTGGATGATGCATGTGACTGTAGGTCCTGGGTTCGAATCCTGAGAGCGGGATCGTGGATGCGTACTGTTGAAGAATTCCATATCAAAATGAAACAGCAATTTAGTGCTTTCAGTTTTTCTATGATGGTCTAGCTTCATGCAACTTGCAAATTACGTATTTACTATTTGATCGTTAGATTTTATTAACAAGTCCTGTAGGTTCGTGTTAAATACATACAGAGCTTTCACCAATACTCTGAACGACTTCATCAGCTGAAACTTCAGGTAGACTTCTACTTCTTATCAATTATCTTACAAATAGCAGATGTAACTCACAGATTAGTAAACAAGTATGTATATGATTATTGATTGTACTAGTAACCACTATACTTTCACACTTAGATACCGACTTTCCAATCAATCCTTAGTTGTTAAGGTTCTCCTGTTCTTTAATCATAAAAAAATAACACAGAAATTCTACCACGGTGATTAGTTTATATACAGAAGATGCGGATATTTATTGATTCACTTCCTGACCTTGAGATTATGGAAGTTTCGGATCAGGATTCTGAAGTTGGTAACAAATCCAATGATTTCTCTATAAAAATAATGAAATCATAATTGATCATTATGTAGAACTCTGTCGAAAGTTCTTAAAGAAGGTTGATCAAAGTAATAATAATATTTCCTAGCCTCTGTAGAATTTTCGATGGATTATCAAAATTGAATAATATCGGTTTGACCAGTATCCATCTGACCATAACGCTGAAAAATTTATTTTCAATCTTAATGATACAGTATCAATAGTCTGAGTATTGAAGATACGAGATTGTAGATATGCACCGCCACTGAGGAACAAAACGGCTATCCAGTGCTTCTAAGTTTTCCATGATTGGTCTACACGTAATCAACTCATCAGGCCAATTGTTAAAATTACTATGATCCCCACAAACCTCATTCTGATTATAAACATCACGTGCTTACTAGTGTCTGGTTCTAAGAAGTTTTCCTGGAGAAGTCAATACCAAATAAGTCCTATCCGTGTCGGAGAGAAACAGGGTTCTACTTCAGACAGTGGATGAACTATTGCTCAACCATTATCATTTTTGAATGCCATTCGGCTCTAGAGGTTAAGATTTTGTGTAAGAAACCGAATATCCTGAATTCAACTACCTCGTGTGAGATTGTAGATATGCACTACCACTGAGGAGTCCAATACTTAAACAATACGGTCATTTGGTGCTTCCAGAGTTTCACATAATTGATCTAGCTATAATGAACTCATCAATTCAACTCTTAAACCGTACAAAGAATTATTGCGCAGCTATTCATGGATCAATCTAAGTTAAACAATAACACCGTTAGATACCAGCTCACTAGTCTGGAGGTTAAGCGTTCACGCGTGAGACCGAATATCTTGAATTCACCTACCTCGTGTGTGATCGTAGATATACACTAACACTGAGGAGTCCCATACTAAAACAATACGGTTATTCAGTGTTTACAGAGTTTTCTATGGCTGCAACTAGGTCTGATCAACTCAAGAATCTAAATCTGATACCATCAAAAAATGAATTTCAATGATTCAAACAAAATTGAGATTGATTATTTTTTTTCTTTTTAATCTAACAAAATTTATTATAAAATGAATCAATCAATTGGGTAATTGTAAATTTTCATTTACCTAATTTCCCCCCATTACATCATCATCATCATCATCATCTGTCTCCATGCCATCCTGTTTCTAAAACAACAAACACAACGACAATAACAAAAAGAAAGAGAAAAGCAATGAAGAATAAAACAGCAATGAAAACAAATTTAAGAAAAGAAAAAAGAGAAGAAAAGAAAAACACATTCCTTAGATTTTAGCGACATTCAAAACACTAAATTTTTAAAAGAGGAAATCTTCATCTGATTTATTCTTATTCTTATTTAAAATCTACTTACAAACCTCCATTCATTCATTCATTTAGTCATTTAGTCAATGTGTCAATTTCCTGTTCCTCTTCTTCTTCTTCATCTTCTTCTTCTTCTCCTTCTTCTTCTTCTTCTTCTTGTTCTTTTTGTTATCGCTGACGTTGGTGTTGAGGTGGTGGTGGCAGTTGTTGTTCTTGTTCTTGCTTCTGTATAAAAACGACACTTCTCATTTCGAATATTAAAATCTAACTAAGAAATCACTAATGAAAATAAACACGATGAATGGGGTTTATCACTTAAATAAAATCAAGAATAAAAGAACAAGAAACAATTTATTAAAAACAACAAAAAAAACGAGGGAGAGATTACATAAACAGTTAAAATGATGTTAGTACCTCACCCCACACCCTTCTCCCCCCCTCTCTCGTCCTGAGTGTGTGTATGTGTACGTGTATGTTTATGTGACACCGTGAATAACACTGCGCGTGCATAAAAAGAAATAGTTAGTTGGATTGAATTTTCTTCTAATTTTTATTGTTGGTTTATTCACATACACAAATTTGAATTGTGATTTTTCTTAAGAAAAAAAAATATTGATTTATTCATTTGGCATGATTGTTAATTCTGTAAAGTTCTATGGTAGTTAATGTGTAAGTGGTGGTGGTGGTGGTGGTGGTGGTGGTGGTGAATATACGTATGTGTTTGTATGTGTGTGTGTAAGCATGCCACTTGATAGTTGCTATGTGAAAATACATGTTGGAATTTAAATTCATCTGTAGAAGAACTATGGAGATACGTTTTAGTTTGATATTCTGTGATAAACATGTTTAGATTTATTAAAATGAATAATTCACAAGCTATTGGAACAAGTTCACTTGGTATTTTATCTTCCTTTTGTTATTTAGGGTTGTAATTGATCAGTCTGTTGTTGGAATGTAGGAATCCTGTTGAGGATGTTAGATCTTCAGAACTCACTTGGAAAAGATCCTAATTTTGTAATTTTATTCTGGAAATTTGAATTTCTTTGTTTTTGCACCAAAACTCCTCTTTGCACCATCATGTCATATTTCTCACTTGGGAGAATCTTAAATGTTATTAGTCGGTTGTATCATTTAGTATACTATTTTGTAACGCTTCTTAAGGACAGTTTTGTGCTGTATATATACGTTTTGATTTGTGTCTGTTGTTATCGCTCGTGTTTCAGACATTTTGTGGAATATACTTCCTCGTTCGGACTTCGACTTCTCTCTTTAATTAGCAGGGCCGGGACGCATCAGAATATCTAGCTAATCGGTCATTAGTCACAAAGTCTTTGTTCCGTTCACAAACTAGATGAACTAAAAGTCGCTTCACACCTAGCACATCCTGTGAGAACTGCCTCGATATTTCCTTAATTCACAATCTATATAGTGAAAGACGAATGTTGGCTAGTAGTGGAATCCAGTACATGCGCTTAGTCTTATTTGGGACTAGTTAGCTGGATGTAACTGCATCCAGAGTTGAAGCGAAAGGTATGGAGTTCGAGTCCCAGAGTAAACATCAACTCTGGGATGCAGGTGCATCCAGTTGACGAGTCCCAAATAAGACAAAACACGCGTCCTGGATTTCATTGAAAACCACTATACATCTTCGAACAAAGTAAATCGGTTGAACTTTTGATCTGACTCCAATGAGATCGGACGAATGATTATTATTGAGAGATACATATCGACAATCTTCATGTATAATCATCGAATTAACATGCGTTTGTTAATAACGGGATTAATTAACTCAAATATGAGAATGGATTTTTGAATACATATATTCTGTACACACATTGATCTGGGTAGACAATCAACGAGACGAAGTGAAGGTAGCAAAGAGGAGAGAGCGAAGAAAAATAATGTTCAGTGAAGAAGAAGAGCAAGCCATCTCGATTTATTCAAGTGTGGATTGATATTTATAGTCAGATCAAAAATAAGTTACGGATATGTGATGAATGGAAGACTAATACAAACACATACGCTCATGTGAAAACACTGAAGGTTGATAATCGGATGCTGAACATGGTCAAAATGTGACTTGAGATGGATGAATATATTAGCCTGTCTGGAAGCTAGAATAAAGTATATGGGCTTGCATAGTAACTGACACTGCAGAACGAATACTTTGTTAAAACTGTGTACATGGATGACTTTACTAGATTCGGCTCTTATAACAAATCATTCACAGAGTAAAATAATGATCAAAACTACCCTAAATTAGTTTATACAGATCATATATTGCTCCAAAACTGTCTCCCTCAAGGAAGCGTTATTGATGAGAATTGTAAGCGTGAGGGAAGTTACTGTGAGTAAATTCACTGGACGACCGTTTCGTCCTACTGTGAGACTCCTCAGCAGTGCCCATCCACGATCCCACACGCGGTAGCTGAATCCAGGACCTTCAGTCTCACGCGCGAACATCTTTGTCTTTTTTTGATACCCTACAACAGTCTAGACTAGTAACAAATTCCATACATATTGTATGCTATCACGAGTGCGACATATAAGTAAGTCCATGTGAATATGAGTGAATTGTTAGTTGACCATTTATCATAGAGCTTCCTATGTACACTCAGTCTTCACAATTCTTCTCACATAACTAATTGAATCTACCTCAAGGAACCATACACATATATATTGACGTGGTGTATGCTACTTACGTTGACAGATATAAGTAGTATATAACACCGTTCGGCAATGGAATACCAATAAGCAGAAGATTGAGACGAAGAAAGCTGAAAACAATCAAGGAAAAATATAGTTTGTAAGAGGTAATTGATGAATGTTCAAGCAAGACAATAATTTATGAACAAACCAATCAGATATAAGATAACGAGTCATGGATTATGACACGAAATTCATTTGGCATTATAACTGATATCAATTCATCATACTTATTTATAACCCTCATTTAGTTGTAATCAGTAGGAATCCATTCTCATTGTCACTTCAGCCTCACTTGATGGCCATCCATAAATTATAGGTCTCGTCAATGTGTAACTGATACATTTGATGTATGATTTCTATCTAGATTGATCTTTCCTATCACAATTGTTGTTAATTACATTATGATTGAATAAAACATTCAGAACATAACAATAACTCATTACATTGAAATAAGAATTCAGCAAAAAGATTCGTAGGAAACTCAATAAGCAATTAATGAAAGAATTCGAATGTTCTTCCTGATACTTTTTTCTCTTTACATCATTTCTTTTTTCTAAAATGTTCCTGCTTTTCTCTATTTGTCTTGAAATTATCACAACCATCACCTATCCATCCAACCATCCACACCCCACAAACATACACACACCACCCTTTTGATCTTGTTGTTACGGGAGAACTGAAGACATTTGGCGGATTAAAACCTTTTATTGTACATTATTAATTTACTGTGTTTTTGGATGTAATTGTTTTACTTAAGTTTTGAACTTGTTTGTTTATATCATTACTTCGGACATTTTGGTTTGTCTTTGGTTTGGTATTTTGGTGCTCTCTTTGTCTTTGGTTTGGTATTTGGAAGTTTTGCTCCGGGAACCTACAAAATTGAAGGTTTGTTTTGTAAGTGTTATAATTATTGTTATTAGAACGACATTTGGTCGATTACTTGTGAATTACGAATAAATTTGGTATCTAAATTGGGACTTGGTTCTGTTGTTAATTTGGGTTCGTAATTTGCGAGTAGATCGATAGTCCGTACTTCAATAACTGGAACGAGCAAAACTTGGACGTAACATAAAGTTCTTCAATTATTGGTTCTGTGTTCATACCTTGGATTTTCTGGATATTTTGGGTCCAAATTTCTGGTCTTATTGGTCGATTTCGTTTGGATTAATTCGGATTTGTTTTGGTAATTGATTATTTGGAACAACAAATACGATGGAAACACGGAGCAAAAGGCTGAAGGAAAATGACGAAATGGATGGTAAAATTCCTAAAGCTGTTTGTGGTATGTCTGATGTTAATGATGATAAATGTGATGATGTTAGTCTTAATAGTATGTCCTCTAGCCAGCTAAGTGCTTCTAGATTAAAATTAGATAAAGCATTACTGAGGAAAAGGAATTTAGAGAAGAGACTTGAATTAGAACGGCAACTTAAGATGTTAGATCTACAAGAAGAGGTTGATATCGCTGAACTAGAATGCAAGGCCATCGAGGACGATGAACGATTACCCGTAGATAAATGTGGGATAAATGCTAAAGTGGAAAATTATTTGGATTGTGATACTGGGTGTAATAATCACTCAGGGGAGGTATGTAACATCTCAAATGTCGATTGGGTTGGCGAGCTGAAAGACACGATACATACAATGGTTAGTAACATGGTTTTACCTAAGATCGATATGATTTTCTTTGATGGGCAGCCGGGTCAGTATTACCGTTTCATTAGTCAGTTTAATAGCCTTATAGAGAGTAAGCTGTCAGATAAGGGCCAATTGTTGTCGTATTTGTTATATTATTGCAGGGGAAAAGCCAGAACAGCAATTGAATCTTGCGTTTCTTTGCCCAGTGATTTGGGCTATGATAGGGCTAAACGAATTTTGTATGATTTATTTGGTAAAGAACATCTTGTTGCACGAGAACTAATTATTGAGTTATTAAACCATAAACCTGTCGGAGGATCGGCTGACGTATTAACTGACTTTGCGATTAAGTTGCGTAATGTATGTATAACGTTGAAGCAAATGGGATATATGTCTGACGTTAATTCTACGGCTAATTTGGAGGTAATAGTTTCTTGCCTACCACTAGAATTGCAGAATAAGTGGGTGGAAGTCGCCGATAAAATCATGATGCATGGGAAGGAGCCGAGCTTTGAAGAATTTGTGGTCTTTGTAGAAGAGAGGGCCAGAATTGCCCGAACCCGTTATGGTAGATTAGTACAGTGTAACTCAAGGTTCGGTAGAAGGAATTCTGAAGGCCAAGCTGATAGAAGATCACACTTTCATGCAATTAGACGAGACCCAAATAGCTCAGTCAAGGTATCACGTTGTGAAATCTGCGAAGGTGATCATGAGGTGACAAATTGTCCAAGGTTAGCAAAAATGAATGTAAGAGAAAGGAGGCAGGAGGTAAGAAAATGTGGTCTATGTTACTTATGTTTGAGGAAAGGTCACATAGCTATGACATGCAACTCAGGCATCAAGTGCGACGTTGAGAATTGCAAGGTTAGGCATAATTCATTATTGCATATTGATAGTGTTGATAACCATGTGGTGAACCTAGCTAAGGATTGGAACTCTTCAAAGGTTTGTTTGGGGATCGTTCCAGTCAGATTATACGGTCCCAAAGGATGTTTGGAAACATATGCACTTCTAGATAGTGGTTCGGACACTTCTCTTGTATGTGAAGAATTAATTAATCAGTTGGGTATCAAAGGTAAAGAGACTTCGATAAGGGTGGCGACTGTGAACGGAACTACCAATTGTGATTGTTTGGAGGTAAATTTAGAGGTATTTTCATTAGATGAACAGGGTTCTATAAAGATCAACAAAGTTTACACGACCAAGAAACTTCCAATCGATCATGCAACACCTTTAACCGAACTCCAACTGAAACGGTGGAATCATCTAAAGGACATAACCCTTCCGAGGTTGCAAAGTAATTTTGTAGGAATATTGATTGGGTGTGATGCTCCGGATGCACATTGGGTCCTGGAACAACGTCTGGGGGACAGGAAGCATCCGTTTGCTGTGCGTACTCATCTTGGTTGGATGATTATAGGTCCTAAGGGAGTATCAAGGTCTCTACATCAAGTTCAGTGGTGTCATTGTTCCACTAATGATATTTTGCGAGATTTAGGAAGATTATATGATCATGAGTTCGAGGATACAAATAAGTTTCGTAATGGATATCCTGTCAAAGATAAAAAAGCTCTAGAAATAGTTAGCAGTTCGTTTAGATTGGAGGGTGGTCATTTCCAAGTTGGTCTACCATGGAAGTATGATAAGCCAAGGCTACCAAATAATTTGGAACTAGCTAGCCGCAGACTGGAATGCTTAAGGAGGAGGTTTATGAAAGATAACAGTCTTTTGGAGAAATATCAAGTGGTGAATAAACATTTAAGAAAGGGCTATATCATTGAAGCTAGTGAAGAGGGATTTGACTATGATGCTGTTTGTTGGTATATTCCTCATCATCCTGTTATCAACCCTAAAAGGCCTGGAAAATTGAGAATTGTTTTTGATTGTGCGGCTGTCTATCAAGGTTGTTATCTTAATGACCAGCTTTTGAGAGGACCGAATACTGTAAATAGTTTAATTGGTGTACTTCTACGATTCAGATTAGGTAACGTAGCATTAGCTGCTGATATCGAAGAGATGTTTCTTCAAATAAAGATTCCGAGACAAGACAGGGGAGCATTTCGTCTATTGTGGTGGGGAGACGGTGATATACGACGAACGGATAAGGCAAGAGTAGCCCCCTCGAAGGTCCAAGCTATACCGCGCTTGGAACGTACAGCAGCAGTTTTGACAGCTCGCATGGGATCCCAGCTGCAGTCAGAATTAGGTATTAAGTTGGCAGAGGTTAATTTTTGGACGGATTCTATGATTGTCTTACACTATATTAGAAATGAGAAAAGCCAGTTTAAAACATTCATAGCAAATCGAATTTCGACTATTCAGAGTCTTACTAAGGTGGACCAATTGAGATTCGTACCTTCTAAAGAAAACATATCAGACTTGGCATCCAGAGGGGTCAAGTTTGACATTGATGATGTCAAGGTATGGGAGGAAAGTCCACGTTTTCTCAAGAAGCCGAAGGAGTGTTGGCCTGCCGCTGATGTACAAGGTCCTGACCCTCATCTATTGGAAGTAAAGAAGGCAATGTCGGCGCATGTAATGGCTGAAAAATCCACTGTTGATCAACTTATTAATTACTATTCAGATTATACTAAATTACTTAAGGCTGTTGCATGGTTAACCCGATTTAAGCGATATTTACTGGTAATGCGTTCTGGTAGAACTGATCTGTCTCAACAGGTGGGTATGCTTAGATTTGATGAGTTAAATTTCGCTTGTTTAGATTTAATTCTATATGTCCAACGCATAGTATTTCGGAAAGAGATTGAAATGTTATCGTCTGATACCATTAGCAAGGTGAAGATAACGAATTCACCGTTACGAACTTTAAATCCAATGATGATTGGAAGATGGGCTTTATGTTCTGCGGACTCGAATAGTTGTTTGTGTGTGAATATGCAATGGTGCCTGAAGCCATGTGTTATGGTTATTCATTTTCTAAAAGAACTAAAAGGATCCAACAATGTTACGATTTGGAATCAGAATAAAGAGTTCGCGGTAAATAAAGGAATTAATGGATTGGTCCTCTATATGTGTTTATATATCCATATTTACGTTAGCGTGTATGAGCTTCTATGGAGGATGAATGCATTTTGTTAGATGGTTGATATTGCTGTTGTTTGTGTTGGCGCAAATATTTTGGAAAGGTTTGTCTAAGGAATATGTTTGATTGTTGCAAGTTAGACACAAATGGACTCAACCAGAGATGAAGATAGGAGAGAGTAAGTTGGTGACGACATGTACTGGGTTTTTACAGAAAGACAAATGGTTATTAGGTGTGGTAAGGAAAATGATACCTAATAGTAATAGGTTAAGACCGATGGAGTTGCGGACAAGCGTAGGGATCTTGGTAAGAGTTATTAGAAAACTGCGTCTAGAAGTTGTAGGTAGCTACTCGGATCCCTAGGCGTACTGGTGTAAGTCGTAGGGATCACGAGATTGTTGGTATATTGAGTGTTTGTTGTTGATTGTTTGTGATGCATATACTTGGATTCTTGTTGTCTATTTATTTGTCTGTGAAAAGAACCAAGGTGCTTTTGGTCGGGAGTGTTACGGGAGAACTGAAGACATTTGGCGGATTAAAACCTTTTATTGTACATTATTAATTTACTGTGTTTTTGGATGTAATTGTTTTACTTAAGTTTTGAACTTGTTTGTTTATATCATTACTTCGGACATTTTGGTTTGTCTTTGGTTTGGTATTTGGAAGTTTTGCTCCGGGAACCTACAAAATTGAAGGTTTGTTTTGTAAGTGTTATAATTATTGTTATTAGAACGACATTTGGTCGATTACTTGTGAATTACGAATAAATTTGGTATCTAAATTGGGACTTGGTTCTGTTGTTAATTTGGGTTCGTAATTTGCGAGTAGATCGATAGTCCGTACTTCAATAACTGGAACGAGCAAAACTTGGACGTAACACTTGTTTTAATTAGATCAATATACTTTCCACTAGTTCATTATTACAGTGATAAAAGGGGGATGTGTTGAAAGTATCATAGAAGAAGGGAAAGGTTGGTATCCAAGATGAAAAAAATTGAAATGACACTGTCTTATTAAAATGTAACTCAATGGAACCACACACACATGCACACACACTCGTATATACACATATATATGTATAAATGTACATTGAATGTGCTAATGTATATGATCTATTAAACCATTCAGTCCTGCATTATATATTTCATTGGATTAATAAAGAACAATAATTAGTTGTTTATTTATGTATTCATGTATCTCTCTCATTCACGATTGATAAGATTGTCTCAATCTGACATATGAATTGTAATCACAATTGATTGATCACAAGGTGGTGATCAATGTCAAATCATTGTCAAGTCCTTCTTGGTACAGATGGAATGCTATAGACACGGAATCGAACCCGTCAGGGAGCACCAGTTCCCTTGATAATAAAGGTGCACCTTGTTGAAGAGTGCCGAATAACACCAAACACCGGTTCAGGGTTTCCTCTTGACCACCGCCAATCATCATCTTGTATATGAATTGTATTTAGTAGGGGAGTCGATGAATAAAGAGTATTTGATACCCATTCCGAAGTAAGGATTAGTAAAGTAATGGAATCATTCATACAGTTATAGAACATATGGACCTCAAAACAAACTATCTTCAATACAAACGTCAAGACAGTTATACTGTAGTTGTCTTCGCATGATACTTAATATCCATTGGTCGGATATCATCAATAACAGTTTTTTTGGGAGAGAATAAACCATGTTCCAGGTGAAGAGGAAATTAAAAAAATTGTCAAACTGTATTATGGGATAATCGCTGAATTGTAATTGTAAAGGAAAGCCCAAAAAGGGAGACCAAAAAAGCACTACGTTGAGAATTAAAAACAGACATGAAAATAATGAATAGCAACCGGAATGAACTGGGAAGGATTGTCACGGGCAGAGTTGAATAGAGAATGCTAGTAGGTGGCCCATGCTTCTCAATGAGAGGTAACAGGTATAACTATGTAACAGGGGAACAGGGGAACCTAGAATGTTATTTGGTCATACTTGCTTTATTTCATTGTTGATATTCATATTGAGACTCAGAAGCAGTAGTTTTTTTGGTTTAAACACCAAAGTGTTATTCAACTAATCAATGAGTTTATAGAGACGGATAACAGAAATATCACACCTATTGTTATTTAGACTTATTGGCTTAATGCGTAGATCATTAACATATGGACTGAAAGCTACTAAGTCTGATTCTCAATGAGGATTTCAATATCAGGATGCAGGTGCATTCAACTGGCGAGTCCCATAAAATACGAAACTGACATCCCAAATTTCATGATAATATCACCAGAATCTAGACAAACCCTAATCTGGTCATAATCATAATGTGCTCACTATTCTCTGGCTGTAAGAAGATTTCCAGGAGTGAAATCTAATCCTTGTTGCGTGGAGATAAGTATATACCTTAGACGATAGATGAATGTTTGTGTATCCATTCATGGATATGTTGAGCTCAGACAACAACACCGTTGAATCTATAAGTAAAGTGTTCACGTGAGAGACCGATAGGTCTTGGGTTCGAGTCCTTCATTCAGGCTCGTGGATACAAACTGCCACTGAGGAGTGCCATACGAGGACGAAACGGTTGTCTAATGCTTTGAAGTTCTCCATGATTGTTATGACTTTAATCAACTCATTAATTCAACGATTATATTTGTTTGTATTCTCTTTTTTCTGTAAACAATCAAAAACAGAACTTCTCGTTTGTGTTTCCGGTGCTGGTAATTATGTCGTTTGTTTGTTTGTTTTTTTCTTTCTTTTTTACGGAGAAATTTAATGAGTTTTTGTTTTTTCTGAAGAATGACAAGTTAGATTAAAGCAAATGTGAATAGTTCGTGTTCTAGTTATAGAAAACTTCGAAACATAATATTAGCCATTTCGTCCTCGTATGGGATTCTTCAGTGACAGTACACATTCATGATCTCATATGTGAGATCCGAATCAAGGATCTATCGGTCCCATGTATGAAACGTTTAACTTGTAGATTACTAAGCCTGATAGTATTCAATAGTGTTATTGTCTAAATTCAATCAATTTACAAATTTCTACCATTATCCACAATTATCTTCGGTAAGTATTGGACTCTACAACAGACATAGTTGAAGTCTATTGGTTACGGTTTCTCAGTAGAACTTTGATTGTGTTTCAGTTATCTTTTTTAAAGAAGAATAATAAGTGTCAGATTATATTCGAAATGAAACGTGGATTTTAAAAAAATAAAATTGAATAATCTACAGTGATTGTAAAAGTTATGGAGGTTACTTCGACACTACGGCGTGCCTGAGATGATAGTCAATATGATGAATTATGATGGATTAAACTGTAAATCGTTCATGGAGGACAGTTGACAGACTCGTCCGAAGTAAAGACTAGTGTCAGGCAAGTTTGCTTACTCTCAGCTTTCTTCTTTTACCTGGTGATCGACTGGATCATGAAGATGTCAACATCTGAGGGGAAGCATGGGATACAGTGAACATCCAGGATGCAGCTGGACGATCTAGGCTTCGTAGATGATCTGGCTTGTCTATCGCATACGCAACATTAATTGCAGGAGAAGACGATCAATGTAGCAGCAGCCTCAGCAGCAGTAGGTCTCAATATACATAAAGGGAAAAACAAGAACCTCCGATACAACACAGCATGCACCAATCAAATCACAATTGACGGAGAAGATTTGGAAGATGTGAAAACCTTTACATATTTGGCCAGCATCATTGATGAACACGGTGGATCTGATTCAGATGTGAAGGCGAGGATCGGCAAAGCAAGAGCAGCATATTTGCAACTGAAGTACATCTGGGAATCAAAACAACTGTCAATCAACATCAAAGTCAGAATTTTTAATACAAATGTTAAGACAGTTCTACTGTATGGGGTGAAAACTTGAAGAACTACGAAAGCCATCATCCAGAAGCTACAAGTATCTATTGACAGTTGCCTACGTAAAATATTTCGGATCCATTGGTCAGATACTATCAGAAACAACTTATTAAGGGAGCGAACAAACCAGATTGCAGTGGAGGAAGAAGTCAGGAAGAGGCGCTGGAAGTGGATAAGACACACATTGAGGAAAGCACTGTGCTGCGTCACAAGACAAGGCCTCACATGGAATCCTCAAGGCCGAAGGAGAATAGGAATACCAAATAACACACTAGGCCAATTAATGGAGACAGACACGAAAAGAATGAACAAACGCTGGATAGAAATAGGATGGAAGACTCAGGATGGAGTGGGTTGGAGAATGCTGGTCGTAGGTTTATGCTCCATTGGGAGTAACAACAGACGTAACAGTACAAGTACATGACTTATAGTACATGGCCTATAGTACAAAACAATGTAGCCAACATAACTTTCCTTCAATCAAAGTAAACAGTCCTTGTAGCTAGAATCGAATTTATCAATCTTGACTGTCTAACATTATTATTGATGGATTTAATGTTAACAATTAAATTAATGGAAATTGTTTTGTATTGTTCGTTTGAATCTTCCCCCTGATATTTAGGACTGCAATTGATCAGTCTGTTATTGGCATATGTTCATTCTGTGCGTATTGCCTCGATAAAGCCTTAATTCGGAAGTATTATAAGCAAAGATGGATAGTGGCTGGTAGTAGAAACCAGGATGCACGTTTCATCCTACTTGAGACTTGTCGGCTGAATGTACCTGAATCTCAGTGTCGATGTTCATTCTGTGATTCGAGCCCATTACCGCCATAGCATTATCCACTTGGCTAATGAGTTTTGGAAACGAACGCTACTGTGTTTGAGTTTTATAGTGAACATCAACTTTGAAATGAATGCATCTTCATCTGAAGAAACCGGAATGGGACGAAACGCGTGTCCTCAATTCCACTACTGTCCATTGTATTACTAGATCCATACACAGATTATAGATATTTACCGAATCATTTACGGAAATAACAACTCCTTTAGGTAAACCATATCATACTCATCTAAATCATTGTTTCCTTCAATTATAACTATGCAACACTATTCAATAGGGAATAGTTCGTTTCTTTTTTCATTTCCCCAATTTTCAAATGTTTTATTCAACTGAATCATTGAATATTGACAAGGGGAAATTTAAATTATTCATAAATGTGCAAAAACCACTCAAATGATTGATAATAATGATTAAGTATATACCTATCAAATTTATTGATTATAGATTTAAAGGGTGATGGTAAATGATTTCATTGAATAGATTACTTAGTTACTTACTTACTTACGCCAGGGACTCTTCATGAAGGAGCATAGGCCGCTTACCAGTGATAAGCGTTTTTGGCGAGTTAGTTTTCTACGGGGTAGAATCTTTAACGCTATGTCCAACCCTTTTTCTTTACTCGGGCTTGAGACTGACAATGACTTTAGAAGAGCTAGATAGGTAAAGAATAATTGTTATGTCAATTGAAATCATTTAGTTTGTTACCTTGGCAACTAATAACCAATGCATTATAACAAGATCTAAATAACATAGTTCATTGGTGAATGTACAATGATTATGTGATTTGTACTACTGATGTTGACAGATCTAAGTAGTATGTATCATAACTTAATGAAAGAAGGTAAAGAAGATCAACGAAAAGAGAATAAGCACAGAAAATGATTGGTGTGGAAACGAAACAACAATGAAATCTGAGAAAATTTATTAACATTTTGCAAATAAAGTATTTCCTAAGACGTTCTGCAGTAGTCTGTTCATCAAATACATTTGATTGTCTTCACTTGTGTTCTCGTTCATTGCAATCTTATTGTCTATAAATAGTTTCATAGCTTAGTTTACACTACCTCTCTGTATTTGATGAACTAAACGGAATCTAAGAAGTATCTGTTTATTCATTGAGAATAGGTGTCTAGGGTGTTATTTGGATAGTAAAAAAGAAACTAGAGGATAACCACTATTGCATGTATAAACTCAGTACAGTAAATGTTTATTATTATCACATACAAATGGTTGCATGAAATTTATTCTGGAGATTTACTACTACCATCATCAAATATGTACAAGTATTTATAAACACGTAAGTTACTGAATGTCCGTGGATCGGATACTATGATCAACAGACTGCTGTGGGAGAGGACGAAGCAGATTCCAATTGAGGCGGAAATTACGAAAGCAAATTGGAGGTGGAAAGGACATACATTACAAAAATCATCAAATTGCATCATAAGGCAAACAGTAACTTGGAATCCTGAAGTGAAACGGAAAAGTGGAAGCTCGAAGAACACACTACCTCGAGAATGGAGACTGGATGGAGAATGGTAGTGAGTAGTCTATGCTCCTCCACGAGGGGTAACAGGCGTAAACAAGTAAGTAAGTGTTGTAGTAAGTAAGTAAGAAGTAAGTAAGTTAGTAAGTAAGTAAGCAAGCAAGCAAGTAAGTAGGTAAGGGATTGAGTAAGTAAGAAAGTAAGTTAGTAAGTAGGTAGGTAATTCAGTTAATAAGTAAGGGATTGAGTAAGTAAGTAAGTAAGTAAGTAAGTAAGTAAGTAAGCAATTAATTAAGTAATTAAGTAAGTAAACAAGTAATTAAGTAATTAAGTAAGTAAGTAAGTAAGTAAGTAGGTAGGTAGGTAGGTAGTAAGTAAGTAAGTAAGGGATTGGGTAAGTAAGTAAGTAAGTAAGTAAGTAGGTAGGTAGGTAAGTAAGTAAATAAGTAAGGGATTGAATAAGTAAGAAAGTAAGTAAGTAGGTAGGTAAGTAAGTAAATAAGTAAGGGATTGAGTAAGTAAGTAAGTAAGTAAGTAAGGGATTGAGTAAGTAGGTAGGTAAGTAAGTATGTAAGTAAATAAGTAAGGGATCGAGTAAGTAAGTAAGTAAGTAAGTAATGAAATCGCCTCAGTCCTTCAAACAATTTCAAACCTCCATATGAGTTGTAAGATTCAATCCTCTTATTATTTAGAATCAAATTAAGGATGGATAATATAATGAATATCATATATTTATAGGACGAATAATAGTTTCCATACGGAACAGAAGAGGTGTATGTTATATCCTGATGAGAATCATGAATAGTACCTATGGGCATCTATTAATAGACTAATATGATGTATATATTTTTATGTAATTGATAAGTAACTAGACTATGCATATTCAAGTTCCTGTTACTAAAAGCTTTATTTTGACTCATACACTTTTATTATACAATTTACCGTTCTTGAGTTATGCCCAGTCCATTCATTACAGTTTCCCACATTCACAGACAACTTTGGCTTGATCGTGTCTAAATGTGCATTTTCTCTTTTATGGTACGATATGGTTTGCTGTATTGGTATATAAATCCTGTATGTTTGAAATACATGATTGTCATAGTGGAAGCTGTAATTGGCGTTCTGGACTCAATAGGCAGAGCTATTCAGGGAAAAGGACCGTTAAAGACTTTGAACTGCCGAACCATCGACTGCTGCGAAATGTGATGCTTCATGATGTAGGAGTAGGTTGGGATGGCCAGACCGAAACATAGTACAAACCCATGAAGTCACCGACAAGTGGACTGAGCCATGTTGGCAGGTGTTGACTACGCGGTTTGGATCCGCATGATGATAACAATCGATGGTTAAAGACCTTAGATCACATGGGTCAAAATCGTTTGTGATAGCGCAGGTGCATCCATTCTTTAAGTTCTCTAATCTTCTGAATTCTTCATGTCCCTTTTTTATTTTTCCAAATTCATTCCACTAGATTATACTCTTTGAATCAAAGCCTAATCTTTCCGATCAATGCTTATACTTTTACTACCACTACCACCATGAGATTTGAATCGACAATTGTATCTCTGTGCTAATGTGGTATGGCGATTCGTACTTACGAAGTTTCACGGTGTTACTGACTGACTGACTGACTGACTGGAAACCGTTCGTACGCGTTTATGGGTCGTGGGTTCGATCGATAAATCACTGTTCTCTAATTGATGGTATCATTACGTCATACATATTGATAGAGACATGAACACATAAGTTATAACAGTATCCTACAAAGATATATGATTATGTATACTATACTTTTCTCATATTCATTTAATAGCTAGTCCATTCGTTTCCTTTTTTCTTCTTCTAAATACAATAACTAACTTTGTTTGTTTGAAGTTTGAAATTACTAACATTTTCCCTTTGTGTTAAATTCTTTCTTCTCCATGGCAATTACGTTGACTTTTTTCTAGCCATAGTAATTACCTTGTAAGTAATTGTGGCAATCAGAAATGAGAATTTTTGTTAACAATTAAAAAAGGTGAATTTTATTCTAAGACAGTTGTGTATGTTGTGATCCGACCATTGAACTGATATTGAAATTGGAAGGGTTATGACTAGAAACTGAATCTAAGCGATTCATTTCATTGTGTTGAGGTGTTATTGTTCATACCCACACTTGAATCCAGTACCTTAAGGATTTAGTATGAATGGGTTATTTTCCAAACTACTGAGTTCAGATAGCCACGCGATTAAGTTTGAATTCCAAGATGAATATCAACGATGGTTTACAAGTAAATCTAGGAAACTAATTTTAAGCGCGACAAAACTCTGGTCTTAGATTCTGTAACTAGCCACAGTTTGTCTGTTCCATAGAATTGGTGAAAGTGAATATATCGATGCAATGTACACATAATACATGTATATACTAGCGAAGACTGAATACCACACAACCTCTTAAACGTAACGATATGAAAACATCCACTGATGTATGAATGGATACAATCATGATTCATATCAAAAGGATTTTTGTGAATTTTATAGTAATTTCAGTGGTTAAGATCACGAGTGAATTGTAGCTAAACCACTATGGAAAACCTCGAAGCACTGGACGGTCGCTTCGTTCTATTATGAGACTATTCAGCAATGTGTAAACATAATTCATTACTAAAATACTTTAGTACTAAGTGAATTATTCGAAACATACCCATAATGTGGTAATCTTTTATGAATATATCCGTTTTTTGCATATCCCTACTGTGAAGACAGCCTATGGGTAAACTTGAGTAAGCTCCAAGAAGCTCAGAAAGATTGTAAGGTTCTAGCGTTCGAGTATTCGGGTTGTATGTGGTATATCATTATTCTTAGTTCTAGATGTAACATTTATCAGTGATGAGTATGTTTGCTTCAGCCAATAGATCATTTTCATAACTATCTTAAAGTATATTATTCAGTTGAATATATAATCTAAATGTTTCTTTTGCTGGCATAATACCTTGGAACTCAACTTTATGCCAATTAGTAATCGTCAACAAAATGAACTTAGCAGACTGTTTTAATGGCAAAGCTGGAAAACGACCAAGTCAGTTCTATGAGTAATTGATTTCATCTATACGTAAGATACACGGACGACATGTTTGTAGTTTGTGTCGACAATATTGAATTTGGAGATGTCGTACACCGCTTTAGCACACGCCACCCTTCCATAGACTTGACGTTAGAAAGTGAGCAAGACCAGTCAGTCTCTTTTCCCGATGTACGTCTGATGAGAAGGAGAAGAGGTTCTTTAAAATGATCCATATTTAGAAAACAAACATTGACTGGCCAGCTGACCAAAATCTATAGCAGGGTTCCTTTAAGCAGAAAGAGAAATCTCATTCACTGTTTATGTTTCTGAATACATCGGATATGTAGTACGAAATCCATTGATGAACAACTCGCATTCCTCACGAAATCTTTGACAACAACTGTCAATATAAACCGCCTCATATATATGGAAAGAGGTCGTTGTGACAAGAACAACATCTATGTAAGTTTGGAATTTGTAGGTGATTGAACTTCTGATGTATTTAGAACTGCGAATAACATTCAATAGCAAGAACTTACTTTCTGTATCCGAAAAGATTAGCTTTCCCATCTGGTCACCTCCATGTGCATCTACCAATATACCTGCTCTTGTGGAGCAAAATACATTGGCCGGAAACAGCGATCGCTCTCAACTTGGATACGGTAACATCACAATTGATTGGTCACTGAGTGGTGATCAATCTCATGCTTGTCTAGTCCTTATTAGTGCAGATCGAATGCTATCGATCATGTTAGTCACGGCTCGGATAGCTCAGTGGCAACGTCTCTGACTGTGAAGCTGGGTGACACGAGATCGAATCCGCCAGGGAGCACCAGTTCCCTCAAGATTACAGGTACACCTTGCTGACGAGTGCCAAGTAGCATGAAACCCGGGTCCAGGGTTTCCTGTTGACTACCTCCAACCACCATCTAATCTCAATACGGTAACATCTTCCAGTTTGGTTCTACAAGGTCTAGAGGAAGGCTGACAAGAGTTCTATACTTAGACAGCGTGTTTCATAATATTTGAGTCTCATAAACATATCATACACTCAGTCGAAAGCTGATATCTACTTGAACAATGAACCACAGTAGTGCAAGCTTCAAACGCCATCGTGCTAACTACTTATCTGCTGAGCTCTAATAACTACTAAGTAGATAGTTAAGTGTATAACGCGATGACGTTTTAAACGAACGATACTGCACTCGAGTCCTGGAGTGCACACCAACTCTTCAATGCAGGTAAATATGGCTGACGACTTTGAAATAGGACGAAACCCGCCTACTAAATTCCATTACATCCAAACTTATAATGCTTGTGACTTGAGGCAATATGTAGTAAACCTGTACAAGATACATGTATGCTGATAAGGGATTGATCAATTACAGTTCTAAACATTCATTCAAGTAAATAACAATACTAAAGGAATTTAATATTTACCAAGTTGTTAATGTATAATCAAAGAAGAAGAAGAAGAAGAAGAGAACGAATAACACATATGAACTCATTTCCCAATGCTCATAAATTAAATCTAACTTATTCATGCTAAATTGTCGTTTCTCCTTTCTTTCTTTCTTTCTCTTATTAAAATAAACATTTATATACTCTACAAATGAACAAATGAACAGAGGTGTAGCTCAATTTCAGTAGTTTCTCCATTATAAGGATAAATAACAGAAAGGGGTTTTTGTGTGGACATTACAGTAATTTTAATTGTTGAGATCATGAATTCATTGAAGCTAGATCACCATGGAAAACTTGGGGGCACTGATTGGTCGTTTCGTCCTACTGTAAGACTCCTCGTCAGTGTGAATACAAAACCCCTTCTAATATTATTCAACATATGTTCACTTGTTACGGTCTCCAAGAGGTATTTCCTAGAGCTCTAGTGAGAAGCAGTGACCATTGAAGTTCAGTCGCATCTGCTGCTAGACAGTGATTTACTGAAGACAATGATGGATTGTGTCCTAATTTCGTGAATTGGTTAAAGTTCGAAATTAACACCGTTGGATGCCGGGCAGCTCAGTGATCTAGAGTTCAAGCATACGCCTGCGTAAGACCGACAGCTCATGAGTTCGAACCTCGCGATGCGAAGTCGTGGATACGCGCTCCTGAGGAGTCTCGCAATGAAACAAAACGGCCGTCCAGTGCTTCCAGGTTTTCCATAGTACTCTAACTTCAAATGACTCCACAAAACCTCTCTCTGATCATAGTTTATTTATTCCTAAAATACTTTGACAAAACAGAAATATTAAAGCAACCAATACAAGAGAATAAACGCCCCTTAATTTGGGTTGATCAAAAATAAGTTTGAATTATCACCAAGGAGAGAATTCAATCATCAATGTCTATACACGAATTCATTAATTATAGAATTTGGAACTATTTGGCCTGTATCCTAAAACTGTGTTATTCACCGATATCTACAAACCTATTGTTCAAATGGTAATCATATGACTACTTATGAGTAAACTTGAAAGAAATTTACAAACTTGCACTGAGAAGTATTCATCAACTTTAGACATCACCGAGGTGTCAAAGAATAACAACTGATGATGTCACATATAAAAGTTGAGATTTCGAATCTATAAAAGTCACCAAGGTGATGTAAACTGAATGTATTCATCACTATTCCAGACTACCTTGAGTTCAGTTCATAGATGTGCATAGCTCAAGTGTCCCACTACCCAATGAAGACTATTTCTCAATTGGTCTACAGTTAAATTCAGTCGATGTTATAACAAATATTAATCTTGAGAAATGTACACACATCCCTTATCTTAATCAAAGATTGATAGTGACTAGCAGTGGAATCCAGGACGCGATTTTCGTCCTATTTGGGACTCGTCAGCTGGATATATATGCAATCTAGCCATAATGGTCACTCCGCGGCTCCAACTTTGTGCCATTCGCTTCAAGCGCCATCGCGTTATGCACTGGGCAACTGAATCCAGATATCCACCTGCTTGTGCATTGAGGAGAAGTTTAAATTCACTTGATGTTGTTTCAGGAATTCCACTTCTAGCCACTATCCATCTTTGCTTAAAAAGCTTGTGACTTAAGACTATATCGAGGTAATCCGCACAGGATGCATATATGCCAACATAAGACTGACCAATTGCAGCCTTAAATATCAATGGAAAGATACAAGTAAAACAAAATCAAGTGACCTTTATCCTAATGATATGTGTGCTACTGATGTCGATAGATATAAGTAGTATGTATCATCAACCGAAAGTGGAATGTCTGGAGGTAGAAGGTTGAGAAAATTTGAAGAGAAAATAACAAGAACAGATAGCAATTGTTATGGTAATGAAGCAATAATCAGCTCTGAAATAATTAATGAATATTTTGTATGTGAAGTATTACTATATGGTACTCAGATTTTACCAAGATATTCTGTATTTTTGTACTGCGACATATCCAGTTCTCCTCACTTATGTTCTTGTGCACTACATTAACTAGAGTAAAATAATAAAATTTAAATTCTACCAAGCATGAAACATCCCGAATTCAGCCCAAAACTCGTCCTATGTTACTGCTGGTTCCAAGCTCGGGTAAAGAAGGAGGGTTGGACATGAGGGTCAACGACTTTGTCCCGTAGAAAATAACTTTGCTAACAAGACACAAACCAGAATATATACATATATATAGTCATGATGAAAAACTAACTCTATTCGCTCCGGAAACAACTTGGACAGATTTTCGAGGATAGAGTTGATTGAAGAATGCTGGTGGGTGGCCTTCACTCCTTCATGAGTGATAACAGGAGTCAGTAAGTAATGAAACATCCAAACTTATATTTAAAATTATTACTATTATTAGCTTTATTCAATGTTATATTCTCGGTACAATATAGAATCCTCAGCGCAAAGTATTTCAACAAGTTTCCGTTTCTTATTTCTTGGTCGATCCTGACGATGTATATTGGGTGGTCACCAATTAGATGTTGGCAGTTCAGGAATCAACATCTAAATAATCTTCTTTTTTTGCTGCATATTGCCAGCGACTACAATGTCTCTGAATGTGGTCTTTCCTAACTTGTACAGCGAAAAAGTCGTGGAATTTTCACTAATGCACCTGAATACGTTTTGCAATTAATTGACATAATGATCTGTTGAAACAAACAAGAAAAAATAGATAACTTGTTGAAATATCTAGAACAGGTAGGACCAGGAATCCTAGATACTTAAAAAGGCTGTCGAACAATAATAATAATAATGTGTATGCTAGCTTAAAGCTAAGATTAGCAGAGCAAGCGCATCATTTCTACAACTGAAGAATATATGGAACTCAAAAACAGCAGTCAACCAATTTCAAAGTCACAATCTATTATATGAACGTCAAGACAGTTCTACTGTACAGAGCTGAAACTACCAGAACCATCATCAAGATGGTACGATATTTATAAATGGTCGTCTACGCAAGATACTCAACATCTATTGGTCGAATACCATCAGCAACAGCTTACTGTAGGACAGAACAAACCAACTTCCATCTGAAGATTAAATTAAGAAAACATAGTGGAAGCAGATAAACGTGCGTTGACGAAATCAACCAACTGCATCATAAAGCAAGTGATACCTTTAAATCTTGAAGGAAAACGGAAAACAGGAAGGCCAAAGAACATATGACGTCAGGAAATGGAAACAGATATGAAAAGGATGAATAGCTACTAGAATGAACTGGAAAAGATAACCCAGGATAGATTTGGATAGCGAATGCTGATGAACAGCCTGTGCTTCTCCACAAGGAATAAAAAGAGTAAATAAGCTTCTTCCGAGTATATATTTTACTCTGTTTATAGAAAACGCCCTATTTATGACCATTTTTATTACCCAATCAACTAATTTCATCAAATTAGCAACTAAAAAGTAAAATATAAAAATCAACATTTTAACCAATCAGAAGTTGATAAATTAGGAACATACCTGGAGACAACAGTTAAATGGATATATTCCTTCGAACATGTATCTATGCATGTATCTATGTATGTATGTATGTATGTATGTGTATCTATGTATGTATATATGAGTGTAGGTAAATAGGTATCTATGTAAGTATGTGATGAATACATAAGTTTGTCTTGTTTACTAATATTTGAACTCAGTATTATCATCATATTCATTTAACTCTTATTTATTTATTAAATATCCTGAATGTTATTACCATGGTACATGAATCAATTCCATTCTGTTATAGCTGAAATCATCATCATTATACCATAATGATTACGTAACTCATAGTTGATCATAAGAGTTTTGACAACAACATCACCATCTTCATCGACATCATCATTAACGATGACAGTCATTTTCATCATTTTTGTTGAATGTTTTAAGTAAAAGAAAAGAGAAAAGAAGAAAGGAGAAAAGATGAAAACAGAAAAGAATTAAACAAAAAAACATGAATAAACTTGTACAACAAACTACAAAAACTCAGACACAGACACGCACACACACTCAAATACATAATAAACATATTTGAGAAATGTTTCAATGTTGGTTATATATTTTCATCGATAATATAAAATTTTCTATCATTCACATGTTTCAACAAAGAAGATCTTTATCTGGAAAGTGTAACCATTGAATTATTGAACAAGTAAGTAATACATTTATACTTGTATAATGTATACAATGAAATAATGATCATACTAATAATAGGATCATTTTTAACATAGTTTAGTGGATTGGTTCAAGTTAGACATGAATATCGTTAGATGTCGGCCGACTTAGTACTCTATAGGTTAAGTAGTCGCGTGTGAGACCAAGACGTTTTGGGTTCGAATCCTGTGTTCGAGTGCGTAAACTTGCACTACTGAGGAATTCCACAGTGGAACGAAACGGCCATCAAGTGATTCCAGGTTTTTCATGGTGGTCAAACCTCAATTGACTCATGAATTCAATACTTAACGTTGGAATCATAATTTGTGCTACTTTACTCTTGTTACTTATTACATGTGAGTAGTAATAGTGTGATTAGAAATGTAAGGTTTCAGTGTATGTCATAGTTCGAAGTACTAATGAACAATTTACAGCACCAATTAATATATAAATAAATTGTATATTGTCCGTTATGAATGTCCAGATGCTGAAATATGCATTACGATACTCTAAAACTAAAGAAGTTCCATGGGACATGTATAGCGTTTTAAGGAGTTAGATTTCCACCGCATGAGGTCGGTAACCCTATGCCCAAACTTCCTTCTTTATCCAGGCTTGAGACTGGAAGTAGTCTGAGAGATGCTCCAATGGAAGTTATGGTTCATGTTTAGTAAAGATTTTATTTCATGTTTAGAATTGTCTATACACCATAAAGAACTGACATTCTTGTTGGCAGCATCTGTACACTTGTCACCTATCGTCATTATCAGGACTTTAGCACGAATCATTTTGAGCTACGATCTCATAATTGATTGGTATAACAAGACAGTTGTCCTAAACTCAATATAATGTATCATATGTTGTTTTCATTATAAATATTTATATATAATTAGTGCTTGAAGACACTTCTCGTCTGAGCCATGTTGGTAGATGCAGACTACTTGGTTGGGGTCCGCGTGATTGTCGTAACCGATGGTTGGGGACTCTTGGTGACATGGCTAAGAATCGATCACAATGGCGTCAGTGTATACACTGTCTATCTTTCCTTAAACTAAGAGATTAAATTCACTTCATATCTTTCTTTCTACGAACTAGTTCTTTTATCCTTTACTAAGTATTTACATGTAATCTTCCCTTTATAAATTACTACCATCGGATCAACCACTTCTATGAATTAGCTGTTCATCTTGCTTTGCTAATGAGGTACCGCAACTTGGACAGATGCACATACGTGCCTGGTCCTGCGTTGTAGCTGATTGACTGACTGACTGAACTGATCAATTCATCACCGTAACCGATATTTTGAAGAACCACGAGTTTTATACTAGTATACCACTGATTGGTTATTGAATGACTTGAGTTTTTGAAATCTTTAAATGAAAATATGTTCGTCTTTCTTGAAACTTCTTTACATCAACCTAATACTGTATTAAATCAACAAGTTCTGAGTAAAATGATTCATTAATAAGACTATTAATTATGGACGAACCAATCACGTATAAGATAACAGATCTTGAATGTTGGCGCGACTTTCATTCATCCATTTGACTAAATGGTGTTTTACCATTATAGCTTATGTCAGTTCGTAATTGATCCCCCCCTTCCTGAATCTCATTCTTAGGAACACTCAAAGGTCATCCATAAATTCAGGTCTCAATAATAATAGAATATTGCCTATTGCCAATTGCCTACTAATCTATCGAAGAAATAAGTAGTATTGTCATGTAATTTGAAATTTCTAAAAGAAATTCATTATTTGTATCTTCTTATTGTGCCTTTTAATCTAGTGGTAAATATTCTATTCAGATTAGGTTTGTTATTCAAAACCAAAGTGTTTTCCCCTTCCTGTCAATGAAAATATATCAGTTCTTTTTGGAATATCCCCATTTTTCTGAGTCTTACAGTTTTTAGTTATATACGATTCATATAAATACTTATGTGGTGTGTGCTACTGATATAGACAGATACAAGTAGTATGTATCATCAATCGAAAGTGAAATGCCTAGTGGCAGAAGGCTAAGAATGTTTGAAATGAAGAGAACTAGGACAAACAATGAATGATGTAATGATGATGATGATGATGATGATGATGATGCGCACTGCTGAAGAGTCACAAAATAGGACGAAACGGTCGTTCACTGCTTCGAGGTTTTGCATGGTGGTCTAGCTTCGATTAACTCATGAACTGAACCATTGAATTATGTATTATTTATATATAATATTTATTTAAAATGATTCGGATGATGATGAAGATGGTTTGAAACTATCCCTTCATTTCCGTACTCTTTCAATCTAAATATGAAATCTGTTGTTCTAATGGAATCGTTTGTGACTTTTCTTCCATATGGTTTGTGTCAAGAAATTGAATTTTGTTCCATGGTTGATCTAGCTCAACTACTAAAAAATCACTATAATATCCACAAAAATCCCTCCTCCTTCTGATATGAAACTTAAAGATTTAACTAATCATATCAATGATATGAAAAATGTATCGGTTTACTTTTTCTTTTGTTTTTGTTTTACGAACTCTCTCCTTCTCTCTCTCTCCCTCTCTGTTTCTTCCCAAGGGAATTCTAATGTATTTGGTTAACCGAATTGATATCATTAGTGAAATCAATGAAAATACGGTGTGTTTTTTGTTCTAATTGATTTATTGATAAGACTGTCATTTATGGGTGACCTATGAGTAACAGTGAAGTGACTTGGAGACTGTCCACCAAACTAGATGAGGGTTATAAATCTGTGTGAAAATTAAAGATTATGATCTACAGTCGATGGTTCAGGGTTAAGAATCAAATTTAGGGGCGGTGGTTTAGATAGTGGGTTTCCATTACGAACTGACATGAGCTATCATGTCAAAAATTCTCATTAACCAAATGAATAAATGAATAATCATAATAATACATTTGTAGATATGTAAATGAATAGAAAAAGATTAGATGTTTCGTAACTTAGTGTAGGCTACTTCTTCAGAGAATATCGATTATTGAAAAAAAGAGAAAAAAAGAAGGAAAAATACACCTAATTCATTGAAAGGTCATCCTAAATTCATATGAAGGTAAAAACTATGAAAATAACCCTACCAACACCACCACATTGTTTAGCTTATCTCTAAGAGAAACAAAATTAGATAAATTATCTTCGTATAACGTGTAGATAATACTTTTCTTATTGATGATGAAAATAAAGAAAGAAAAAACTTATAAAGAAATATAACCAATGAAGTTTTTCTTTTTCTTTTTTGTTGTTGTTATCGTTTTGATGAATAGACAGAGAAATAAAGAGAACTAAGGCGTAATTAAGTAAGTAAGTAACTGATTATCAAGAAGAAGATAGTCTTTCTTAAGTCTACACTAAGTTTGAATAGTTAGATGGTTATATATTAGATTATAAAGGTGAATGATATGGTTCGAATCCTTGGAGATACACCATACTGATAATTGTTGAATAATATTAAAGTGTTAATGGATGTAGTGTTAGATGTATTTGAATGACAGTACCAATGAATGATATTCATAATCTGAATGAATGATTAGTAGTATGTATTCCATAACAAACGCTTTTTGTTCTCATCCTCATGTCATTGATTTTCTCAACCTTCTGTTACCATACATTCTACTGCCGATTAGTGATACATATTACTTATATCTGTTGATATCAATAGCACACATCACACTGCAATTACAACCCTCCCATTCGAGATGTGGAATTAGTTGACTGAGATAAAAATGAAGACAGTACTTGGTATGATACAATTTATTACGATATTCTACGTAATGATCAGCTTCATGTTTCATCATATTGAAGACTCTTTAGATGAATAAGCATACTAATATCTGATTTCAGTATTTCATTAGTTTAAAACATTTAGGTGTAAACTCATATCTTCAGGTATATTGTTCAACATAGATCATGGTACACACTGTTGGCAAGTCCTAATAAGAATGAACTGTATATCTTTGTTACCACTCATAGTAATTATCCCAAATGAAGTCAATTTGTAGGTGTCTCAATACGGCATCAATATATCTAGATTGATTCAATTCAATTCAATGACAGTTGGACAAATCAGATATTCGGTTTTTCTTAGACTTCAGCAATTCTGAAGAGTTATTAGATCTTAATAGTTGAATTCATGTGTGAGACCATACATAAGTGAGACCATCATTGAAAATCTAGAAATACTGAATGACCGTTTCTTTCTAGCTTACATCGACTCATGAATCGAAATAATAAAATTACAACAAACTCCACATACTGCATTCTGATAATAATCATCATGTGGCTAATAGTAACTGGCTTCAAGAAGATTTTCTAAAGTTCTAGTGAGAAGCAGGGACCAATGAATTCAGATCCGTATCGTGTAGGGACAAATGTACCTCAGTTAAATGGATGAATGGTTGCGCAGCCATTGATGGATCGATGTAAGTTAGACATTAACATTGTGAGATGCCGGCCGACTCACTAGCGTATAGTTTAAGCGCTCGCGTGCAAAACTTATAGGTCCTGGGTTCGAATCCCGCGAGCTCGATCGTGGATACGCACTGCGATCGGGGACTCCCATGTGTTCCTTCGTTGATCTAGCTTACATCGACTCATGAATTCAACCAGTGGAATTATTTGACAGTTGATCAAATGTGATCGTGAAAAAATACCATCGAATTATTCGGATTGTAATCATAGACTAATCAGTACGGATCTTCTTAAATTATTCAACATTTACCTTAAATAAGGTTGACTCATGTGAATACAATATGATTCATAATCACGATAGAATAATATGAATATCAGAGTAGGGGTTTGTGGAGATTTTAATCATTTTAATAGTTGAATTCATAAGTCAATATGAACTAGACCACCACTGACAACTTGGAAGCACTGAACGACCATTTCATCATATTACAGAACTCTCCAGCAACACACATCCACGAACCCGCTCACAGTTTTCAACCTCACACATGAACGTTCAACCTCCAAACCACTGAGACCACATTCAATTGTGTTGATGTTCAACCTTAATCAATCCATTGCTGAACAAACCTACACTAGAACAAAACCATTTTTTCAAGTTATCAATGATGGTCTAACATCAATCGATTCATGATCTTAATCAAAAATTTAAAAGAATATTTAGGTCATACTCTAATTGGGTTTGTTTGCTTGTTCGTTGTTGTTGTTGGGGGTGGTGGTGGTTCTTGTGCATCATTCAATATTTGCATCGATAATTAAGCTAGGTGTTTTGTTTTTAAACCTTCATTCTAGACACATATATATAACAAGAAACAGGGAAGTACATGTTACTTATTCCTTGATCATTTATATAGATATATCCAACTTCTAAGTAACATAAATATGTATGACAGATATAAATATTGCGTGATCTAATTTCAACAACAACAACAAAAAGAAAAAAGAAAGGAAAGAAAAGAGAGAAGAAGAAAAAAAGAAAGAAAACACATTATTTTTGGCATAAACCACATAATGATTAATTTCATATTTGTCTTTCGAATTCATTATTACTATTATTCATTTCATTAGTTTATTCTCATTCTCTCTCTATGTATATGTCTTGTTGCTACAATAGCAATAACAACAACCACCACCACCATCACCACAACAACAACCGAAACAGGAAATTATTAATTCTTATAATATTTTCTAACTAAAATCAATTGACGTATTTTCTCTTCCCCCCCCTTCTTTCGCTCTCTCCCTCTTAAATTTAGTTTACATGCTAGAAATATTGATTCTATTCTCACCTATCCCACTTCCAACTCCAACCCCTTCTTTTGCTTTATTTAATATCATGTTCATCTATACCTGTTTGATAACATTGTTGCTTAGTGATTGAATATGATAAAAATTGCAGATTTTTTGAATGTTTAATTATTGACTTTTTGACAACTTCTCAATCTTTAGAAATCAGGTTCTCTTGAACTTTAAACTGAAAATCAATAAGTCGCCAGTAGGAAAGATACTTTCCATGGAAGATAACTTCATATATTGAATGAATAAGAATATAAGTGATCATAATGTCTGAACTGATCTACAGAACCAAACAGTAAATAATTCACTTGCAAAATGTCGAACCAGTCGTCTCACACTTAACTGTTCCTTCGTTTCCATACTAATCACTTTCTGTTCGGACACTTCTCTCTTCGAATTTTCTAAACTTTCTGTCATCAGGCACTTCACCTTCGATTGACGATAAATACTACTTATATCTGTCAATATAAGTAGTATACACTAAAGTACTGTTCCAAATTTTTTTCTAATCATAATAATAATTTCAAATCTCTGTGGTGACATTACATCTCGAATTTATGTACATTTGTACCAAGGTTTAAAAGATGGTCTAGTTTAAATTAATTCATGAATTCAACTGTTAGATTCACTATAATCTCCACAAAACTCCGCCTGGAGCTCCTCTTACGCTACTGCCGTTCCCAAGCCTGTATAAAGGAAGTGGGTTCGGAATAGGGTTTGCGATTCCATTCCGTAGAAAAATAACTGGCCGAAAAAGCGCTAATCCCCACATTTTCTGTTTATCCTAATACTTGATGATCCATTCGTTCATTACACGGATTTCTGATTGAAGGTACCTGTTCTATAGTGTAGAACTCCTGCAAATATAGAATGCGCATAACAATGTTTGAGTACACAAATAATGGATTTCATACTTCAGTTTCCATTAAAAATTACATTGATGTTTTGAAAAATAAAAGTACAACAGGATTTTTCAACTACTTATAACATTGTAATAAGTAGTCTTAAAACAGCTATTTCGTTAAAAAAACCACAAATAAAGAAAATCCATTAATGAAATGACTTCAGAAAGACAGTATAGTATCGAATCAGCTCACTGTTTTTTAATAACGGTTTAAGCAAAAGCCTACGAACGGTATTTGTTTTTGCACCCAAATGCCCTGGTACGGTCGCCAGTCAGTAGAGTCCGCTCTCCCACTCGAAGAACTTTAACATGATCACGTACATACAACTACTGACAGTGGAGTATTACTCATTACCATCTCGCAGCATTACTGTTCTTTAGAAAACTGAGAATGAAGAACGCGAACTCAAGCATGGGAAACGTCAGCTCTCGCTCTACAAATGCTCTCACATGGCCTTTCGTATACAACCACTGCCAGAAAAATCCTATTGACTTTTCCCATAGCATTACTGTTGTTTATAAAATTGGTAGAATGAAAAGCGAATGTCCAGTACTTTAACAAGGTTGCTGGATACGAAGGATCCACTCAGAGGAACAAATAGCGTATGAACCATTTATTGATCCCCGGCTACCATTGCAACTGCATCTCGTAAACTTACTCCACTGCTTGATTGATTAGTTCTTTAGGTCAAAGGTTCTGGGAAGTAACACACTAAAAAAATCATCTGCTTCAGTTTGCGTACCCAGGTAGTATCTCAGCTCACACACAAATCGATCGATTTATGTGGTACATATGTTGAGTTATTTACTCACTCGCTCGCTCACTTACACACTCACTCACTCAATCTGTTCAATGTGTGATATTCTATTTCTGCATTGCTTGATAAGATCATTTCATTCAATAACAATCAACAAATACCATTATACATAACGTGTATTCATTCATTAAAATTTTCTCTTATTCAATATTCAATATTTCATTATGAGAGAAAGAATAAATTTTTAAACTTGATCATTAATTTTGATAACAAATAAATAAATAAATAAATCGAGAAAATCTCTGACACGTTTCTTTTCTTTTTTCTTTTTCTTGTTTTTGTTTTTTCCCTTTAATTGAATTATTATTAAATTTTTCAGTATCAGAAAGGTTTTGTGGAGTTTATAGTAATTTCAATGGTGGAGATCATGAGTCAATTAAAGATAGACCACCATGGAAAACCTGGAAGCACTGGACAGTCATTACTCTCTATTGAGGGACTCCTCAGCACTGCGCATTCACGATCCCGACTCACGGGTTTCGAACCCAGAACATATCAGTCTCGCGCCAGGCGATTAACCAACTAGACCACATAGCCGGCATCTAACGGTGTTAATGTCTAGCTTCAACTAATCCATTGAATTATTGATACATCTTGAGCTGATTTTGTTTTATCTGGACGAGAATAAGGGGGGGGGAATGATAACTATCAGGATCTATTAATGTATAATATGATACAGATATTTCCTAATGTATATTTATTCATTCACTAAATGATGTATATTCATATTCCTCTTATTACAAGCTTTCATTTGATCCATGAATTATGATGATACAACGTGGCATTCTTGAGTTATGCCTAGTTGATTGATTACAGTTTTCTACATTCATAGTTACATCTGGCTTCATCTAAGACTAATTTCATTTCCTATTTTTGTGGTGTGATATGGTCTGTTTGACTGATGGATATAAACCCAGTATGTTTAAAACGCATGATTCTCATAGTGGAAGCTATTATTGGCATTCTGGATTTAAGATGTAGACAGGGCTAGTCAAGAAGAGGGATTCATAAGGGCTCTAGACTGCTCGTACAACTTTATGTATCGTAGATTCGATCGACAAATCACTGTTCTCTAATTGATGGTATCATCACGTTAATATTATTAATATTAGTAAGCCATAAAAGTCATAAAAGCCATCAGTTTTCAAATCTATTTCAATATCCATTCACTTTAAGGTCATCTTGATGTTGACCTTGAGATTAATGACACATTGAAATGAATGATATACAATTGAATATTGAATCTATTCATCATAGTAAAAGTGATTAGTTTATTTAAATCATGGATATAAATGGTATCTATATATGTTAGTGTATATAACACTTCATTGATACATTGAGATCTAATTTGATGAAGTAGTTTACGTGATTTTGATTAACTGTATTTGTCATACAGGTTCTACAACAAACCATTAAAACACAGTCCATTATTTAATAGTTGAATTTATAGGTCAAGATAAACTAGAGTAAACCTGGAACTACTGGATGGTGGTTTTGTTCTAGTACAGGACTCTTTAGCAATGGGTATCTACGATCCTGCATGACAGACTCAAACCCAGGTCCTATCGGTCTGTCAAGCGGATGCTTAACCTATAGATTACTATGCCGTGCGACATCCAACGGTGTGAATGTTTAAATTCAATATGTCCACGAATGGATGCACAATCATCCATCCACTGTCTGAGGTAGATATCTATCTCTACCCAACATGGATCATTGTTTGTCAATCCAGGAAATGATTTTGAAGTCAGACACTAGTGAGCGCCTAATGATTATTATCAGAATGGGTTTTGTGAAGATTGTAACAATTTCATGTAAGCTAGACCAACCATGGAAAACCTAGAACCATTGGATGGTCATTTCGTCACAGTGTAAGACTCTTCAGCAATGAGAATCCACGATCTCACTCTCGAGATTCGAACCCAGGACCTATAGGTCTTGTGCGCAATCGCTTAGCCTCTAGACTACTGAATCAGCCGTCATAAGTGTGCATAAATAACACTACAAAAAACGAACCCAGTGTTTTCAGCTCTTATGATAAACAAGACACGTGCAAATATTGATTGAAATTTCCAATTTCAATCAATATCTGGAGTAGTCCAATTATCATTGAGTAGCTGCTTAACTACCAACATTGTTAAAAAATAAATCAAGTACTCTTGCCGGCCAATATTATAGTTTCAGTCTTGAATTAAGTCGAGTACATAACGATTACCGAGAAGTCTCGGACATTAATGAAAGAGCCGTCTAGTGTTTTTCATTATTTGTTGGTGTTAGATAGATATCTTCATAAAGATACAATCATTGAGCTTCACTGTTACCGTACGTGGTCGCTTCGTGATTGAATTTAGAGTTACAACTGTAAAAATCAGTTGTTCTAGTTCAAATTGCACATTGAAGCTTTTTTGTTCTTCTCTTAATCTTAGTTTGGATGATAATCCATGCAATTCAATCTCTCCTTGCATTCATTCCTTTCAAGCCATATTACCTGTATTTAGCCTTCTTTTCGAGCTTTTATCATTGTGTATTAACTATTTCTCATCTTGTCTGACTGATCGCTCACTTTCCTGGCAGGAAATATGACATGTTACGTCGAAATGGATCTAAGCTTGTTTCTATATTGTTTACATTTCGCTACTTGACTAGCTCATTTATTATTGTTTAGAAAGTTACAGAACTCAACTCAAATTAAGCAAATGTATACATTAATATAAGCTATATTTCTATGTAGAGCTGAAAGTTTCATATGAGACTGGAGGTTTGTTATTGATATTGTGAATGATTCGGCATGACTTTGGTAAGCTTTGCTTAGTGTTCATACACAAAATTGGTTTACTGGTTAACCGATTTCATTCATACTGGTGGTTGCTTTTCAGCGTTCTCATGGGTTATTGTCATTAAGAACATCGTAAGGCATATCATCATTGCTGACATTAATGAGTTTGACTGTCATGTAAGTGGAATAGGTCAACTTTGGCCTGTTCATGCTGTGCATAATTGATTTACACAATTATTGTGTTATAACTTGTGGCCTATGTGCCCTGTTAATGTATAAGGCGATGATACTATCAATTAGAGGACAGTGAATTATCGATCGGAAAAATGACGCATGAAACCCGTACGAGCAGTCTAGAGTTCTTATTGGCCCTGCTTCCAGCCTAACATACTGGGTTTATATACCAACCAGTCGGACCACATCGTACCACAAAATATGAAACAACATTTGTACAAGATTTAGCCAATTGTGGTTGTGAATGAGGGAGATAGTAATTAATGGACAGGGCATAACTCAAGAATGGTAAATCATAAAATTATAGTTCATAGGTCAAAATAAAGCTTATGATAAGAGGAACACGAATACCATTTACCTACAATACGATAAAAATATACGTATAGCATTGGTCCATAAATGGATCCCAACAGTTACCATTCATTATTTAAGAGAGGATATAACACAATGAAAAGAATAACTATAAATATGTGCATATATATATGCTATGTGCATATGAATGATGCGAAAATTTCACTAGGATGCTGTGTACTTGTGTGGTTGCGCCACAGAATTAAGCTGTACTATTCAAATTGTGGCGTTAACGCCTATAGGGTGTCTCGTTCTCTCCCATCAAGCGGGATTGAGCTATACTGAACAAGTTTTCACATGAACGTCTGAACAGTGTCCGGTTCTCCTAAAACACCAATGTAACATTACCCTATCCCACAAAGGTATATTATCTTATATATTATATACATTAGTGGGATCATGATGTTCTGTGCTTTCCGAACAATAGACACTAATTACAATCGATTTGAGCTGAAAAAGTTTTCATTGATTGCTCACTTATTTTTCTCTATTCTATTCCTTTATCCATTTGACTTCTTTACTTCTCAAGCAATTACATTCATTCACAAGAAGACTAATCAATGATTCAACATTATCATTATTATCCAATTACTTTGGTTATAATTATTTTACTACTCAAATCATTTATAAGTAGTTCTGAAATCCCAATCATGATTTATGATCTTGCTGATGAAACACCAACTGGTTCATTAATTGGTAATATAGCAGAAAATTTATCATTCAATTCTATAAGAAACTATACATACTTATTCATTACATCAATGAAATTTCAATATATCAATGATTATATCAAAATTACATCGAATGGTGATATCATCACATTACGTCATATAGATCGTGATAATACAAATGATATATGTGGTCCATTAAATTGTTGTACATTACTCATATGTCAAATTGAAGCGAATATCATTTTAACTAAACAATGGACTACTCATTGGAAACATAATTTGAATCAAGTGAATCATTCATTCATGGAAGATCATCGTATTCCTGAGGAAGGTGAAGAAGAATTGAGACGAAACTCGATAAAATTGAATGAATCTAATCAACAACAAACGATGATACAATTATATATACGAATTAATGATGCAAATGATAATCCACCACGTTTTTTTATGTCGACCAATATGATGCAATATGATTCATTAAGTGGTTCTCAACAATTATTGAATAGACCATTTATTATTTATATACGTGAAGGGGATACAAGTGGATTTGAAGGTTTACCTATTGCATCAGATGCAGATTCTGAACTAAATGGTATAGTGATGTATAAACTCATTGAATATACAAATAATGAAGATCTTGTGAAAGAACCTCGATTAAATATTACTATGACATATGATCATATTCATTCAATCAATCCGAAATTGATACTTCTTCGATCATTAGATTATGAAAATATAGATGATCGTGAAATCTATGCTACATTCTATGCAATTGATGGAGGTGATCCATCATTAACTGGTTCATTATCAATTATAGTTCGTTTATTAGATATGAATGATAATCCCCCTGTGATTAAACAATCTACAATCATAGAACAATACATCATATTACCAGAGAATACAACATTAGATAATAAACCATTCTATATAGTGAATGCAACAGATGCTGATTCTGGTGAGAATAGTCGTTTAATCTATTCATTTAGTCCATTAGCAAATAGTCTGATTACAATGAAATTTCATATTGATTCAATCAATGGTGCAATTACAATACATGAGCCATTAGATTATGAAGTATATTCTGAACGTCAATTCTTGTTGCCAATTATTGTCAAGGATTCTGATAGTCCACCATTATCCTGTACAACGTCGATTTCTATTCAAATTAAAGATATTAATGATAATATACCAACATTAATGATACAAGAGAATATTACGATAACAGAAGGACATATATTTACAAAACCAATTATACGATTTTATATTAAAGATGAAGATGAAGTATCTCATGGGAAAGTAAGTTAGATGATCATCATGACTGACTGACTGACTTACTTATTCCTCATGGAGCAAAGGTCGCCGACTAGCATTCATCCAATCTAATTTATCTTGAGCATTCCTTTCGGTGAGATTCTAATTGATGGACGACCTTTGAACGAATCTTGATTGACCTTTAGAAATATTAGCCAATCAGAAGACAGTTAGTATAAAGTGAAAATGTTATTATAAAAGACTAAAAAATTAAAGTGGATATTCTTCTTTTAGGTGATTCAAAAACTTATCAAGGTACTGTAATTGGTGCCATGAAATTGAAATCCCTCAAACGCTTCTGATTGACTCGTCCATAAATTATAGTCTCGCCTTCCTTCCTAGTTCTCTCGAATTGTTGTTTATTCTTCTCATGTTTGTTTCTATTTTCCAACGTAATGTGATATTTAGTGTTCCTCTTCTCCTTTAACCTTGAGGATTCTAAGTGAGGGCTTGCTTTGTGAGGTAGTTGGGTACTTTCCTTAATATGTGCCTACCAGATCTTCAAAAAAGGATCTGGTTTGTTCTCTCTCACGGTAGGTTGTTACGCATAGTGTCTGGTCAATGGATATGAAGTATTTTGTGTAGATAACTGTAGTTCTTCAAGTTTTCGCTCCATACAGTAGAACTGTTTTGATATTAACAATAGTGACAAGAATATAATGGAATGAACATAAACTCTGGAATACAGATATACCAACCTGAAGAGTCCCAAAAAGAATGAATCACCTGTCCTGGATTCCTCTCCTAGCCACCATACATCTTCGCTTATAATGACTTATGTGACTTGAGGCAATCCGTACAGGATGAACATATGCTAATAAGAGACTGATCAATTGCAGTCCTAAACAACAATCGGAAGATTCACGTAATTAATACCAAGTGAATGTAAAGATAGTTGTGAAACTATTTTTGCTCATATAGAAAATCTAGACAGAAAATGATTTTTTTTGGTTGTATGAATAAATCGTTCAACTGAATAATAATACCAAGTGAATTCAACTTTCACCACACTGAACAAGAAAGTGACTATTAGAATTCAGTAGCTAAGTGGATAACGCAATAGTGTTTGAAGTGAATGGTACACAGTTCGAATCCAACGTCAAGATGCAGATGAATCCAGCTGAAAAGTCGCAAATAGGACAAAACGATCATCAAACTGGACTCTACTACTAGTTAATATCCATCTTTGAATATAATCAATATATTGATTGATCATATAACAGGCAATAGGAATCCAGCTCATATGAGATGTTATTTCTTCAATATTACGTTTATCTTTCATTGGTTGAAATCATGAGTCAATTGAAGCTAGATCACCATGGAAAACCTAGAAGCACTGGACGGCCGTTTCGTCCTAGTATGGGACTCCTCAACAGTGCGCATTCACGATCCCACCCCTCGCGAGCTTCGAATGTTTGTCTATTATAAATGATATGAGTATTTCAATACTTTTGTCTTCATTAATTAATAAACAAAATCGAGAGAGAGAGAGAGACGGAGAGAAAAAAATAAACGAGAATTGACTTACAAAAAAACTTTTGCTTTTTTCATGGTTGCAATTAAAACAAAATTGATAAAAATAAATAGAGATAAAATAGGGGTGGTGTTGGTGACAAAAAAGGGGGAAATAGAGGACTAAAGATTGTGTGAAATGTTTTTTTTCTTTTCTCTTTTGTTACTAACAGAATCTCATTGTCCTCCACCCTCCTCCTCCTCCCTCTTCTTCTTCTCCTCCTTCTACTTATTATTATGATTATCAATACTGTTTCTTCTGTTACCTCCTTTTTTTCAAAATTTTATTTCTTTGTTTACCTCACATCGTTACACTTTGTATATAAACGGAATTCCGTTTGAAAGAACAAAAAAGTTTAAAAGGGTAATCAAAACCAAGAAAAATCGTACAACATGAATGAAATGTTGTATGTGATGAGGGTGATGATGATGATGATGATGATGATGGTGGTGGTGGTAATAGGTGATGGTTGTGAGAAGAAGGATGATTCATTGAAGTTAAAGAAATTCAATGAAGGAATGAATGAATGAATGAGTTGACATCAAAACGATCGACATCTTTTGTACGTTTTTAAGTTTAGGATAGAATGATTTTCATTTCTTTGTGTATCTGATGCATTCACTGGGGGTGGGGATGAGGTGTGAGAGGGTAACAGAATGAGAAATTATTAGGTGTGTGTGTGAGTAAGGGAAGGAAAGATAAAGGAAGAATTTCACATTCATTGATTCTTCAAATAAGAAACATATATTTACTATTAATTATTTATCTAATAATAAACATTGAACAATTTCGCCACCTAAAAAAAAATTTGATCAGAATAGAGCTGACATAATGCTGAGGAGTCTTACAATAAGACGAAACGGCAGTGGGCTCGTGTCCCGGAGTGAACACCAACCCCGGTATTCAGGTACATCCAGCTGAAGAGTCACAAATAAGACAAAACGCGTGATTTGGATCTAAATGCTATTCACTATCCATTTTTGAATAAGATAGATATGGGATTTCACGCCGAAATTCAAAACCTTTTATCGCAATTCTGAATAGTTTGTCCATAGACTATAGTCTCGCCAATCTTTTTGTTGTTGTTTAGTATCATCTCCTATGACGATTGTAGATACACCGTGTCTGACTGATACATTCCATCTACTACTACTATTACTACTACCTACAATCATCTAATATCAAACTAAAATGCTCTATATTATCCATCGTCTTACTTAAATAACAATTTATATTTAAACAAGATAATATAGTATCTGTGACTGTATACCAGCTCCACTTGTCCCTCGTCTTAAGCTATTACCGATCCAAAGCCCACACAAAAAGAGATTGGAGGAGGCTTAGATATAGGGTCAGTAACCCCAACCCATAGAAATTAAGTTTGCCAAAAAAGGAAGAAACGTTTACCAGAATAAACCATACATGTGAACAAAACGAATCAAAATGACAGCTGTTATGATAATTTATAGATTATCATTATTATTGGTTTTTTAGGAAATTTTAAAACTAGAAAACAGACATTATTTCGAATGAAAGTTCTCAATAGAATAGAAACAAAATAGAAGGGTGGAAATGGTATGATTTTCCAAACTTGTGATCACTATGTGGAAAGAGTAAGATTGAGGTTGTTTTTGTGGAGATCATAGTAATATCGGCTCATTCGGAGACCGCAGGTCGTGAGATCGATTCCTGTGTGTGTGAAAGATGTAGAAACTGGATGTGAATTCTGCATGCAGGATCGCGAATATGCACTGAGGAGGAGAACCCATACTAGAACGAAACGGTCGTCCAATGATTTCAAGTTTTTCATAGTTGGTCTAACTTTAATCGATTCAATAATTCAACTACTAAATTAACTACAATCTGCACAAAACACCGTTTCGGATAATAATTATCGTGTGCTAACTAGTGGCTGGATTCAAGATGAATATCCTGGAGTTCTAGTGAGAAACCGTGACTAGTGGAGTTCAACCGTGTCTCTTGTGAGATAGTAACTCATTAAAGACAATGGTGGACGGTGGCACAATTTCGTGGATTAGTTAAAATAAGACATGAATACTTTTGGATGCTGAAAATATTGAGTTCGTGTCCCGTGTTCGGGATCTTCGATGAATGATGTTGAAGATTAGATGGTGGTTGGAGGTAATCGACAGGAAACCATAGATCCGGGTTTCCTGCTACTTAGCAGTCATCAGCAAAGTCTACCTACAATCTCGAGTGAACTGGTGCTCCTTGACGGATTCGATCCCGTGTCAGCCTGCTTCACAATCAGAGACGTTACCAGTGAGCTATCCGAACCTTGAATGACCTCCTGTAGGACTGAGATGTAATCACAATTGATTGACCACTGGGTGGTGAGCAATGTCATGTGTGTCAAGTCCTTCTTAATGCAGATCGAGTGCTATCGACCATGATGCAATGTGGCCACCAGAGTAGCTGGCCCAACATTGCGTGCACTATTGTGATATTAGATAGTGGTTGAAGGCAGTCGATAGGAAACAGCTTGGTCGCGGCCCGGAAAGCTCAGTGATAACGTCTCTGACTGTGAAGCTGGGTGACACGGGATCGAATACATCAAGGTTCACAAGTTCCCTCAAGATTATAGGTACACATTTCTGACGAGTGCCAAGTAGCACGTAACCCGGGTCCAGGGTTTCCTGTCGATTATCTTTAACCACAATCTAAGACTTTCAACCTATTAGTTTAATACTAATACAATAGATAAATTGATTCATACATAGATTGATCAATACTATGTACACTTTTCTACCTGGAGAATGTGTATCACGCAATAAACTAATCATTTATTTGATAAACATGATTAATGATTCTATTAATAAAAGATCAAGAAGAAGGATATGGGGAAGATGGAGAAGAAGAAGAAAAAGAAGAAGAAGGAGAAGAAGAAGTTATAACAATAACATTGATGACCGGAAATTGTTTACCCAATGAGAAATAAACATTTGTATTAAGATGAATGAAAGTATTACGAAACTAATTAACACTATCCTGTGTCTATAATGAAATAGATGCAAATGAAGAGAAGTTTACATGTTTGTCATTGTTGTTGTTGTTGTTGTTTTCTCATAGTTTCGAATTGGGACAAAGAATAAAAATGTGCACTTATGATCGTGCCGGAAGTCGGACCTAAGATATTTAGTTCTCATTATTGAGTGCTTCGTTTGTTTGTTTGCTTGTTCGCTTGTTTTTGAACTCACCGAATTGGTTTCTAGTGATTTATGCTTTTAGCTTTTGTTAATTAACAACTACGATGTATTGGATTCGCCAGGTATTGTTTACTTGAATCTTCTAATTAATGTTTATGACTACAAATGATCAGACTCTTATTGGCATACTATGCATATTACCTTGATATTGCCTTAATTCACAAGCATTATAAGCTTAGATGGATAGTGGCTAGTAGTGGAATCTATGAGTCACGTTCCAGGATGTGGATTCCACTGCTAGCCACTATCCATATTTGCTTATTGTGTGTGCTGTTATTATCCCGACGAGATTAGTGGATGGTAACTATTGGAATCTGTTCATGGACCAATACGATACATATATTTATATTGTGTAAATTGTCCAGTAACTAAACTATATATATTCATATTCCTCTTATTATAAGCTTCAGTTTGACTCATAGACTATTATTATACGATTTACCGTTCTTGAGTTATGCTCAGTCTATTCATTACAGTTTCCCACATTCACAGCCACATTTGGTTAGATCTTTAAATGTTGTTTTCAATCTCATGGTACAATGTGTGTTTATATCCCAGAGGCTGAGATTGATATCCTGGACTCAATAAGCATGCAGGGCTAGTCAGGAATAAGGATCGTTATAGAATCTAGACTACTCGTACCGGTTGATAAACCACTGTTCTCTAATTGACAGTAGCGTTACATCATACATTGATAGGAGTACAAACGTACAAAGGTTATAACAACTGATATCCTATCTGCATCAGTGGTACTAACTGTAGTTATATTAAAATCAAAAGACCATCGTTAAAGAATCTTTACTGCTTGTACGGGTTTACAAGTCGTGGGTTCAGTCGATAAATCACTGTTCTCTAATTGCCGTTATCATTACGTTCACATATTAATAAGCTACTATCAGTTGGCCTCAATATACACAAGGGGAAAACCAAGGTCCTCAAATACAACACGGAGAACATCACTCCAATCACACTTGATGACGAAACTCTGGGAGATGTAGAATCCTTCACGTACCTGGGAAGCATCATCGATGAACAAAGAGTATCAGATGCAGACATAAAGGTAAGGATTAGCAAAGGGCCGCATTCGTACAATTGAAGAACATATGGAACTCTAAACAACTTTCAACCAATACCAAAGTACCAATCTTCAATACCAACGTCAAGGCAGTTCTACTGTACGGAGCTGAAACTTGGGAAACTACTACAATCATCATCAAGAAGGTACAAGTATTTACAAATAATTGTTTATGCAAGATACTCAACATCCCCTGGCCGGATACCATCAGCAACAGTCTTCTGTGGGAGAGAACAAACCAGCTTCCAGCTGTAGAGGAAATCGGGAAAAGACGATGAAAATGGATAGGACATACATTACGCAAATCACCAAACTGTATCACTAGTCAAGTCCCCACTTAGAATCCTGAAGGGAAGTGGAAAAGAGGAAAGCCAAAGAACACATTACGTCGGGAAATAGAAACAGAAATGAAAAGGATTATTAATTTTATTAATTAATTATTATTATTAATGGCTTTATTCAGTATTATATGAATAACAACTGGAAAGATCTAGAAAGGAATGAACAGGACAGGGTTGGATAGAGAGTGCTAGTGAGCGGCCTATGCTCCTTCACGAGAAGTAACAGGCGTAATTAAGTAAATAAGTAATAATAGGCTACAATAGCTACATGTTATAACTTATACGCTGAACCAGTAACAAGTATCATTCTAAAACTTAACATATAGTAGATTGAGATGGTGAAGAATATTTGTAGTTCAGGTGGATCATTTCAATGAAGTTTTGTTATCTGAGCTGCATGGTTTGGTTGTGGTACTTTCATCGTACTCCTGAACGATGTCATCAGCACAAACTTCAAGTAGAAGTGAAGTGTTCGAATTTCTCCATATGTGCATAATAATGCACAAACGTAGAAACAAAAATCAAACCAATGGGTTATATAACCAAAACAAAGAATTAAATAATCGTAGGTTTAAAATCAACAAGCACCAATCAACATCGAGGTGTACAGGACAAGTTGTGAATCATAAATGAAAAAAATTGAACACTTCACTTCTACTTGAAATTTGTGCTGCCGATGTTGTCATTCAATGAAACGATGAAATCTCCACGATCTAACCATCAAACTCACAGAACAAAACTCCATCAAAATATATAAGATTATCAGTTTGAGGGTTCTGGAGGTTGTTAAGTTTTTGATTGAGATCATGAACCGATTGATGTTAAACCACCATTGAAAACCTGGAAGCACTGGATGGCCGTTACGTCCTATCGTGAGACTCCTCAACAGTGGTCCAGTAGGTTAAGCGTTCACGCGCGAGACTGAGCGCCCTGGCTTCGAATCCCGTGAACGCGCACTGTTGAGAAATTCCACAATAGGACGAAACGGCTGTCCAGTGCTCCCGGGTTTTCAGTGGTGATCTAACATCAATCGGGTTCATAATCGCAATCAAAATATATATATAAGATTCTTGAATGGTGTTTTTTTCTTTTTAGATCCTTTGTAAACCAACTTCATTAGAATCAAATCATCTTCAAGATAAAGAACTTCTAGCTGGTCAAGATTATTTACGTTTACATCCAGTCTCTGATACTGTATTTTTTATATTTACAAAAGGTATATTTGATTATGAACAGATTCAATATGCTTCATTATTAATTGATTGTTATGATTTAGCTGATATAGAACCATTCAATAAAGTAAATTTCACTTTACAACACTTCCATGAGAAGGATCTATTGAATCATCTATATCGATTTCGTATCACAGCAGCTATCTCTGATCAAAATGATAATATACCTATATTTAAACAATCCAAATATTCTATTCAAATACCAGAACATCTATCAGATGGATCATATATTACTGAAATGAAAGCCTATGATTTAGATAAAGGTGAATATGGACAATTAACTTATCAATTAAAATCAATTACATTCAATTATATTGATGATCATGATCCTGATCATGATCATGATGAAGAAGATCCAGATCATTCGAAGTATTCAAGACATCCACAAGAATATGAACAACCATTTGAAATTCATCCTCTAAATGGTATCATTACAGTATTACATAATCACTTATTAGATCGTGAACAAATTGAATATTTTCATTTAACTATATTAGCTATAGATAAAGGAAATTTCACTACTCAAACACAATTAATCATACAATTAATCGATATTAATGATCATTTACCAATATTATATCATAATAATCATATCAATATTGATTTTCAAGAAAATCAAAAAATCAATACTTTTATTGATTTTATACATTTAATTGATTTAGATAAAGATTCAAAAAATTCAATGATACATTTACTATTAGATAATAATCAGTCAATTATTAACCAATCGATCAATAATCCATCGATCGATAACCAATCAATCGATAATCAATATAATCAGTATATTAAAATTATACCCGATAGCAATTTTCATTATAAACAAATGAATCAAAATGAATTAATGAATGAATATGAATTGAAAGCAATATTGATTAATCAATTAATTATTGATCGTGAAAAAATCAATAAAATTTTCTATCAAATTATTACATATAATACTGATAATAATATAAAATCAATCAATAGTATAACATATACCTTAACTATCAATATATTAGATGAAAATGATAATATACCAATATGTATATATCCTATTTATAATAGTATTATTGGTGATTATGATCCAGATCCAGATCCAGATTCAGATCAAGATCATTCCATAATGA